>VZTB01009138.1:41090-55469 GCA_013397245.1 Thryothorus ludovicianus
TTAGTGAGCATGGTGGTGTTTGGTACATTTGATTTCCTTTGTTGGTCTACTGAAATTGCTAGACAATTGAAATTTATTGATTGATGAGGTAATAAAATGATGAATAGAAGGATAAAACCTCAGATATAGAAGCTGAGTTAGAGAAATTCAGAAGAAGTGACTTTTTTTTCAATTGAAACATAAATTCTAGAAGTTAGAGAAGTTCAGAAGAAGTGACTTTTTTTTCAATTGAAACATAAATTCTAGAAACAGGATTATGAGTTTTCATTTCCACAAGTGCTCATGGGGATGAGTTTGTAGAGGCAAAAGCTGTCTACATTGACCCATTCTGGGCTGATATGGCCCATTGAGTAAAGTTGTATTTAAATAATCTAAGACCAGTAAAGACTCAGTGGGGGAGACCACCTGACCACCTATAGTTCAAAGAAGAGAAATGGACAATTCCAATATGCACCACTAACAACAAAATTTGCTTACACCATAAGCTACCACATATAGAAAAATCTGTTAAAAGACTGAAATGGGATAGAAGAATAGAAAAGAACAAAAAGAAGAAGAAATCTTCCTTGGTTTTCCAGTGAGAAACTATACTAATGAAAGGATTAGTATACTGTCAGTCACATTCCCACAATGTTTATACAGGAAAAGTAAGACTTTCTCAGATGTCTACTGACTAGCTTTTCTCTGATTTAACTATCAAACCAATTTTACCAATAAGAATTTGAAAACATACAACAATTGTAGTAAAATTAATCACCTGACCTCAAATGGAAAGGGAAAAAGATTATAGAAACTTGTTTTCTTTCAGAAAGTGTTTATCATTATAGCTTCCAAAATATAAAGATGTGACTAACAATAAAAAGACAATTAAAATTAAAAATGCAAAGAATTAAAGATTTATTTTTTTTGCTTTATAATTCTTGAAAGGCATAATCTTTTTCAGTACCTTTTTCTACCACCAAATATCACAGAATACCTTAGATAATAATGAACACTATCTTTTCAAGTATATACCTGGCTTAGGACCCTTTTATTCTGAGTAGACAACTGCTTCGAAATTAAATTCAAGAAGCCACAAGTAATTTAAGAGAATCATTGAAAATACGAGATTAAAAAGAGAAAATAAATGGATGAAGAAAAATCAAAGAGAAACAAAGTTGTAGTAACAGTTCTGAGTCTGTCAAGCTCAGAATATCCTCCATAAATAGCTGGGGCAGTCAAAAACTTGATCTACTCATCCCTGAACTCCTAGATATGCTCACCTCTCACCTCATTTTGTAAGTCGAGTATTGTAAACAGCCCTAGATTAATTTGGAGCTATCAGTTCACTTCACATGCATAACAGCCCCAAAGGAAAGACACAGTGTTAGCATCAGGCACTCAAATCCTCCAGATCTAAAACACACAATTGCCCCCAGGTCTTTCCAGAAAGTACAGTGTGGTTAACTAGTTCACATAGAATATTTAGCTTTTGTAGTGAATGACAAATGTAAAGCCTTCATGATATGAACTCACCAAATTTTGGAACACTTTCATTTTTCTTTTAATACTCATGGAAATATTCTGAGTCTGCAATGTGCGTTTGTATTATATTTCAGTTTCTGTTGTGCAGAAACTTTAAAAAGTAAATACTGTTTGTTGAAAACAGAATAAGACAGTTTGATATAAACTTGATGGAATAATTATATAACCATCTCATAAGAGGCTAAAAACAGTACTGACAGACTTTACTTCACATACATTAGCAATACTGCCATTAAATCAAAGTAAAAACTGAACAAAATCAAACCAGAAAACAAGTTTTCCCTGCAATAAGTCCCACAAAAAGTGAACCTGTAAAAAATGATGCCTTATTTTTACTGTTTGAAGAATTGATTTAAGCTTCCATGTACTTTCAAAAATATTTGAGTTGTTCACTAGATGAAACCAAGGTGACCCTTGTACCCCATCCAGTCCCTAAAAGAGCATTCAGCTAGGATAACAATTGCCCTGTACCATAGTGCCACTATGCAAAATTTCAGGGAAAAATAAGAAGATTTGGCAGTTAATTTTCCCATTGCTTCTTGGAGTTTTTCCTAAGTTTATTGACTGGTAAAGCAATTTAAGACTTATGAGAAAGGATCTCTTACCAGTATTTTGTAGAGGTCCTAATTTTTTGCCCATTTTTTCAACCAGAAGAGTATAATGGAAAGCTGGAAACAGCTTATCCTTTGAAGTAAATAGTGAAAAGCTTGAGTCCTTATTGAGACAACAAACATATTAACAGTTTAGGTATACTTAGTTTTTACAGTACAGACCACAAAATATGACTACAAATGAGGGATAACAAAGGGAAAAAGTAATATTATCTGAAAGGAAAAATTTCAAGTGCCTTTTGCTTCTTGTATTCCACACAGTACAGAGATCGAAAGCTTTGGCTTCTCTCACTGTTGTCTTCTATTTAATAGCTAATCTTTCAATTAAATATTACAAACAATTTATTTTAAAAAGAAATGGATAAAAATCTGAGTCTTAAGGAGATAAATATTAGTGAAGCATAAGCAATCCTGATGCAACAAAGACTCCAACTTCCCATAATATCATCAGAATAAAGCTACCATGAGAAATACAGATATGAGAAGAACATTTTACAAGGCTGTAGACTTCTAAAGGAAAAAAAAGTGAAACTAGAAACACAATCCAATATATAATGATATTTTAAATACTTTTCTTCTCACTATATATTAGCATGAAAATTCTCCAGTTATGATGGGAATGATGAGTAGCTACATATATGTTAGTCATATTTCAGTCACTTGTTCACATTTTTCCCTTTTATTTTAAATTATATTTTAGTTCTCAATGTTATAAAACACAATTTATTAAAAGTCCATTAATTAAATTATTAGTTTGGACTCCAGAGAATAATTCAGTTGCAGCAGTAAATGGTCAACATGCATTTTTCTTGACAGTTACAAAAATAATTCTGTTGCAAATACTTTTTCTGAAAACAAGCACTACAATGGTAGTGCAGCTATGAAATAGATGCAGATAGAGCTGACCTGCATCTAAGTGTACTCCAAATGTAGAATTCTGGAGAAATGAATGTGAAGACATTTTTATGTACTTCTATTTCGGCTGTCTTTTACCCATGAGGTCATGTCTGGAGGTTGTACAATTCAAATCACAAGGTGCAGTGTAACCTGAACAGTGCTGTAATGTTTCCTGAGCCAAATTGTGTATTTGTACGGTACAACTCACATTAGCATAAGCTTGGAATTTGTTCAGCCATATCTACTGCTGCCCTAGATATACTTCAGGACAGTTTTGAATAGATTTGGTAAACAAAAAATCACTTCTTACACTTCCTTTACCAAGGAGAAAAATTATCCATAAGCTGGTAAGAGTCTCAGCTTAGCACATTGTCTTGATTCTTAGATTTAGTTTTTACCAGAGTGCCATGTTCCTGCATAATATTCAAGATTTTGACTTGAAAAGAAAAAAGATACAGCAACATACAGAAGAAAAGATACAAAACTGTCCATGATCTTCTCCTTGTGAAACATCCATAAAATCAAATAAGACAGACTGATTTTGGTAATGCTTTAATGTGTCCTTACCAAATTGCCTTATGTTAGGTCAATTGGTTTCTGCAGGTTGTTCTAAGGAATGAGATGGATTGTTTAAACAGGAATATTAGAGATGAAAGAGAATTCTTGGTATCTAATAATAAAACAAATATTATGGTAAAATAAACAGGCAATTCAGCCCTAAAATTCATACCCTAACAACTTTTTAAGAAAACTACTTACATAGATGCCTCCAATCTCTGTTAACCTAATTATTTACACTTTCTCATTGCTCTCATGGTGGTTGTATGCTATTGGGTATATAGAGCCATCTTGCTAAAATGTAAGGAAAATCTCAGCCTTCTTTTGCCATTTTTTTTTTCTAAAGAAAACAATTTACTGCATAAAATAAAGAGCTTCAAAGAACAAAAATTGCAATGGTCATTTGCATTTGTGATTGCGAAAAAAGAAATTTTTTGGATGGAGGGAGCAGTGAGATAGAACTTGCAATAGAAAAAAGCCTGAAAACTGTCAATTGAAAAACCTCTGCTTCAATAAACTTACCTGTTTAACTCTTTTAAAAGTCCAACACTTCCTCTTTACTCCACAAATCTTTTAGCCACTGAGTGAAGTCAAAATACAGCACTTGATCATAGTAATTCCAGCTTCTCATGGAAAACAGCATCTCTCATTGCACCACATTCAGAATGCTTGAAACAGACCTGGAAAACACAGATATTTTTATATTTTTATAGAAATATACTCAGCCATGTCTTAGTATAAGGAAACATGAGCACTTAATCAATGACTATATTATAAAGGAGTATAAAACCATAAATATCACTTGACAAACAAGATGGGGACTGAGAAGCTCATGTTCCAGAAAACATATTTTAGCTGAGTATCTGTTGCACTTATTGACCCATTAAAACTGTCAGGAATAAGAAATATTAATTATCTTTTTTTTAAATATTGTAGATTTTCAGACATAGACTTGATGCTAAATTGTATTCTCATTTGACTGTTTAGTTCAGAAATAAGTTTTTAAAAATAGATCTGAGAGTGAAAGGCGGGAGAAGGAGAAGTGGTGGAATGTCTGAGGTGATTGTATTCTGAACATAAAGATTTTCAGCTTTTCTACACACACGGCCTTTGTTCTCTGCAGTGTGGATGGCGAGAGAGAGCTCTCCTTTGCTTTTTGTTAGTTTTTGGCTNTGCTGGGGAGTGCACTTCCTGTTAAATAAACAGATTTTTTCCTCTTCTCTCCAAGGAAATCTTTACTCAAACCATCTGGGGGAGAGGCCACTTGAATTTATTTTCTAGAGGAAACCCTTTGGAGGTTTTCTTCCAAATTTGCCCTAAACCAGGACAAGACTTGTAAGTCTTTTCTCATTTGAATTTCAAAATTAATATCTTCTTCTGAACCAAACAGAATCTTGTCTGAGAAAGGTCATGGAAAGGTTTTAGTACAATTATAGCTAATTTTTCCATGAGAGCTTTGCTGAGTATCATTTTGTTCAGTATCTTTAAGGGAAAATTGTAACATCCAACCAGATGATGCAATGCAAACTCATATCAATAGCTTCTCTTTACTAGGTAAAGCAAGTAAAGAATTCAGATGGCATTTTGAAAGATGGTTGTAATATTTATCTAGAACTCTGCTTCTGCATATTTCTTGAAACTATTTCTTGAAAAAAATTGCTACCATTTATAAGTACCTGTCAGTAATTCAAAGAATCACAGAATCACTTCTGCTCAAGGAATTAATGAGGAATGCCCCCTGGAAAATTGCTTTTGAAGTCTCTGGGGTCAGTTAGTACTGAACACTTTAAGTAACTCCTCCTAAGGGGACAGTAACAGATAATTCCAAAATGTCAGAAGTCAAGCAAGCAGGACAAAAGGCCAGACTGCCTGACAGGGATCTTCTTTTGGAGATAAGGCAAAATAAAGGAAGGTGTATGTGGGAGCAACATCTGGTGCGGTGGGAGAAATACAGAAATGCTGCCACTGAAGGGAGAAAATTAATTTTAAAATAGTTATAGAGCTGGCTGATTTCATCACAAAGCCTCTGTTGATGATTTTTTGAATGGTCTTGGGAATCTGGAGAGATCCCAGCTGACAGAAGCTGAGGAATATTGTTCCAATCTTAAAAAAGGGCGAGAAGAATGAGCTGGGAAAATAAAGGCCTGTCAATCTCACTTTACTGTCTGGTAAGGTTATAGAGAAAATTATTCTGAAAGATATTGAAAATCTGAGACACCTGAATGACAACACAGTCACCAGCATGGTTTCTTGAGGGGAAAGTCCTGCTTGTCAAATGTTGTTTTTTTTTTATGACAAGGTAACCCTCTTAGTTGATCAAGGGAAGCCAGATGATGTAATCTTTTGCATTTCAGTAAAGCTTTTGAAACTGCCCCACAGAAACCTTCTGGAAAAAATATCCTGCGCTCGGTTAGATAAACATATCATGAGATGGGTGAGGAATAACAGGTCTGTATGTCTTGCTCACAGGTCAGGCACAAAGGATTACAGTGAATGAGGTGATATCAGACTGAGGAACTGTCATTGGTGGCCTTCCAAGGGGCTCCATCTTCAGCCCTGTGCTCTTCAACATCTTCATTAGCTGTGTGGACACAGGACTGGAAGGGATACTAAGTAAGTTTGCAGGTGATAATGATGCTATAAGTTTTAGCTTTTATATTTTTTGGATTCTGTGCTGTTTTCGTGGGTAGTTTTAGGTTTCATATTAAGTGCTACTAAGCTCTCTTCAGATAGTAAATAGACAAAACAATTCCTTCTCTAGCTTGAAACCAAAGACAACTTTCAAACCCAAAACCAAAACCAACAATAAAATAAGAAGAAAAAACAAAGAATATAGAGATTCATAACCTGGCACTAAAGTTAGAAAGTTGACTCTACTATGCTAATAGACCAGAACTTATAAAAGTGTAAGACCTCATGATCAGTCATCGATTTTGTAACCATTTTAGGGTGAATCTTAAGTGTACTCCAGTTGGGCTCTCATGCAGCCCAAGTGTACCTGTTAAGGCCTTTTAATAAATACCTACTTTATCCTTTTATTCAGTCTATTCTCTGCTCCATGTCAACCTCAAGAAGGCATCAACATTGGGAGAGGCTACTGACTCTCACTAAGGCAGGGAGACCCTGCAGAGACACCTGGACNCATCGATTTTGTAACCATTTTAGGGTGAATCTTAAGTGTACTCCAGTTGGGCTCTCATGCAGCCCAAGTGTACCTGTTAAGGCCTTTTAATAAATACCTACTTTATCCTTTTATTCAGTCTATTCTCTGCTCCATGTCAACCTCAAGAAGGCATCAACATTGGGAGAGGCTACTGACTCTCACTAAGGCAGGGAGACCCTGCAGAGACACCTGGACAAATAAAACAGCTTGGCAATCATCAACAATACGAAGTTCAACAAGGATGGGTTCCAGATTCTACACATGGGACAGGCCAATCAAGGGTTTATGTACCCATACATGACTGGGGAATGAGATATTGGAAAGCAGTGCCATGGCAAGTGACCTGGGGTTCTTAGTCAATAGCAGCTTGAACATGAGTCAGTAGTGCCCTGGCAGCCAGGAAGGCCACCCACATCCTGGGGGGCATCAGGCCCAACATCACAGCCAGGCAAGGGAGAGGATTGTCCCACTCAGATCTGCTCTGGGGCAGTCTCACCTCCTGTGCTGGGAGCAGGTCTGGGTGCAACAGTAGAAGCTATAAAACCATTAGAGTGTCCAAAGGTGGTCAACAAAGATTGTGAAGGGCCTTGAGGTGAAGCTGTACAGGGAGTGGCTGATGCCACTTGGTCTGTTCAGCCTGGAGGAGACTGAAGAGAGAGCTCACTGCAGTTACAACTTCCTTGTGAGGGGCAGAGGAGGGGCAGGCACTGATCTCTTTTCTGCGGTGAGCAGTGAAAAAGAATGGCCTAAAGCTGAATCAGGGGAAGTTTAGGTTGGATATCAAGATTCTTCATTCCGAGGGTATTTGGGCACTGGAACAACTCCCCAGGGAAGTGGTTGCAGCACCAGCCTGACAGAGTTCAAAACCTGTTGGACAATGCTCTCAGGTATATGGTGTGACTCTTAGGGATGTCCTGTGCAGGGCCAGGAGCTGGACTTTGGCAATCCTTGTGAGTCCCTTCCAACTTGGCATATTCTGTTATTTTTGGATTTCTAGTTGAAAAGATTACTAAGATCATAGAGTCCAAACCTCGACTGATCTAGACCATACCACTGAGTGCCATGTCCAATCATTTTTGGAATACCTGAAGGGATGGTGGCTCCAGCACCACCCTGGGCAGTCAGTTCCAACACTTACCAGCCCCTTCCATGATGTCTAAACTGAATCTTACCTGGAGCTATTCAAGGCTATGTCCTCTTGTCCTGTCACTGGCTTCCTGCGATAAGAGGTCAAACCCTATCTTTGCACTATCTCCTTTCAGGAACTTGTAAAGAATTATAAGATCTCTCCTGAACTTTCATTTCTCTAGGGTAAACAACTCCTACTCTCTCAGTAACTTCTTGTATGATTTAGAATTCAAGAGGACATATCTGCTACATTCTAGCTGGGTTTCTTTCAGAGTTTAAACTACAGTACACTTACCTCTTTAACTAAAAGTATAAATAATTTAGATGAGTTTACTTAATTTTTTGCCATTTGTTCTCTGTCACTGAAATACTTAGACCAATGAACAGATATAATGGAGAATACCTGATCTATGCTTTCCTTAAGAGCCCCAGGTTGTTATTTCAGTCCCTGCTGAAATTTAAAGAGCACTGCTCTTAAGAATCTCAAAAATTCTATATGTTCCCTTCCACAAGTGTTGCATATGGTTTTTAATAGAGAGTAGGAAAATGTGCACAGAGGTGTTAGTTCCATGCATATTTATGTAAGATAAAAAGAAAACATTTCATTCACATTGAGAAATATCTGAAAGAAAATGACAGTAAAATTAATTTTGCAAAGTATTTCAGAAATTGACACATACTATGGCTTATAAACAAATTCAACATTTTAGCCTGCAACAACTGAAGTAAAGTGAGTGGATCAAAGGCGAAACTGTTGTTCAGCCTTCATCAGTCATTAGCATATGTTCTAAAAGCTGCACATACAGAGAGTGTTTCTAAAAAAGGCACAAGACTGCACTTCATCCAGCTTGGAAGTGAGAGTTCAGTGCATATGAACTATGATGCATTACCACAAAGAATAAAGTTTCCAAGCATAAAAATTTATCATCTGTGACTTCAAATGGAAGAGCAACCATATCCATGGTTTTAGGAGAGTACTGGACTAAAAGACCAGGAATTACAGCGTTATCTTTCATCATACACCAGGTGAGATGAATGCAGGAAAAGTTAATGATTAGTATATACTTTGGAACGTATTAGGAACATACTTTGAAAATCAACTGAATTCATTGCATTGAGATGTTGATAGTTTTTTCCCATCTAACCCAATTCTGACAGATCAATCACTGGGTGATTCCTGGGTCTCCATGATCAAACACACAACTGAATTTTACTGAAACTGAAGAAGGAACACACTAATATGTATCCTAGAAAATCTATTACGGAACTCAGAATATAGGGGAAAGGATGTTTTTTCTTTCTTTGTAATTTCCATTATAACACCTCCTATGGAGCAAGAAGGATAATTTTTTTCCAGAACTATAATATCATAGACATCTAAAGGAGTATGAACATAAAAGTAAAGCTTTTATGAGCATCTTCCAGAAAAGCAGTGGAAAATTTTATTAAATTTCTGGCATAAAATTCTCAGAATAGACAGGATTGTGTATGGTCAAAGTTAAATACTCCAAATATTTATCTAAAATTGTGTGATATTCTTGCACCGTACGGTGAAAGAAATTAACTAAGATTTCAGATTTAGATGGATCAGGATTTTACAACCAACTTTGATCTTTAATGTAGGTGAAAAAGACAAAAGGTAATATAATTGAGGGATGAATCATCTGGACTAAGATTGAGAATTCTAGAAATTAGAATTTGATAATAGCATAGACAGGGGACATTCCTGAGTCAAAAAAAGGGAAAGAGGGCTGAAATGGTCAAAATGAGAACTGATGCTTGACTTTACCCATTTATTTCTCTAAAGTGACAGCATGGAGAATAGAAATTTCATTTTGCTTGAAGTTGCAAAATAAAGCTTAAAATTAACAATCAATTAGATAAAACAATGTAAAAGTAGATACAAAAGATGGCAAATATAGCTGGAATCAGTGGATAAACTTATAATGAGGAATCTAAATGGGTTTTGTGTCAAACTTCTGTAGCAAGAAACAACAGTACCTGCCCTAAGAAAAGTCCAAGGCAGGGCCACTTATACTTTTGGAGTCTCTCAGTGAATACAACCACCAGAAATTCCTTTAGATGACACTTTAAGACCACAAAAGGAGTTTCAGTAAGGGGGTGAGGCATACAAGATAGTGCTAGGAAAAGTGATTCTTATCTATTAGCTAGGAAGTATGTTGTAATGAATGTGTATGATCCTGAATGGAATAAATACCCTTTTGTAAAGTTTCATGACACACATTTGAGTAGACGAAGGTCCTCCAAATGTGCCCAGTGTTGTAATAAATAATGCCTGATTTCTAATACATCAAATTGTGTTAGAAAGTTTATTCTCCAGTCAATTTTGGCATTAAAAGAAAAAGATAACTGCTTTAAATTAGAAAAATCTAGAGTAGAAAAAGTAGATAGGAATGGTACTTAACCCAGTGACAGTAGGTACTTGTCCCTAAATACCAAAAGATGCAGCCACAGGCAAAATTCCCACTAGTATGTTAACCCAAATTCACACACCTGTGCTAACAAATGGAGATCACCTGTTAGATCAGGGTACCACAAAGGATGATTCCTCCTTCAGAAAGCTTCAAAGCTATCCTTTGCTGAATTGAAGGGGGAAACAAGGGAAGAGAAAAACAAAGAATATGGAGTAGACTGTCTGCAAGGCAAGCATTGGCTGAGAGGTATCCAGAGATTTCAGGCATAAAAAGTCAAATATGTGGCCTTAGGGTGGCATTGCGAGACTTCTTATAAATAATTAAGCTCTGAAGAAAAAGTAGGAAAAAAAAGAAAAGAAAAGTGAAAGGAAAGGTATATTTGATCTCCTGTTTTGCAAGTTTTGTCTGGGATGGGGTTAGTTTTCCCCCCAGTAACCAGTATGGGGTTTTGTTTGCATTCATTCTGGAAAGAGTATTGCTAACACTGGGATATTTTTGCTACTGCTGAGCTATGACAGACACAAGGTCTTTGCCTTTGTTGCTCCTCACCTATGCCACCAAAGAGGAGGTTGAGGGGTGCATGGAAAGTTGGGAGGAGACAGCTGAGGCAGCTGACTCCAAAGGACCCAAGAGATATCCTATACCACATGGCAACAGGCTCAGCATATAAAGTCAGAGGGAAAAAAGGAAAGGGAGGGCACATTTGGAGTGATGGCACTTGTCTGTCCAGTTCTGTATTAGGCATGATGGAGCCATGTTTTCCTGGAGATGGCAGAACAACTGCCCGTGGATGGGAAGTAGTGAAACATTTCCTTCTTTTCCTTTCCTTTTACTATTTAACTATCTTTATCTTAATCCAAACAAGTTTACTTTTACCCTTCAGGAAGGAGTGAGGGAGTGAAGGAGTGGCTACCTGGGGTTTAGATGCCAGCCGAGGATAAACTAAAATGTCTAGCAATTATGCTTCATAGGTCAGATCCACCATAAAAATCAAAGGAGCAAGATACCAACACAAAATCCAACAGGAATAAATGAGGAGCTGATGTCTGTAGAGAAATCCCAAGGAAGAAATATTGAGCAACAAAGAGAAACAATATAATGAGAATACAGCAGGATTTATATGAGTTAATTAAGAATCAACACAAAGTGGGGAAGTGGGGAAAAAAAAGTGCAAACTGTCTTTGAATGCACTTGCATATATAGTGTCTGGTATTTCTAGAAAAAACAACTCGCCAAGTATAGAACTCAAATTTTATGCTTATATCCCAGGAGCTGAAAATAATTACACCTTGACTGCTCAAAAAGTTATAATTTTTCAGAAAAGGAAAAGCTGATTACTAATAACATCCACTGCTTGCCAGTGATTTTTTACTCAGATCCTTTAGAGCTTTAGATCAGGAGAGCTCATAAATTAAATTTAGACTATTGTGAAGAGTATAATTGAGAAAAAAGGATTATTTAGGAATTGTTTTCCTTGATATCTTCTGAAGAGTTCTTTTAGCAGACCACTTGTGTTTACTGTGACTTTTTCCTTGCTTTTTTGGGGAAAAGATGATTGATTTTCAAGGATCACTTCTGCCAGGCTCAGGGGTGTTCTACCACCACATACAGAAGTTATGAATAGTTCTCCTTCAGTAATTTGAAGATGATACAAAATAGGAAGGAGTGGTTGATATATCAGATGGATTTACTGCCATTTAGAAGGAATTAACAGGCTGGAGTAATGCGTCAACAGGAACTTTATGCAGTTCTGTAAAGAGAAATGCAGATCCCTATATCTTGGGGAGGAATGACACTTCCAGCATTAAGTGCATAGTGAGGGTTGACTAGCTGGAAACTAGAAACAGAGAAGAACCTGGAACTCTGGGAGACAAGCTGACCATACTCCATCATGCTACCATTGCAGCAAAGAGGGTCTTCACTAGCAGAAATGTTGCTTGCAGATAGTGGCACCTGATCTTTCCCCTCTGCTCACACATGGTGAGATAGGCTGAGGGGGCTGTGCACAGTTCTGCCCTCTCCAAAACAAACGACATGAACACACTAGAGAACCTTCATCACAGGGTCACAAAGATAATGGGCCGGAGCTTGTCTTATGTGAGGAGTGGCTGACAGTGACTTGGATTCTCCAGCACTGAGAGAAAGGGCTTGGGGAAATCTTATCAATGTGTATAAATATATATATCAGGAGCAGATGAAGAAGAAGATGTTAAACTCTTTGCACTAGTGCTAAATGGCAAGAAAAGAGACAGTTGCAAACTGAAATAAATGAAATTCCATCCAAACATAAGAAAATAATTTCTACCATGATGTTTGAACACTGGAATAGGTTTCTCAGGAGATTGTGAGATTGTCATCCTTAGAGATACCCGAAACCTGATTGTATATTGTCCTAGGTTATCTATTCTAGTTGATTCTGCTTTGATCAAGGGCACTGAACTAGACTATCGCCAGAGGTGTCTACCACTCTCATCCATTCTGTGATTCCATGAATTCTTATAAAATAATTGAAAGAATGAAAAAAGTCATGAACATCTTCTGTTTACTTCACATTACTCTGAAATGTATCAGTGTAAACACTGTTATAATAACATACTCTTTTAAAAGAGTAAGAAAAGAGAAAGTTTTTTTGTCTTTGCTCTGCTAAGATAGTGGGTTTTATTACAAGAATATTAGAAGTGACTTTTGAAGTCACAGACTTCAAAAAAAACTAGCATTTAAATAAAGAATCTGCACAAGAAGGACATGCCACTATATCTAATCTCCCAGAACACTATTTAAGTAGTCAGGTTTAATATTTAACATCAATTTCATTCTGTACTTATTCATTTTTGCCATTACTGCAGTCCAATTTTTGAAACTGAACTGTCTGGACAATACTTTTAAAAGCATAGCCCATAGAACAAACACCTAATAGTGTGTTGCTTAGTATGGGCTAGTAAAATCAAACAAGTAAGGCATGCAAAATAATCCTACACATTCTGTTGCATTTCCACAATCATGAAAACAAAATAAATGAAGTGTTCCTTGAACATTTTTTGTTCAAGGATGTTTTATTGAAGCAGAATCCAATCTCCATATATGAGAGACTTCATGATATTATTAGTGACAGCACTCTGCTATTTCTTTACACCTTGGGAGCTTAGACTCTGTGATGGCTTGAAATTCCACTCAGGTTTGAGAATTACACTACTAATTGCAGTATTAGCATTTTGCTTAGCAATTTCAAGACTATGCCTAGGTCTCAAAGAAGGAAATGAGAGATGTGGAGAACTGTTCTTTGGCTTGTTCTGTAAAAACTCTGGGGAGATATTAATCTCTCACTCTGTTTTTTATAATAGTTTTTTATTAGTACTAATGGAAAAAGAAGGCACTGTAACAGGAGTTTTATGCTGTATCTTACAGTATAAATGGTATGGACCATTAACTGAACCAAGGTTTTAACATTTAAATCAAAAGTGCAGACAAAGAGTGGGGAAAAAGAGCTGGCTGAGAGAAAATAACATAGGTGCAATATAATATAAATTCTGAATGGTATTATAATATATAAATGCTTATTCTGAATTTTCAGATTTTTTAGTGGATTTGTGGCAGTGATTTCAGAGGTAGCATAGTAACAAAACAAAGAACAAAGTTGAAAGGTACTTGGAACAAAGAGAGGGAACTTTCAGAATAGAAAGTATTGTCATGGTACTATCACACTCTTTTCTTACAAGTTGGGAGGTCTTTTTGGAGCTATAGTGTACAGTGAAGCAAAAGTAAATGTAAAAAAGACCTCAACCATAACATCCTGGATTACAGAAAAAGGACGTTTGTTTTCAAGGGCATTCAAAGGATATTAAAAATCTTCACTGTTCTCTAACACTACTGTAATCAGCCTGTAGAAGATGTAAAATGCAGGAAGGAGGGAAGGAGGGAGGGAGGGCACTAAACCACTGTCGTATTTTAATCCTAGCTGGCAACTTAATGTAGATACACATAGCCTCATTTTCAATTGTTAAGGAATTTCTAGGACTGTAAACTTCCCTTTCCCTTTCCCTTTCCCTTTCCCTTTCCCTTTCCC
>VZTB01009142.1:1461-15522 GCA_013397245.1 Thryothorus ludovicianus
TTCTACTCTAAACCAATCACCCATGTCACAATCGCAGCAGAAATGGAGAAGGTGAAGAAGGAAGAAACCCAAAAAGCCACGAGGTTCCTCCATCTTGGCTTCACCCACCCCCTGTACTAAACCCCAAAATCTACTTTTCCACCCAGTGACAAACTTATTATTGCTCTATTTAAACTCTTGTGACTTGTAATTCCTCTTTTAGAGTTGGCAATCATTCCCATGGGCTAAAATCCAAACCACAGGTGTTTTGGGCTCTGATCCAGGGTTTCCGAGTCCCCTGCCCGGGTTTCTGAGCCTCCAGGGCAGTCAGGGCAAGCCCTGGCTCCCACACCCACGGCTCCTTGGACGGTGGCCCTGCCTGGCCGGGGGTGCTGGCTCTGGGAGCAGCTGCCCCCACAGGGCTCTGTCCCCTCTGGCTGGGTGTCCTCGCCTCACGCTGTGTCTGGCCCCCAGCTCCAGGACAAGGACCTGAAGCTGAAGTTCCTTGACAGCATCTGCACCCTGTGCAGAGCAGCCAAGGACAATGGCTTCTCCCAGGACCTGAATGATTTCTGCAGCAGACACAAGCTGGGAGAGACGATCCAGGTGAGAGGGTGTGCGACGCTCAGGGAAGGGAACAAGGACCCCTCCAGCAGCTCGTGAGGGCAGCGCTGGGGCAGGGCAGGGCTCTGCTGGCGGTGGGTCCAGCCCGGCTGTGCTCTGCAGGTGCTGCTGAAATTGGAGCCCAGGCACGAGATTGGTACCCAGGTGCGGCGGCTCGCCATGCTCGCCCTCGCCGGACTGAGGTACTGGCCCAAGGACCCCTGCCCAGGGCTCCGTGCCCACCTGCCCATCCCTCCTGGCAGCCCTGCCCCGGTGCTGCAGGAGACCTTGAGGCACTGCTCCCAGCACCAGAGTCCAGCTGGGCCCCTCTCTCTTTACAGCACGNGGCACTGGTCCCAGCACCAGAGTCCAGCTGGGCCCCTCTCTCTTTACAGCACGCTGGGGACAGTGCTAGGGAAGAAGAGGAAACTGCTGAGAGCGTGCTTTGACAGCATCTTTTTCCTTCCGCCGAGGCAGGAAATGCAGAGCCTGGAAGCATCCCTCTTTATTTGGGTAAGTGCTGGGTGAGCTGGAGGAGTCCCAGTCCCTCTGGGTCGCTCCTGGCCACCCCCAGCAGCCTTAGGACCAAAGCTCAGGGGCAGGCCACACGCTCAGCTTCACTTTCCAACCCTCATCCCTTTGTCCCTTGTCAGGCTGCAGCCACATCCAGCAATGCTGGCTGCTCTGCCCCCAGCACAAAGCCTGTTCCTGGGTCCCTCCTCTCACACTGGGAGTTCAGATCAGTCTTTTGGGGGTGGGAGGCACAGCAGAATCACAGCCAGTGCTCTCTGTCATCCTTGCAGACCCTGCGTGCCATGGACACCATGCTGGAGGTGATGGTGCTCAGCTCTCCTGCCTCCAGCCAGATTCTTCAGGACATCTTGGAGGTGTGGGCTGTGCAGAGCTGGAGGGCAGAGTTCTGTTCCTCACTCTGGACAGGAAAGAGCCTGGGCTTGTGTCCAGTCCTGTCCTGCCCCATGCCAAAGGAGCCCTGTCCCAGCCAGAACCAGGACACCCCAGTGCCGTGCAGGCAGAGCCGCTGTGGGGAGGGTTTCCAGCCGCCCTGGGGAAGCAGGGGCTGGCCCAGGCTCTGCTGCAGCACAGCAGAGCAGAGAGCAGCCCCTGCCTTCCTTGCTGCCCCCCAGCTTTGCCTGGAGCCTTTGTGCCAGGCATGCCAGGGCCCCCAGGGGCAGGAGCAGGAGCCTGCAGGCTTTGCTGGAGGACACAGGAAGCCTGGAGGGTCCTGAGCCTCTGCAGCTGCTGCTGGAGTGGGTGTCTGCTCGAGGGGCTCACCTGCAGCTGCTCTCTTCCCAGGAGCTGCTGGACTATGCCGACAGAGTGGCTGTGCAGGAGAGGGTCATGGGCAGGGTGAGGCGGCTCAGCCATTTGCTGGCCTACTCTTCCTCTGTGCGGGTAAGGACTGGCCACCCTCCTGCCAGGCTTCCCTTTGCCTGGGTATAGCTCTGAGATACCTGCAAGGCCTCAGGTGCCCACCCTCAGCCCTTCAGCCGTTCTGCTTGCTTCCCCCAGGCTGGTCAAAAAGAGGGCAGATCTGCTGCCGGTGCGCCGGTGCAGATCCCAGTGCTTGGGAAGCTGCTGGGACATCTCCTGTTCCAGTCCTTCAGGACAGAAAAGACAAGCTCTATGGCTCTGGATGCTCTCTGCTCTCTCTTCATGTTTGTCCATCAGCAGAAAGGTCAGAGAGCTGTGGTGGGCTGCACCCCCCCCACACAGCCACATCCCCCGACACATCTGCTTGCCATCCTCGCAATGGCTCCTTCTTCTGACTGGTGCAGGTGCCACCATGTCCCCAGCACTGCTGTCACCTCTGCTCCTGCCCATGTTCCATGCAGCTGAGCCGCTCTTCCGTGCAGGACTCAGCCCCACTCCTCCCCTTCCCCATGTCCCCTGGGCAGCTCGTGTCCCCCCTGCCGCATTCCAGCCCCGAGAGCCCTTTCCCTGCCCAGTGCTGCAGCCACGGTGCAGCTGGGGGCTGATGCAGAGCTCCAGGGGCTCACAGCTTCCCGGGCCTGCAGCACTGGTACAGACACTGCAGGCACAGCTTCTTTCCAGCAGTGCCCACCTCCTCCTGCCATGGCTGACCGCTCTCCTGGGCGCCAACGCTGGTCAGGGCTGCTGGCCCAGCAGCTGTGTCACACCAACGAGTCTGTGTTTCCCCTCCCTATAGATTCCACACTGCCAGGGGGTTGTGTCCAACCCCCAGCACACTGGGAAACTGAGATCATCTCCTTGCTGAACATGCCCAGCCCCTGGAAAGTCCAGGTAAGAAGCCCTCTCCCTTGCAGGACCTGTCATGTGTGGCATCAGCTGAGGATTTGTGTGTGCAAAGGGGCACAGAACCAGCGGGGCTGGCCCTGGCGAGACAATTCCCACTGTCCCTAGCGAGACAATTCCCACTGTCCCTGAGCAGGGAACGCTGTGGTGTCCCAGCAGCAGCAGCTCCCCAGCCCTGCTGGCCACCAGTGAGCCCTGGGTCCTGGTAGGGCCCGTGCCCCATGCCTGAGAGCCCAGCCCTCCTCACTGGCCCGGGGCCATCCTCATCCTCCCCTGCACGGGGACTGTGGGCACTGCTGCTGCAGCTTTCCTGCGGCCACTGCTGCCAGCACTGCCCAGCACCTCTGTCCGGGGCTGCTCACACTGCCCAGCTGGGCAGCACCCTCAGGGCAGTGCCTGGCGCTGCCCTCCCATCCCTTCCTTCCTGCCACAGGCCTTTGGGAGATACCTGAGCCCTGATGAGAGGACAGGCGTCGTCCTTGTGGCCATCAAGGTCCTGGGATGCTCCAGCTGCCCGGACAAGCAAGTGCCAATGGAGTTTTTGGAGCTGGCCATGAAATCCCCAGAGTGGTGGCTGATGGATGTAAGTGGCCTGTGGCTGGAATGCCCTGCCCTTCAGCCCTGTCAGGCTCCTGCCTCCCTCCCTGCCAAAGCCAGGTGTGTGAGGCTCCTGAAGCCACCTTGAGGCAACAGACAGGCTGTCAGGATCCTGCTTCTGACACCCAAATAATGTTAGGATCCTGTCCTTTTAAAAGATGCCTCGGCCAAAGTTAAGGTGCAAACGGGACCATATGCCAAGGTCAATAGTATGGATTAAATGTTAGAGTAAATGGCAGGCAGAAATAGAGGGGGAATGAGAAACAGAAACAAATACACACACACAAATTACATAGATAAATAGCCACCACCACATGGGTCCCTGCTGAGTCCTGCTGGCTTTTCTGATCTTGGTTCTGGGGATCCCTGCAAGGGTTCTTGAGGCACCACCTTTATCTGTCTGAGTCCTGGGTATCCATCCTGGGTATCCACGAGGTGTCTGTACTGTTGACACAACTTGAGTTGGCCTTTGTGTAATTAGTTGCTTCCTTCTCCCACAATTTGCCGGGGTGGAAATTTTTGTCCAGATAGGTTACCCAGATCTGCCTCCCAGGCGTGGTCTCTTGCTATTGTTGCTGCCTGTGCTTTTCCCACAGCCTTCACAGCGGTGTTTTGTCCGGTGTGCTAATCCCAAACCTCTGCTCAGGCCTGGCATTAACGCCTTCCCTTTTGCCATCTGCACGTGGTGTGGTGGCTTATCTTACATGAATTGTCTTTGGCAGTGCTTTGGGATGAGTTAACTGCCTCCTTGAATTCCTGACAGAGGGATGGGCAGGTCAGCCCGAGACACGGCCGCACTGCAGCGGCAGCACCACCCTCACCTGTGTTCCCTGCAGGTGCCGAAGGTGGTGAGACACATCTTTGCCTACTGCGATGAGCAAAACACAACAGCCGTTCACAGCTTTGGCGTGCTGCTTGTCCTGATGGCGAATAAGTGGCCTGGGCAGGTCATAGCTGCAGCTGTGAAGTTTGCGCCAATATTCAGGTACTGGCCCTGATGGCTGGAGGGCTTGTTCCCTGTGGGGACAGGGGCCCCACGGCTCTCTGGCTGCCAGGCCCAAGGAACACTGCAGGACCCCCAAAGGCAGCAGGGCCCTCCATCCCACCATGCTTCCCAGCCCAGGCCCACAGCAGCCAAAGCTGGCCAGGCAGCCTGGAGCCAGCTCGCTGCTCCCAGCCCCACTGGGAACACACCATCAGCCGTGTCCATCTGCCCAGGCAGGGTCCCTGGGCACCCCAAATTTTGCAGGGCTGCCACAGGCTGTGCTCTGGTGGCTGAGGTGGCCACGCTGACAGATCTCTGCCTTGCAGCAGCAAAATCTCTCTGTGGAAGGCGATGTTCTCTGTGCACCAGACTCTGGAGAAGGTTTTGAAGGAGCTGCACATCCTACTCAAGGACTGCTTTAACAACATATTCACCAAGCAGCAGAAGTCCTGCCTCATGTTCCTGGTTGTGAGTGATCAGGAGAAGCCCACGTGCCCTCAGCTGCCGGTGGCGTGCAGGAGCTGTGCCAGGGGAACCCTGCCATCTCTCTGCTGCTTCCTTCCAGATGCTGGTCTCTGATGACGTGGATGAAGTTGACCTGGATCCATTCTTCAATAACTGGAGATTTCTGAGGTACACAGGAAGAGAAATGGTCCCTCTGGTGCTCAGGGCCCTGGTGACGCTGTCAGAGCGAGCCGAGACGGTGAGCAGGCTGCTGTCAGGGACAGAATGTGACACTTGTACTCTGAGGTCACAGGGAAGGTGTTGGCTTGGCCTGGGCTGGGAGTGACTGCTCCAAATGCCCTGCCTGCCATGCTGTGACCTGGTGGGTGCCTGGGGACAAAGCAGGGAAAAAAATCTTCATGAAATGGAAACTGTCTTTTACACAGGCAAGAAAAATAAAGCGCCTCCTCCAGGAGCTCATGAAAATCCGGTGGGAATGGTCTTGTGACCTTTCAATGATGGTCATGGACATCTTCACAAATGTGCTGGGGCACCTGAAGAAGAGAGAGGCCAGCCCCATAGCTGTGAATGTGGTGTGGCATCTCTGGCGCTTCTTTGATGCGGTAAGGCTCATGTGGGAGCCCGAGCCCCACGGAGAGGCCGTGGGCAGTGACAGGTGCCCTGCGAGCAGGCCCTGCTGCCCTGAGCTCCCCTGGGATGGATTCCAGCCTTGCAGCCCACTCTGGGCTGGGAGCCCGGAGCATCGCCCCTCGCCTTGGCCACCTCAGCTCAGCCCCTCCTGGCTGCGGGCAGGGAGCTGCTGTGTGCAAAGGTCACCTTTCCTCCTTCCTACCAGAAGGAAGATTGTGTGCGGGAGCGCTCCATCTGCCTCTTCAGAGACCTGGTGGGCAAAACGGTGTGGAGAGACAAGAAGGCCATGAAGACGAAAGCATGGAAGGCCCTGGTCTGCCTCCTCCTTCACATGAGTGACCAGGCTCCCAGCGTGGCCAAGGTACCGAGGTCCAGGCTGAGCAGTGACCCAGAGGGGTGGCTGATACTCCCAGGGGGTTCTGGACATCACAGTGAGGGCTGCTGGCAGTGGGCAGTGCTTCCCCTGGGCAGTCCCTGGGAACCAGCAGGGCTTGGCAAGCTGGTAAAGCCTTTTCCATCCCCTGCCCTGCCCGCTCCAGCAGGGCTCGGCATCAGCCTGGCACAACTGAGGCCTGGACACATGTCCCCAAAGGCTTCCCAGCTGTCCCCAGCAGTGTCACTGCAGGGCTTTGCACCACAGTTCCTTCTGACCAGGGCTGTTCCCAATGTTATAGGTTTTTCTGTCTAATAAATCTGACAGAGTCTGGCCGGTTAAGCAATTTATTTTATTGAGCAAACAATAATAGGCGAATCAGAGCTGGGCGGCCGGGTGTCTCCTGCCCACCAAGGCATGCACCTCACTCTGGTTAGTGTGAGTTTTTTATAGTCTTCTTTCTGGTAATTCTTGCATAGTGATTTTTTGCTGGTATCTTCTTCGTAGGTGGCCAGTTGCCGGGGGTCATTATCTGCTGGGATTGTGAAAGACTTTTCATCTTTTTATCCCCTGTTACCTGTTATCTTTAGTTGTTACCTTTTGTCCTTTTGTTCAGCTGTTATCTTATGTTAATTAAAGCAAAATTCCTTTTTATTTTTTTTTTCTTTTTTTCTACAAGGCCTTAGCTTAAAGTACATAGCTCATTTAAGATTTGATTAACAATCTTTATGTACTTATTACACCAAGAGACCTCCTGACCCTTCGGAGAGGGCATGTCCCAGCTTCCTAAGGCCACGGTCAGCCCAGGAACAGAGCCCAGCTCTCCTTGCACAGGCCCTGGTGCCATCACTCAGTTTTTGTCCCACAGGCCTCCAAGGAAGCCGTCCTGGCTATAGCTGAGCTATTCAAGTGGAAAGAGCTGAATCACCTGGCAGAGACAGAGCAGACGTGGAGGATGGGCGAGTGCTTGGTGAGGATGAGCCCCAGGGTGGGTGAGGGCTGCCCACCACACCATGCCTGGGCTGTGAGCTCTTCGGCTGAGCCTCCCCTGGGCTGCTCCAAAGCCTGGAGCTGCACCCTCGCCCCTGTCTCAAGAGCAGGAGCCTCCTCCAGATCCATGGCCCCAGTATGAGGCAGGGCTCTGAGGCACAGGGTGTCTGGCAGGAGGGGTTGCTCTGGCCAGCTGGGAGCCTCTGAGAAATGCCCACACCCTTGTGCTCTCTGCAGCTGGCCAAGGACAGCAGCAGGGCGGAACAGTTCGTGTGGGACAGCCAGCCCTACCTGCTGAGCCCTCAGGCCCCCATGCGAGAGGCAGCCCTCAGGTTCATTGGTGAGTCCCAGGTCCCAGGGTCCCTCTTGGGGACAGCCTGGCCCCGTTCCCCCCAGCCCTGGGGCTGCCACGGGCAGGGTCTCAGCCTCCCTGTGCCCGCCGTGCTCACACAGGTGGCTTTGGTGGCCATCTTGCCCAGTGCCACCCCCGGGCTGCTGAGGGGCTCAGGCAGGGCTGGGGACCATGCTGCTGGGAGCACACTGGGTGGGGAGCAGGGGCTGATGGAGCTCTGTGCCCAGGGCTGGCTGCACGGCACCTGACAGAGCAGAGTGAGGACACCGTGGCTGCGGTCCTCTTGGGTGAGTGGAGAGCCAGGGCTTGGGGGAGCTGGGGGGTTTCTGCACACACGGGGGCTCATTTGGGCTCTGTTTCTCTTGTAGAACTTGAAATACTGCAAGCAAGAGAGAAGGATGCCTCCATCCATTGCCTGGCAACTCAGATCGGCTTCATCCTGAAATGTCTAAGGGAGCAGCAAAGATCAGGATTCTCCCTGCACGCTCCGTGCTGCTGGTGCCGCTGAACAGAGAGGGACCATCACAATAGTCTTGTCAGGAACACGAACACCTGATGAATCCTGAGGTATGGAAAGGATGCCCTGGCTTCTCAGAGCACAACCCAGCGTTTCTGTGGCTGCTGACTCTGCCACTGCCCTGACCTGTAGGGATCCATTCCCCACAGCCCCCCAGCATGGTGTGAGCTGCTCTAGAATAACCCCAGGCTCGTGGCCAGTCCCCTCCTGGCTCCTGCCAAATGGCTCAGCTGCCCTCCCTCAGCCCTTCTGCTCTTCTGCCTGCCTCCCCCAGGCTGGTCAAAATGAGGACACAGGTGCTGCCTGTGGACAGATGCAGATCCCAGTCATGGGGAAGCTGCTGGGACATCTTTTTGAGTTATTCAGGACAGGAAAGGCAGCTTTATGACTCTGCATGATCTCTGTGCCCAGGTTCATCTGGGTTAATAATGAGAAGCTTGAATCAGCCAATATTCAAGCTGTTATTCAATTTATTAATTAATGTGGTAAAGTATGAGCAAAACAGCACTGGCTACTGTGGTGGGAGTTTTCTTCTCCAACTGCATGCTGATTGTTGAGGCTTGCTGATATTTATATGTATATTCATAAGCTTTCTCAGCAGTTTATACTTCCAATTTTTGTACCACAATTCTATACTTCAGGATCGTAAATCTGTGATAGTGATATTTAGCTTCTTTAAATTTTTATACTCTATTGTGATTCAATCCTCTCAGGATGTACGTCCCAGGATGTGTATCCCAGATTGTGGGGTCCAGCTTCCAGATGTGGGGTCCAGCTTCTGTTTTCTAGGACCATTAACTTTATGATAGTGATGTCCAGCTTCCATTTGTCAAAACCATTAATCAGCGAGTTGATGTCCAACTTCCTTTCTTAAGCTGTTTTCCACTGTTTTGTTAGGAACTTGGGATAGACCCACTTCCTTCTTTTGTCCAAATCTTTTATACATTTGAAAGCTATAGTTTTAAAAATCCTTAATACAAAGCAATATTCTAAATTTATACTTCAAAGGTTCTTATTAGAAAAATTTTTAAGGCCTAATTATAAGCAGAAAGTTCTTGTCAAGAAGCAATATTCCAAAGTTATCATTAAAATACTCTTTCTACAAAAACAGCTTAAGACCTATAATAGTTAATTGCGAACATGGGATTGGTTCAAAGGCCTTCCATGCTTCGCTTTCCTCAGCTGTTTATTAGCTTACAATTACAAATAGACAGGTTACCTTTATCACCTGACACTAAACACAGTTTTGTATTTCACATCTGTCAACAGGGAGGTGAGAGAAGCTGTGCTGCATCCCTGCCCGTGCCACATCCCCCCGGGGCATCTGCTCATCTTCCTGGCCCTTGCCATGGCCCCTTGTGTGCACACACGGCGGGGTTCATGTGGGCTCTGCTTCTGTCACAGAATCTGCCATACGGTGGGCCGGAGAGAAGGATCCAGGGCACTCAGACCTGGCTGTCTAAAATCCTCAGAGAGGAGTTGGTGTGGCAGGATCATGCCCGGCCACAGACCTTTTCTGAACCTGAATTCTCTTATATATATAATTTATAGAAATAAAGAAGATATTTAAATTGTAAATACATGTAATATGTGAAAATTCTATGAGTAAATAATATGTTATATATATAATGTATGTAAATGATATCTATTATGAATATGCATTATATACATTAGTTATATATAATTAAGCTTTATAAATAAAGAATATATTTAAATTGATCAGAGAGTTGATAATGACTGCACCACGCAGGTAGCTCCATCTATGAGTATAGTGCATAATATTTGAAGAGCTATGGAAGCCCTTATATTTAAGCTAGCAAAGAGACTTTGGGAGGAATAGTGAGAATTGTGGGCAGGAAATGTGAGAAGGAAAGTGTCATGAATGGAGTTCAATCTGTCTAATTTAATAAACAACAAGATTGAATTTAGCAGCAATTTTATATAAATTATAAAATTGTATTTATTATGTAATAAGCATATACAAAAAAATTTGGCAGTGATGGATTAAGTGCAATCAAAGTTCGTATAAAGCATAAGCAAAACTGACCGGGCAAAACCGACCAGAATATGGAGAGGGCTTCTCACCCTGCCTCATGTACAAAACAAAATAAGGCAAAACTCACACTTTTATACTGTATGCGAATATATATATTCATCAATATTTCCTGTAAATCTCCTCCTATTTTCAATTCTTAAAATCTACACCACTATATTGGATTGCGCATGCTCCACTTATAGTTAGGGGGTCTCCTAACTTTTGGGGTGTTATTTTTGATGAAGACTTATTCTCTTTGTCACTGGCCTTTTGGTAACCCTTCAGGCAGCACATGTGCACTAAGCTTGATGTTATGTAAGCATCATGTTCCAAAAAATATGCCTCATTATTTCATAGATAAAGGCACAACTCAAATTCTATACCTGGAATTGTCCCAAATTGACTCATCCCAAGGCTAAGTCTTCTTTGAGATCTTGCTTATCTCTATATTATTACATCCTGCATCCTACTTCTCCCACGTAACATCTGCAAAAAGGCCCCATCTGTTTTGTTTCAGTAATCACTTTTTCTTTTTTTACTTTGCAACAATTATTTTCTATTAATATAGTAACAATTAAGTTGATAGAGTTACAATTTAGTTATCACGGATCATGTTTATTTATCATGAAAGAGTGGGAAAAGCTAGCGGACAAAATGGTGGGAAACGTGAGGGGAGAAAAGGGCGGGAAATGTGAGGGGATAAAATGGTGGGAAACGTGAGGGGATAAAATGGTGGGGAACGTGAGGGGACAAAATGGTGGGAAACACGAGGGGACAAAATGGCGGGAAACACGAGGGGACAAAATGGCGGGAAACGTGAGGGGATAAAATGGCGGGAAACGTGAGGGGACAAAATGGTGGGAAACGTGAAGGGATAAAATGGTGGGAAATGTGAGGGGACAAAATGGCGGGAAATGTGAGAGGGAAAAATGGTGGGAAACATGAGGGGACAAAATGGTGGGAAATGGAGAGGCAAAAAGGGACAGGAAACTTGAGCAAAAAGGAGAAGAAATGAGAGGGGAAAAGGATACAAAACAGAAGGGGAGAAAAGGTGGGAAATATGAGAGAAAAGATTATGGCAAATGTGAAGGGACAAATGGCTGGAAGTTGTGAGGGGGAAAATGGTAGACAATGTGAGGAGGAAAAAACATCAGGAAACGTGTGGAGATCAAATGGCTGGGAATATGAGGGGAGAAAAGTGCAGCAAACTTGAGGAGAGAAAAGGATAGGAAATCTGAGTGAAAAGAATGGCAAATGAGAGGAAGAAGGGGTGCAAAACAGAAGGGGAGAAAAGGTGAAAAATGTGAAGGAAAAAATGAAGGCAAATGTGAGAGGACAGAAGGACAGGAAATGTGAGAGGGAAAAAATGGTGAGAAACATGAGGAGAAAGAGGGCAGGGAATGTGAGGGGAGAAAGGGGCAGGGAATGGGAAGAAAAATGATTATGAAACATTAAGGGGAAAAATGGCAGGAAACATGAGGCCAGAAATGATGGGAAATGTGAGGGGACAGAAGGGCTGGAAGCGTGAGGAAAAGTGGTGGGAAACATGAATCAAAAAGGGAAAATGGTGAAACAAATGAGACAAGCCCAGGGATCCTTTGTTCAGCTTCCTGCTCAGATGCAGCAGCTCGAGCTGTTTCAGTCTCACTGCAGCTGGAATAAATGGCTTTGTGGAACAAGACATCTGAGACTCTGCCATGGGAAACCTGGGGTTGAAGCAGTGAGGAAACGTGGTCTGACTGTGTGAGTGAGGGGTGTGGGGGCTGATCAGGGACGTGTGGGGTCACTGGAGCTGCCTCTGTGAAGGGGCTCCAGTCCCAGCAGTTCAAATCTCTGGCAATGGTCACCCAGGATAATTTCCTTAACATTTTCCTTGAGTCCTTACACCATTGCTTTGGCTGGTTGCCCCTTTGCCCACTCCCCTCAGAGGTTGATCCTGCCTCAGTTATCAGTTCCTGTTTTGCCTTTGCTACCCTGATGGAAATTGTCAGGTATTCTGTGCTGCAGAAATGTCCCCGAGGTATTAAAATTCCTTTTTTCCCCAGCCAGGATCAAAGAAGGAGCTGAGAGTCTTTGGCTCTGGTTTCAAGGTTGTTTATTTTACCTTATCTACAACATTCTTTCTCTGACCTGCTGAGGTCTGTCTGGCAGGTCAGTTCAAGGCACACTCGACACCCCTGGGGTGGCGTTAATATTTTATACTAAAAACTACGTGTGCATTATTTACAGTTATTTTCCAATACCTATCACCTATGTTAGACAGTCGGTTGCTACTCTAAATCAATCAACAGTGCCACCATCACAGCAGGAACATGGAGTAGGTGAACAAGGAGGAAGAAGCCTAAAAACCATGAGGATCTTCCATCTTGTCTTTACCTACATACCATACTAAAAAACCCCAAAATCTACTTTTTCACCCTGTGACAAACTACTTATTGTTCTATTCGAACTCTTGTGACTTGTAATTCTTCACATAAAGCTGGTAATCATTCCCATGGGCTAAAATCCAAACCACAGGTGTCTTGGGCTCTGTGCCAAGGTCTCCAAGCCCCCTGCCTAGGTCTTGGGTCCTCCAGGGCAGTCAGAGGCAAGCCCTGGGTTCCCACAAAAATCTCCGTGTCTGTAGGACTGTTGTGTTTCGGTGAATGGGACAGCAGACGGAGACGAGAGATCTCTGAAGCTGGATCCTAGAACTTGGTTTTTATTACAAAAGGCGTGGGTGCAAGCTGGGACCCAGCTTAGAGCTGCTTGAGCAGCTCAGAGCTGGCCCAGGTGGGGGAGGACAAAAGGCTGAGGAGCAAGAGATAGGAGCAGATAAGAACAGGAGCAAGAGAGTAAAAAGGAGAGCCTAAGAGAGTAAGAGCAGGAAGAAGAAGAGTGTAAGAGGAGTAAAAAGAAGAGAAGTAAAGAGAAGAGAGAGAGCTTCTGGTTACAATGCAATAAATCTTTTTCTATGTTGAATATTCTAAATTCCACTAATCAATCTACTACAAGATTCAAATTCTATGGCATTTACACACAGCCTATAAGAATCCTTACATTACCATATTTATCAGTAACCAGCGGGTCTTGCATATCTAAACGAAGGGATTACTCTCAGCCGGACATACCAGCTTTTCAGGTGTTCAGCAATTCGGGTTTTGGTATGTCGAAGGTTGCCTTCATTTCAATTTCGTTTACAGTTTCCACATTCTTAAAGTCTTCCGTGAGGCAATCATATTTACAAGGCTTTCCTGTTTCATCCTTCCCAACACGTGTCCAACTGTGTGTGCCTGGAGCTCCAGCTGCTCTTCCCGCACAGTTTTCAGATGGTGCCAGCACACAGAGCGTTCACCTGTGCTCTGTTGGCTCTGCTGGCCCGCACCACTGAGCCTGCCCTGGAGAAGCCAAAGCCATGTCACACCCCTAGCACCTTTATCCCGTGGAATGGAACTGCCTCTAGGTGAGAACCGATGGGAGAGAAATGGATTACAGTGGAGATAGAAAATCACATGGGTTTTATTCTTGGAAAGGGATTTCAGTGACTTGTATGGGAGCTCTGGTACCCCAAGCAGTGAGGACCACTAAACGGCTTTGGCTTTTGTTCATTCCTACCCTCTCTCTCTCTCTCTCTCTCTTTTTGTTCTGGTTTGAGAAGCAAAGCTAGTGAGACACTCCAAGTCAGAAATACAATTTGTTAGGAAAAGGCAAAATAAAACAAAAAGGAAACAAAATACAATAATAAGGAAAAAGAAAGATCATTGACAGAGTCCAAATACAACCTGGCACCCTGTTGGTCAGGGTGTTGGCTGCAGTCTACTTGCCATGGTGACTGCAGTCTTCTTGGAGTAGCAGTTGTGGCTCTGTTGAAGCAGTGATCCTGGAGAAAATGTGCAGCCCTCGGCTGGAGGTCCAGTGGTGATGGACGGGCCTGTTCTTCCTCGCCGAGTCCAGTGGAAAAAAGAAAAACCAACAAAAACTAATTTGGTGTTTCAAGTCTCAGGTTTTTATCCAGGTAGACGGACTCAGTTCCCCCCTCTGGCTGGAGTGTTTCCCAATGAGATGATGGAAGTTTATCCGTGCGACTCAATGGCCCATGAGCAGAAGACCTATCCCTGGAGGGAGGATGGGTGGTGGAAGAGATAAGGAAACTGCTCTTGGTGGTTTCTTATCAGCTGGCTTATCAACAGAAGATCACATCACTGTCCCCATCCCAGGTCTAACTGATGGTAATAGAATAACACACCCCTGATTATATTTT
>VZTB01009150.1:22804-42386 GCA_013397245.1 Thryothorus ludovicianus
CAAAATGTCTCCCACTAGGAACCTAATTCCTGTAACAACCAAAGAATATTGCTTCAGGTGAAGAGAAACATTATGCTACAACAAAATATGCACTTATATATACTATTGTAACAAGGAATGCACCTCATCTAACCACTGGTCAACATTCTTTTCCATAAAATAACAATAAAACTAAGAGTTTCAAACAGATAAAAGAATTTTTTTTAAGAATCTTTTTAAAAAAAGGTAATAATAAAAGTTTTAATTTAAAAAAAAATAAAAGAAAGAAAGAAAGAAAAGAAAAATAAGACAAAGAATTTTATTTACTTTTTTGTTTCCAACATTATGGCCAAAACCAAATACGTTTCTCATAACTGAAAATGTTGAGTCTGAATATGAGTGTTTACCTCAGTCATGAATCTGTGACAACAAGATAAATCACGACAATCCAATGCTGACAATGTTCTGAAGATATGTGGCTCCTTCCTTGACTTTTTGGGAAAAAATGGCCCTTAGACAACTATTCCTTCAAAAGTAGCTATGAATTTTTGCCAAGTTTTGTGCTTGTTCAAGGTTGTCTCCTTGATTTCTACTTAGGAGTTTGACTTTTTCTGTTTTTTAAGAGGGCAATGTGAAGAGTCTAAAATATACATGTACCCAAAGTAGAAGTATGTAGGGCAGAACATTGCTGCTGTGGTATTCCCTAACCTCAGTTTAAAGCAGTTCAACAGCTTATTAATTTCTGACTGATGCTGAAAATTGAGGAGGCATCTTCAACGAGCTTCCACAATGCAAACCATAGCTTATTTTTCCCCTGGGAGGTGACAACTAATTCAGAAGCCATTGATGTATATAAGGAGATTAATTTGTTCCATCTGATTTGTATTCCCTTGCAACCAGCAACAATGAATGTAATTTACTTTCGTGTTGCCCAACTGTCTCAAGCTACTTGCAGTAGTCTTTTCATCAACAAGTTTGGCCATTTTGCCATTCAAATTCCTTCATTCGGTGATAGCTTAAACCATAGCATATTTAGGAAGAGTATTCTCCTCCAGGTAAATTAACACAGAGCTCCTGGTAGCCAGTACATGAAATGGGGCATAGGAGATAAATTATTATGTGGGCTCCATATGGTATTTTTACATATCTATGTAAGTGAAATTGACTGACTTCTTCCCCATCAACAGAGCAACACATTTCTCTGGTGCAATACTGCTATTATCCTTTTCTTAGCAGTGGAGGAGCAAACAGATTCAGGCCTTCAATGTCTGAACATGCTGTTGCTATTTTGTGGTATTAACTAGTCAAGGGCTTGCTTTGAGCACACCGAAGTCAGAAGGCCTTTTTTGGGCTTAAATAGATCTTAGTGGGAAAGGATAAAGTTCATTCCAACTGACCATGGCCAGGAAGTTATTGTGGACAATCATACGTTGTACAACTTGACTGTGATGTCTGACCAGCCCGGGGTCAAGCAAGAAGTCAATAATGGAGCTCACTGCATGACTCAGACCTATAATAGTTCTTCAAGTATTCTTCTACTCAAAAAGGGAGTAAAAAGAGACACTAGTCGATGAAGTGACTGATGTGAAGTACTCCTGCTACCTTTTGTAATCCATGTATTATGCGGATACTCTGTCTTCCAGAAGGTTAAACTCATCTTTCCAGATCTGTGCTACATTAATAAATCCCACAAGGAGTCATTGCTCAAGACTTTGCTAGTGCCACAGTCTCCATTACAATGGCTGCACTTTCCAAAGGCATACAACATATATTGGACAGTTAGAATATGGAACATCTGAAAGCCTCAGAAGTCTGTTATGAGTACGTTTGATACTGCAACTACATAAGAAAATATACATGCTTGCCAATTTCATTTCAGAAAGTCAGGGAATTTCATAATCCTCTTAATTCCAACTTCCCTCTGCTTTTGTCCAGATTTCTTTCGGCTTTTAACACACTGTAGTCCAAGTCCTTGTACAAGGAAATAGAATTAATCAGGCAGTGAATGTCACTTTTAATTGACATAGAAAGCTTCTCCCCAGAGATGCTGGGAGACCCCCGAAAAGAGTCTATAGGGCAAGGGACAGGCTGGATGCTATTGTAGTGAGACTTGCTGCTATGAGAGGGACAAGAACAAAGAAAACAGAAGTGCTTTCAAACCACTCTATGTCAATAGTGTTTCAAAACTTGAGAGGATAATTTCGTATTCATGGAGGCTGTCATTCAATTCACAGGCAGGAGACATATGTCCAAGTGTCTGTAGCCACTGGTGATAGCTACAAGACCAGATTCTCTTTACTACAGGTCTTGCCAGTGTGTGTCTCAGTCCTGAGTTAAATTTGTTACCTCTAGGTTTGTCAAGGTTACCTGCTCTGTGGCAGTAAGACATTATCCTCAATGTCTACTTCACTTGATTTAAAGTGACAATGTTGGCTGACAGTAGATATGTTTAGCACCTCTCCAAGGTTTTTTTCTGGGTAGAGAAGGACAGAGTTGCTCACTATTTTGTGATGGCCAGCAGAGCCATGACACTGGACTAGCTCTGCAGCTTTTGTCCTCCTATGTAATGATTCCAAGATGAGAGACTGTGATTATGAGAATTTATCAAACTACTTAAAGGGACCAGAAGAAACACAAGGGTGACTGGGCGCAAAATATGTTTAAATTTGCAGGGACAGAAAGGAAACCTGCTAAAATCTTGCCCATGCATGAGAGGGAGCAGACATATGCAACTTTACAGTAAAGCTCATTGAAAAATTTATCAAACTTGGTCTGCATTCAAAGTATCATCTGTCCTAATATGCACAAAAAAAACTTTAAAAAGAAAAAAAAAGAAAAAAAAAACTCCTAAACAAATAAAAAAAACCTTCCCTAAGTACAGTTCTCTTTTTGTGAAACTCAGCACCAGGTGTGCAGATAACATTCAAGAAAAAATGGAGAAGGGGATTTCATGCTCTGTGGGATCTCTCAATATAGATTTTTATTTACCCAGAAAAACTGCACATGAACTCTCTCAGACAATCAGCAAGTTATGTATTAATAGGAAAGAGGAAGAAAAATGTAATTCCACAAATCTTGAAAGAAACAGAGTCACAGTTGGAAGGAGGTCAGAGTGGTGAGGAACAGAGCAAGAGACACAACCAGGTATGCTGCTGTCGTACACCATCACACCTTCAGAAATAAGCATCACAAATGTTTCCTAAACAACCTCACACTTGGAAAAGTACAAATAATAATCACAAAAAGATAGGTCACCAGGGCCTAATAAAATTCAGCTGAGAGAATAAGAACAGATTGAAATAGAAACCTGCAGACAGAAACTCAGTAATCCCAAGGAGCTGTCTAAGTTTTTTTCACATTAATATTCTAAAGACATTAGTTTGAGGCTTCTAGCCTTGTGAAATGATGAATATCTGCAGGCAAGACAGAGAAGCCACTGCAGTGACAAACAGCATATACCTCTAAAATATATATATTTTTACCTCCTTTTAGAAGAGAGTTAAGGCTAGAGGGTCAGTGAACAGCTATCAATCTGCCAGGACTGCAGAACATTGCACTACGAATGGGTTTTGCTTCCTAATGGAACCCAAATTAATTATTATTAATGGAACTAAAAATTAGTCTAAAAAGTAAGGTTACTGTATGGGACAGAAGGGTTTCATGGAGGTAGGAATTCATTGACTACAGCCTTGGTCTTATCGAGCTGTTTGGAATACAGCCACAGGAGAAAAATACTCCATGAATGCCCTGTACGTACTGAACTGGGCCTGTGTGACATGTCCAGGGTCAAGCAAGAAGTCTACAAGGGAATTCATGGTATGGCTCAAACCATACCATGCCATAATTCTTTGGCTATCCTTGTCTTCCAGAAGAGACTAAGCAGGGCCATTTGACTATAAAGTGAGTGACATGAAATACTCCGGGTACGTGGTAGTGAGCCACATTCATCTGCCAGCAGACAGGGAGATCAAACAGATGACTTTTCTTGTCCCCAGTGCATCAGAGTCATCATTGTCCTTCAGTTTTCACAGTTTCTATTTAAAGTATCTGTGAGTTAATGCTGGCACAGTCAGTACTTGCACTTGGACTTGAAGTGGAAGTAATGAAAGAGGATTAGGTTTGATGTCTCGTATCTATATGACAATTCAGTGTGTCCTTCAAGGAAAGATTTTAAACACCCATCAGATAAAAAAATAAATTGGGTTTTTTAATAAAGAAAATTATTTACTGAGAAAAACTGCACATGAATTTTCTCAAACCATCAGCAAGTTATGTATATCAGTAGTGCAGAAGCAAACTGTACTGGCACCTGGGATATGTCTATGCAAAGAGTGCTTGGCTGTTCTCAGTTCTCAGCCAAACTACCCTGTCCAGTTCTGTATTCTCCAATTTCTTAGGTATCCTTGGTTGAGGCTGAATTGTGTCTCCATTCCTCTGTTTAGCTCAGAAATAAGTTTTGCACCTTTAAAACTGTGTCTGAGAGTGAAGGAGAAGTGGTGGAATGTCTGAGATCATTGTTTTCTAAACACAAAGATCAGAGTTTTCAGCTTTCCTTCACACACGGCTGTGTGGTGGGCAGTGTGTGGACAGCAGAAGAGAGCTCTCCTTTGCTTTCTGTTAGTTTTTTTTGGCTAGCTGAGGCAGAAAAGTTCTCTGGACTGTGTTTTTTTCCCTTTTTCTTGGAAGTGTTTGAACCTGCTCTGGACTAAACTCCCAAGAGGGCACCAGGAGCTCACACCTGTGTCCCACCAGGCCTGGCCTGGGCCCGGCCTTTCCACCAGAGGAACCAACAGCAACTGAGCCAAGCTACAGCTCACGAGAGAGACTTTCTGGCATCTCTGCGGAGCGGCAAGAGGTTTTGTTGTTCAGTGTTGTTCTTTTGCTTAGCTGAGGAGTGCTTTGCCTGTTAAATAACTTTTTCTACTTCTCTCTGAGGAAACTTTTTTTCACGAACCAGTTACAAGGGGGACCACTTGAATTTGTTTTCTAGAGGAACCCTTTTGGAGGATTTCTCCTAAATTTTCCCGAGACCAGGTGAAATAAACAGTTAAGCAGAGACAGATAGTCATTACACTTTTAGTATTGGTAAGGCTATGAAGAGTTCTAATGCACGGTTCTAGCCTCTTCCTGAAGAGTATCAAGAAGGTGGCTCCTTTTTTTCTTATGTACTAAATAGTTTCCCAGCCTGAATCAAAAGCATATTGGTCTCAGTATGGTTTTCTCACTCTTATTTAAGATATTCTGCACAGTAATGATATAAATCCCTTAACACATCCACATCCTGAAATGTTTTATGCAGCAAAGGAAATAAGTACAATATCTTTATTGTGGAAAATGACATAATACATTCCCCATAAATCTTTTCAAAACCAATTGCCACAGTTCTGAAACCTGTTAATTCTGTGGATTAATCTTAATCTTGTAATACAAGATCCATTCTTCAGCCTACAATACAATCTACCAGCAGTTATGTGACCTGAGTGGTACATTTAGCATTGCAAAGTACAATGTATAATTAATTGGCTATATGCATATGTAATAGACCAATGTTGACTAAATTACATACTGTGGTTTGCCCTTTAGTGCCTCATAAGTATAATAAGTAAAAATAATCAACACTCTGTTTTGACATGAAATTGATTTTCAAGGTGTGCCATTTTCACACATAAAGTTGCATTTTGTATTACACTGAAACGTCTCCTCTCAATAGCTGCACAGCTTGAGATTGATTCATTTTGTACCTGGAAAAGACAAACTTAGAATGAGAAATTAAGATTCAATCACTTCAGAAAGACTCCACGTCAGCAGTTGCTATTCTTGCTAACATGAAAGATCTCTCCTCATAACCACACAGTTAAAGAAACGCACACCTGGGGAGGGAAGTGGGCAGGTGAAACACACATTTGAAAGACAAGCTGTTTTTTTTAAAAAACAGGTGAGGTTAAAAGCTTTTTATGTAGTACAAGCAGATGTCAGAATAACACAATTTTCCCAAGAAGTTTCCAACCACCCCTACAAGAATTAATTGTCACGGTCTGATGCACTGAATATGGCACAGCTGGCCTAGGTAAAGCAGTTTTTCCACAGCTACTTGCCCTTCCTACACATCACAGGCTACTGCCACCTCAGAGATCCAGCATAATATCACATATGATCTTTCCATATCTCAGTTCACAAACAGCTTTGAGCATTAGAAGAAGTACTTAGTACTTTTTTCACGAACCAGTAGTAGCAGTGCCCTTCCAAAATGGTTTCACCATCCTGGTCATAAATTATACCAGAATAACAAATTATTACTACAGCAAAGCAGCCAGGCTTGCTTACTCTTACATCCCACAGCATGCATCAGTGTGGTTTGCAGCTGTCTCCTAGAGCTCTGGATATTTGTAATAATTATTTCCGGTGCTTCAGGGAATATTAGGTCAGCATCCAACTCGGGGATCCTGCCATGTCAAAGAGGGGTCCTTGAGTTGAACTGTAAGTCAAGATTCAGAGACACAATCCAAAGCAACTCTTACTGACACTATACTCAAAAAAGGGAGAGGGGGAAATAAACACTGAGGGCTCTGTGGATTTTTCCCTCAAAAACAAGAATTTTAGGGTTTATACCTCCCCATTGCTACTCCTTTCTTCCTCCCTCTAACAGAAGATTATAGGTCTAAGCAGCTATAAGTTCATTTACTTGTAGAGAGCCCTCTGTAATCTCAAAGGTGAGCAAGCAAAACTGCTCACAACTATGGTGCCATGAGTTTGCTGCAGAATAAAAATACAGTGTGATTTTTCAAGATTTTGAGGTTTTTTTAACTAATTTGTAGGATTTTTTTTTCTCTTTTCCACTTTCCCACTAACATATAAGCATAAATTGAAAGCCGATTCATGGGAAAACATGAAAGGAAGGCATTAAGACTGACATCTATTGAGCCAGCCTTCACAGCTCAGTCTCAGCACAAACAGTGTCCTCTGGACACAGTCAAGGAGATGCAAAAGAAGAGCTTGTGAGAGCACCAGCCCAAGAAGCATGCCAGCTAGTCTGGTGGCTAATCCAATGTATGCTACCCAATGTATTCCTCTTTCATATGACCTTCTGCCCCTTTACTCAGTGCCTGTTGATATGCCAGAATACAGAAGTTATCTATCAATTTACCCTCTAGACAAAGTTACACACTCTGCCAAGGCTACAAGGTCTTGATAGGGTTACTAATATATCAGAGAAATTAGATCCTGCTTATCAGCCCTTTACATTTTTGCAATGAATGAGGAAATTTTGTTTGTGCTACTTTGAACCATAACTGTGAAATTTCAAGAAGCATAACAGTTTCTTAAGATCTAGAAATGGAAATTTTCTACTATTGTTTTTGAAATAAAAGTCTTGTTGGTGCAAATCATTCTATATCTATCAATGACATCAGTAGGAAAGTATTAATATTCTGTACAGTAGCAATTTCCATTGAATTAACCACTGGGTGGAAAAATTACTGTGCTAGGAAGCAGGGATTTTTCCACAAATATCAGTGTTGTTCCCACTAAAGTATTCCATAGATTTTCTCTGAAGTGAATGTAGTCAGCAACCTAAGATTAATACATTACTAATGACAAGATGAACATGAAATAGAAGGAAAGTGGCTTCTGTGTTTTCCCAGTCATAGTGATACTGTTTGAAAGGTAGCATTCACTATGGATACGTAATTAGGAGTCCTTGCCTATGTCAGGGACTTTCTTGTAAGTTTTGTAATTCACTGCTAAGGGTGTTGCTAGGGACTCCACACAATATGGATTTCAGTGCATGTTTCAATGTTAGTAAGGGTGAAGTCTTATTGTATTGTAAGATCCCCAAGGTCGCTATGACAAGTTTCCAGTAACATGAAAGATGTTACTGTATGACTGTGCCCACATTCCCATCGTTTCATATGACACATCAGAGGAGATATCTCTCAATTCTACTCTCTCATTCTCAGATGCATTAACCTCTAGTTGCTTTTATGAAGACTGAAGCAATCCCACTCTCTGCAGAGTGAGAAGTCTGCTCTGGTACTTTTACATAGAGCTCAGCAATACTTCCAGCCCAGGGGATGGGGAGAATACACCAATATCTCTCTCTGAAGAGAATTTACCAGTAAGTGATTCACAGCATGGTGGCCATTCCACCCAGTCCCCTCTGTCTGTTGAGCGTTCCCAGCATGCACAAGAGTTAACAACCATATGGCTTATGTTTTAAGTCTCTCTCCTCACATGGTTCCCTGAAGCTCTCTCTACAAAAAAAAAAAAAAGCCATCGTTTCAGATAGGAAATTCCTTTACCATCACTCCCAGGAAACAGCCTAAATTAAAGATTTTCACTATTCCCACTGCTACAAATGCAGGAAAGTATTTGGCTGGTGCTCAGTAGCTACCTCCATCTTCTCCAGCTTTCTTCCCAGTGTGCCCAGCATCTTTCTGATCTCAGAACCACAATGATACTGAATAACAAAGCCATCAAAGAAGCTGGAAGGGAAGGGATCTCTGGAGGGCATCTGCTCTAGCTCACTCAAAGAAGCAATCCACTTCGGAGAAAGAGTCTGGACAGAGGGAAAGGAGACAGAGGAAGAGGAGAAGCTGTAAAGAACAAGAGGGTAAGGAGAGACAGGTTCAACAAATACAGAGGAAAAACTCACTTCTATTCCTATTCTTCTAAGAAATGAAAGGTTTAAACAGAAGAGAAAGAAAAATTTAAATATCATTAGACTTTTTGTTAGCTCAAATTTTCTGACAGTTACATAGAACCTCTGGCCTGACAACCAGTCAGGCAGAACACTTTCAGTTCCCACAGCAGATGCTCTCCCTCTCTAACATACATTTACAATTCTCAGTACCACTTCTGTGTATGCATGGGCATTTTGTAGAAAGTGCCACTGACTTTCCCCAGCATTCCATTGTAGTTTTTTCCCTCTGGCAAGGTGTGATTTCATGGCTACCTCTTGCGTACCCTTTAGCGGGTTCACTTACAAAGGCAGCTGTGAAGCTCAAGATTTCTGTTTGCACACTGAACTCATCACACAAAGCAGAAAAGAGCACCATATGCTCTTATTCTCACAGCAGAATGGGAAATCTAAGATGAGAAAATCACTGAAAGTAGTGATGCCTTTTTCAACCTAGAAATGAAACAACACACTCTTCCAACATAATACTGGTATGGCAGGTAATATAAAAGTAGATCTTTATTGAAGGTCTCCAGGGGCAGTTATGGGAAAATAACCACAAAAACCTACTCCCCCCGCCCCAGGGCTGCATACAATTTTATATGTTTGGTGAATTAGCATAATTGTCAGGAAGAAATGAATTAGGAGCACTAATTTCCCCCAATCCAAACCCCTTCTAAATTCTCCCCTCTTAGATGGGACTGTACTTTGCTAATAAAAATGAGTCTCAAAGAGGTGGTTTTTTGCCTTGGTAGCTAGGGAGAACCAAGATAGGATAGGGTCTTTGGAATATGTTTTGTCTTTCTGCCTAGGGAAAAGGCATAGAAAACTACTGGGAAAACTAGCCATTGATCCAATAGGTTAAAAATACATATGTGAAGAATACGGAGAATATATATTAAATAGAAAAAGGTAAAAACCAAAACGCCATCATTAAACAGACACAGATAGTTCAGCCTTGTATGGCTGACTGCCATCTAAGCAGAGGGCCGAATCATGGCCTCTTCTAAATTTGAATCAATCTCTTATGAATATACGAACAGCCTAATGAATTGACAAATAGGTTAAACCCTGTGTTATTGTGGGTTGCTATACTTCACTTTCACCTATAGGTGCAGTCTCCACTTAAAAGTCTGTTTTTTCATTTTATATTTCTTAAGGAAGACATTTTCTTTGGTACCAGCATGTATCTGTCAACTCGGAGTTCCTTAATGGGTCTAAGGTTTCTGGGGAAAAGATGGACAAAAAGCTCATTATACCTATTTGCAGAAGAAAAAACTGTAAAAACCACTGTAATTAAACATATTTTGTAGTTTTAGCATAACTAAAAAACTCCCTGAGATTAAATTGCTGCAACACAATGACTATCCAGACTGAAGATTTTCTCATCAATCCATTATCAATGTCAGTCTTTTGTTGGTGTAATTCTGAGGAAGGTGCCTTTACGCACAGCATGGCTCACACTTAGTCAGACAGAAATTCATTATGACAACACTTTCTAGCATGCCACAAAATCCTCAAGTCTAGATTAGATCAGTAACTTACATTAATATCTTTTGATAAAACCCTTCATCAATAACATTGATAATGGTAATTCTGTGGTACTACAACATTTCTGGAAATTAATTCCAAATGTGGTAAGAATTTACCCTGTTCAGACATGCCATGGAAAAAGTTTTCTTCCTTACCCAGTTGTTCTTCATGTGATCTGAGTTCATCTGGACATTTCTGTCAATGTGAAATGTTTTTAAAAGGTTTGTAAATGTGAGGTGGTTATTTTTGCATATCAAACCATTGGGTAAAACTAGAAAATTTACTCATTTTTCCTCAAGACTTCTAAGTAGCATTTAACTTAATAAAAATACAATTGGGGAAAAATTAAACAAAAACAAAAGCAAAAACAAATAAGAAAAAAACAACTAAAATAAAAAAAAACTGAAACAAAACAAAACAAAACAAAAACAAACAAAAAACCAGCCAAACAAAAAAAACCACCCCACATAAAACACCAAAACACAACTCTTTGGAATATTATTACCATTTTATATTATTTTTACTATTTTTATTCCAAAAAGAGCCTTCTAAATAAAAAAAAAAAATAGAAAGAATGTGAAATTTAAAGATTTGGATATCCAAAGCTATTCTTTTTGTAAAGGTTAATTTTTTTATATTTTTATAAAGCAATATAAGAAACTGTGAGATAATAGGGATGCCAGACAAAGACTGAGGATTAAGTTATTTTCCTTTCCCCTCTTACATGAATAAATATTAGCCATCTAGTACATTCCTGTCAGCACATTGCACTGCCAGTTGTTAATAACAACATACCAATTAAAATACAAAGTCAATGGGAAACAAGAATCTCCCCATGACTAGATTGTGAGGGGGTGTCGGATCAAGAAGGTTAATCTGGGTTTGGAGCTTTGATAGAGCTAAGTGCTGGGCAAGTTCAGATGACACATGAGATAATTAAAATCATTAGAAGGAGGGCTTCACATTTTTGTATTTTGCAAGAAGCCTTAATGACTCTCAGGGCATTAGAACATAACATGTATCTTGTTGAGAGAATACAAACTCAGTGTTACAACAAAATTGATTTGCCTGTGGAAATAGGTGAAGAGAGAGAAGGGGGATTAATATTCATTTTACATTTTCTGAATAACCTAAGGGAAATATAATTCAGTTAGGTCTATGTATATTTTTGAGACACCATGTTTGTAGCTGCAGAAAATGTCTGCATTCTCAGGCAGTTAGGCAGGAAGAGTGCTATCCTCACTGTGCTTTCACCAAAATAAATAAATAAAAAAGACCATAGAATTGACTTCCTAAAGGAAGCTGAGAACAGTCTGAATGAATTGTATGGTGAATTGCAGCTGAAAATGCAAATTAATGAGAAGATAGCATCCTGGACTCAAATAACTTATAGGCAATGAGTGCAGGAAATTGATTACACTGGCTGAAATACATTGAGGTAATACCAGGAAGTGGGATTTTTACTAGAAAATTTTACAAAGTTCTTTGGAGATTTATTGGTATGCATTTGTACGTAGATAATTTTCCTCAAATTGGCACTGAGTCCCTGCTATAGGAGTAGCTTATGCCCATGCTATTTTCTTCTCAATGCAGTAAAACACTTTGATGGGCTTAGCACAAGAACAATGCTGAGCATACAGCAGAGTCCTCATAACATCACAGCCTAGTGGAAAAGCAGCCAAAAATACAAAGATGTGAAGGCACAGGGTTAAAAATCTATGGATGCACATCCCCTGTAGATACAGCTGTGTAAACCAAAGCTGCAACTGCCTTCAGGTGCCTCCCCAGTAGACAATAAGGACACCTCCCTGGCATTTCCAGGTAAGCTACAGAGATTTGGAGTCTTGAAAAGGATAGTCTCTTCCCTGCATTGGAAGGGAGACCTTCCAATAAAAAAGTGGTGAAAATCTAGAGAAAGCCTGTTAATTATCTGAGAGGAAGTCATGGAAAGATGCTTAGGAAAGGAGGAAGGGGGATGCTGGGGAAAAGTGGTTTTTCATTAAAAAGAATATACACTCACGTATGTATGTATGTATGCATGATAAAAATTAAATGGTTGAGCTGAGAGGAGAATGAGACAATGGCAATTATGTAGTTGTGCACAGAAAGCAAATGTGAGAAAGAAGGTCTATGTTCATATGTCTGCTCAGTATGTTTTGCCATGAATGTTTAGAAAGGCATAAAATGCAATAAAAATCTAGACCCGCTTTACTGGTTTTTAGACAAATATTACAAATAATGTGTTGAAAACTAGAATAAAGTCTTTTTCAGAATTTCTTCACTATTTGAAATAGATAATTGTTTTCTTTTTGCCACAATACTCTAAAGATACGTGTGAAAGCACAGGGAACTGAACAGCTTGCTTTGTTTGTTTTGCAAAAACTTATAAATAGTCTCTTCTTGGTGAACATGATGATCACAAGTAAAATACATGTCCCTGTAGTTCTTGATCTAAGGATGATGGTTCTGTAGGCTTAGCCAAGCTCCCCACCTTGACCAACACCTTAGTAGCTGTGACATCTTCTGAAATATCCTGGAGAACCCACTGATGATGTTAACTACAAATGGATAAAAATTTCAGTTTCTTTTATATTGCTTGTTCAAGGTAATTCTCTACTGATTACTCTCGCATTCACAAGTAAATGGAAACAAACAAATTTCTGCTATCTCGAGAAAATTGCATTTGAGTGTTGTGAGGCAATGAGTTCTGGTCCAGACTTATAGACAGGGAAGCCAGTGAGATGAAGCAAAATTGAGCTATTTATCTGAGATAAAAAAAGAATTAATGATTCCCATGTCGTACAACAGAAATCCACAGATCTTCCCTGTGCATGTAGGCTATTTTGTCTCTCATAGCAACTCCAACAATCACCTCTTCCTCAGTTTCACCACTAGACTTCTGATTTGTATTCCAAGGTCCTGTATTTATTCCTATCCTCATCTTCAAGTTTCTCCAACATGGCATTGACCAGCGTCTCTTCTACCTAGGCCTTGTACTGCAGAGATCTGCTGGGATGCCATAGTGGTGTGTCCTAAGGTGTTTCCAACCTACTGTATCTGGAAACTGGTTGATATTCCTGGATGGAACAGAAAAAATGTAAATTGTGTCTTGTTTCTGTCATTGCCCAGTTACATTTCAATAGCTGGAGAACCAAAATCAGAAAGTTGCATTTGTGGCTGCTTCTTGCTTTTGCTGCCACTGCTCTCCCAGTTCATACATTTTGTTTCACAAACAAACAGAACCAGTTATTTTTTACCTACTAAAATTCTAGATAAACACTGCAGTTGCTAATCCTCATGTTTATGAAAAGAAAATCCATTTAAATCTCAGAAGTTAAGCCTAACCCTTCCTGAACTTTTGCAGCTTGTGGGAGGAACCATGGGGGGTGCTTATCCCAATCCCACTTATAGGCAGCTGAATACATGGTCATTAAGTGTTTGGCTTCAACAACGTACAATTTGCAAAGTTCTTCCTTGTACTAGTGGTCTGAAATGTTTTGTGTTAGCTGATCAGAAGGCAAACTCCATTTCTAAAAGCAGGTCCCCAAGATGACACTTGCTTTATTTTTGCCAGTCTTTTTTGTATTCCCACAGGATGAGAAGAGAATAGCTTTATGGATAGCTGGGTCTTGACAGGACTAACACAGAGAAGATACAGTTTATCCAAAAGAACATGTGACATTTCCATGCCTTAACAGTAATTTGAATTACAGATGCAAACAAGGCAGCAAATTTCTGGTCTAGATTTTTATTTGCAATGAGGAGTCAACTTTTTTGAGTGAAGTATGCACAAAAATCTAAAAAGCAAATGGAGTAAAACAGGAGTTTGATCAAGATGTAAAGGAACTTGTATATCAATTCCATATTTCATATTCTAAATGTATGTTTGCTATGGCACATCAGGCCTCTGAAATGCATTGACAGGCTGCAATGACCAGCTCACTAAGCTCCTTCAAATGTGCAGGAGGTGTGTTTGCTCCTCTCTGGCCGCTGCCTGCCCCTCAGCCCCTGAGTCCTGAATCTCCTTGAAATGAGCAGTCCAGGAGGTGCAACACAAGCACTGCAGATAGCAGGTTAAGTCTGGCAATCATTTCACAATCAGGAGTGTTGTTATTCCCATTTCTGTCAAATTTAGGAGAAAATTTGGTGGTTTGTGTTTTTTTCCTAATGTTTGTTAAATACTCTTTCCTTTAAGGGAGAATGGGAGAGTAGCAGGAGAGCCAGACCAGATTTTTTGGCTCTTTTTACAGCCTTTTTCTCCCTGCAGGCAGCATGAAAATGGCTAAGAGTTTAACACGTAGGTAGAGCAAAAGCCTTCATTTTGATTTCTCCTCGATGGGAAGCTCAAAATGCACAGCAAAACACAGAGCTTCCCTGCAGCTAATCCCTCCCACCACTCTCTACCATTGAATAAAGGCTGCTGACATGCTTCCTGATGATGACAGATTCCTGGCTAAAGGAGAGATTGATTCCAGCCTCACGGATAGCAGGAGAGCTAAGACAGGGGCCACCATGGAGCCAGAGGTGATCTTTTCAGGGTGGCAGAAGACAAGTAACTCTATCAGGGATGCTAAAACCTGCCACACACACTATTATTTCAGGCTCTCCATATTCAGCAAAGGGCAACAACTCGCCTCCTCTGTAAGGAGACACAGACTCCTTAGAAGAGCACTTCAGAGGAAGACTCATTGAAAGATGACTTCATTGTTGTTTCTTCCTCTGCTATCACCCTGGCTGCTTCAGCATTGCTGGCTCTCACACAGCAATTACATGGGAAAGTCAGCAAGCCAGACCCAATGAGCCAACACACTAAATCATGAGATCATAAGAACTCAAGATTCTCCAGTCTCTCCTGGCTCAACACATAGAGGACTAAATACATATCAGGTTCAGGGCCCACTCCCTGCTTCATGCAGCTGCCAAGTCATCTCACAGTCAATCATTTTCTAACTCATGGGTGCACAGCAGAATCTCCCTTGAAACACAAACAATCCTCACCACTAACAGATATTAACACTGTTAAAAAGACACATAGAAGAGGAGAATGAACCTCTAAGTCTGTGTGATACTTCTTAACATTGGAAGAATCTCATCCCACATGTACTCCCCTTCCTCCACAAAACAGGTTTCAATATAAAGTACCAGGATATTTGTTCTCAGTTTTCACTTGAAACAATAGGTTTCAAAACAAATTGGATGCTGCATTACATCTATTTTCCACTGAGGAGGAGGGGAAGACAATAAATTTAGAAATAAACCAAGAGTGACCCAGAGCACAAAAGAAAATTAAATCAGAGGTAGAGCAGGGAAGGCTCATAATAAAAGCACATCCCTTTGAAGCTACCTTCACATACTTACTTTTTCCCTCTAGCTGCAGCCATTTTGCAGAGCTTTATTAAAACAGCATCTCTGAAAAAGGGTCCCTTAAAAGAGAGAAGTAATAGATTTTTCAGGACCAATGAAAACAAACCTCCTATAAACAAGGGTGATTTTCCTGGCCAGGCAGGAGTTCTTTAATTCTTTTCTTATCTGCATCCCTCGCAGGGATTAGAGGGATCAAACTACAGCAGAGGTCTTTGATGATGGTGTTGTCAACTGTCTTGGAAATGCTCTGTCCAGTCAACAGAGTAGTTAAATAAGCAAAGATACTGCTCCTGATGTCCTGCAATCCAGAACCAGGAGGCAACAAATGCCCTTTTTGAAGTGAGTAATGGGGCCACACTGGAAAAGTGCTTCAGTCAAATTTTGTATTGTTAGTTTTGGGCAGTATTTCAGCAACCTGAACAGAAGAAGGAGTGAGAGGATGTGTGGTATCTGTGGGCAGCATGCTGTCTGTGGGAATGAAGCAGAGCAGACGCAGCTCTTGTATGCAGCTGATCACACTTTCTGGCATGCTGAGATATTTGAATTGCAGATTCGTGGCTCTTCCTAATTTCTTGGGCTTTGTTGTTTGGTGGGGTTTTCTTTAATTGAAGGATCAATTTGAGGGAGGCTTTTTTACTAATTTTTGTATAAACTATATAACAGTCATGAATGAGATGCAATTATACTGGAGAAAAACAGGAATACTTCCTCTGCTTTCAGTGAAAACTACAATTAGTTAGTTAATGGGTTACCTGTGTTGAATTCCTTACTCTAGAAGGTTGTGTATGAATGAATTTTACCTTGTTTCCAATGATAAAGTGTTCCACCAGGTGTTGACAGCTATGGCCTTGGCTATCCATAAACTAAATGTCTTTAAGACCTCTAGGAACAATGATAGAATCTCAGAATAGATAAAAGGAGATGAAATTAATTGTCTCTCAGTGTTCATGGGCTTTCTCTCAAAATAAATGTTTGGCAATCAGCAGTTTCTCTCAACTTGATATCTGGTTGCCAGACATCAGGGCTGGCTGCCCTTCTCAATACCAAAATGTAGTCCTGACTCCTACAAGTCTACCAATAAGCCTTTATCCTTGGAAGCTAGGTCCCGTCCTGCATACCACCTGATCCTTGAGAAAAAAACTCAGCCAGCCAGTATAAAATCTTGGATTTTTTTCTTCGCAGTTAAAAATCTTCTAAGACCACTTCATGTCCATTGGGGCTGCACTGGGAACAGAATGGGCTGAGCCCACAGGACACACAGTTTGCAGGTTTGCAGGAACACTTGCAGGAACACTTCTGCACCTCTTCTTGAGGGTGTGAAGAGAGTGACCCTGAGTGAGACACCAGCCCTTGACATACATGTGCCACATGTACACCATCGGGCATGGGAATGAACCTGTGAACGGACGATATCCAAGAAGATGAAAGGAGTGTGGTAAGGCAGTTCAGCATTTTATTTAGTGTTGTCAAGGATAGTTTGACTGCAGCAGGGTCATCAGCTTTAATTTGTCCTGGGGATGAAAACATTCTTTTGCTCAGAAGCCTGGGGTCAGAAAGGACCCATGGGTTTGCTGTTGACGAAGAGCATTCCTATCTGAAGAACATACTAAAAATATCCCAGATGAAAGAACTTCTGACAAGACTGACAATTTATTTAAAAACAAAAAGAAAAGGGGAAAGAAAAAAATAAAAAACACCACCTACAGAGCATTCGTTATAGATCAAGCTGAATAACAGAAGCATCAAAACTAAACTCTAAATCTGACATTAATGTTCAAGACAACACCCATTACTGAAAATATATTTGTTGTTCTGCTAAACTGGGACACTGCATCTTTGAAAAGAAACCTCTCTTTGCTGGAATTTCTGCATTCTGCAAGAACTCCTTCTAAAAGCTAGTTCTTTCCAAGATCCTTTGGTAAAAGATGAAGGGATCAGAGAGCAAAACCATCACAAACTCTGTAATGTAACTAAATCCCCTTACCCTAAATAACAAGCTTTCTTCACTAAGCCTGGTTTTTTTGACTTCTGCTCCTGCAAGCTTAGAATCTTGAGCTATTTTAAATCTTGTAAGCAGAAGAAAGAATATTATTCTTATATTTCCCCTCTATTTAATGCCTCCAGACCATGTCTGGGATAGCACTTTACCTGGTTTCAGAAACACTCTTTTCAGACAGTTTAACCAGGCAATTACCGATTTTCCCACAGTTTCCTGGCTGGCAGTACACACTGCAGGCAGAAAACAAGCTGGGATGAACAGAAGGGTAGAAGAAGAAAGAAAGAAAGAAAGAAAGCAGACAATTTTCCTAGGAGTGTTTAATCGTTCCAGCTGCTCCTCTGAATCTGCTTCTCTGCCATCTCCTTCCCTATGTCATTAATGTCTGCAACAAGCTAGAGATAATATGATACAGCAATACACTGTTTAGTTTTCATGCTTTTTCCTTGAGAAAAATTCAAATCTGAATGAATGGATTTGCTTCATTCTTTATAGCAGATGACAGGGTTGAAACCTTTTGAAGGCACAGCTATAACGGATAATACCCAAGACATAGACATAACAAAATATTCTCACAGAAAATACTTATGTAAGACTTTACAAAAATGTTTAAAATTGAAATAATAATACTGATAAAATAGTCTAATTAGTGAGTAAGTATAATTTGTGAAAACTAGAACATTGTTAAATAAAGTTCAACACCTTAACCTTAGCTTTGTTCTGGTTTGTATGTGTAATCTGCCGATCCCTGTATGGCATCCTGTGAGAAGACATAACACATAATGCAAGTCATATTGTACCAGACTTGACCTTCATATCCTGGGCTGAGTAGTCAAAGTTGTCAGGAAGTACATGTAACATTACGATTTTATTTATATATATGTGTGTGTATGTGCAAATAAATAACACAATGAGCACAGAAACTTTGAAAGAACAGCTTGTCCTTCACAGAACAGGCAATGGAACCCCTGAAATCTAAATTGTTTGCTTAAGTAGTTTAATGATTGGATGTCTACCTTCTCGTGATGCTCACCCCCACATGAAGTGAGAATGGCTGTTGAATCCTGTCATACAAAAATATTCACAGGCTTAATTAACACTAGAAAGCTTGTTAAGCTAAAGGGCTAAATATAAATTTAGCACAAAGCACTCACACCTACACCCTTCCAATGTCTTTCCCACTAGTTAAATAGTCCCTTCCAGCTGCTTTTGAAGCTGACAGTCAGCAAAACACAATAGTGAAGCTGCTTGTTTTCTGTTGTGCCTTTTCTACAGAAAGAGCTTCAATCTTCTCTGCCCACCCTTCTTTAAGGATTTCTCAATCTCTGAGAAGAGGTGCATGACCCAACAGAATCAATGTGATGCATGGAAGGCTGCCCCCACCCATATCCAATGAGAACAGAAATTATGTCACCATGAGTGGCACCAATTTTCTACAGTTTTTCTTTACTCTTTAGCAAATAAGTCTTTCCAATTCCACAGGATCTCAGATTCTTCAGTGATCAAAAGATTTTTGGATTTTGAAAGTGTTAATTCACTTTTTTTTTCATTAGCTTTTCTTCTCTTATTATGAGCACTGGGAAGGTATTTGCTGGCATCAAGGAACTTGTGACCTGATGCCTTAGCAGAATTTAGGCACAGCAGGAACCTCCAAACACCAAGGGAGCAAAGCCCATAAACACTTGTACAGCATGGAAAACCCTTACTGAAAAATAAAGAGAAGAGCTGTGAACATCTGGCATCACAGGCAGTGCTCTGAATAATCTGCATTTATAATGCATATATGCACAGTGGTGATTGCTTAACATCCTCCACTGCTTCCTGCCAAGTAAACACCCAAGAGCACTAGAGGGCTTTTGTTGGATCTTTCCAGGCTGGAGCGCTGGTTTAGGCAGCTTTTCATCCAGTAGCCCCACTGGTGGGGTCATTTTACTCTTCTGGTAAAAAAGTACCTCTGGAGCCCACTTTGGAAATGGAGAGGAGCTGTAGAGGAGATGTAAAAAGCGTTCCCATTTCAAGGCTCTTATCCTGCTGCT
>VZTB01009153.1:0-57992 GCA_013397245.1 Thryothorus ludovicianus
TTATTCCTGATGCACCACATTCATATCATTACTCTTCAGAAGTGGTTTCATTCTCTTTTCAGGCCAGAGACAACATAACATCTTGTAAGATACTAATTTACTGAGTTTTTGGGTTGTGTTCAGTGGTGCAGGGGATTTAATGACAGCATTGTTTCTGTGGCCTTCATACAGGTATTTTGGAAGTGTTACACTGCATCTTGATTGAAAGCCCAGAAGCTTTGAATCTAATATCTGAAGAACACATCAAATCCATTATTTCACTGTTGGATAAACATGGGCGCAATTACAAGGTATGTTTGGAAAAACTGAGGATATAATGTTAATCTTACAATAATTTGTGGGGGAAAAAGGATGAGAAATGTCTACATGGAAATATTTTATTCTAGTAACTTTAAAGAAATAAAATAACCTTAAAGTACATCTGCAAAATTTCTTTGTTGAGATTAAAAGAAAGTACAATACATAATTGCTTTTCAGCAATTTTCAAATACCAAAAATGTGTATGAGAAGTAAACAGTTAAGAAATATTGGTAACTGGTCTGAACATTGGATTTGATGAGAAAATGAGAAAATTCTGGTGGCTGTTAAGAAAGTGGGCAGAGTAGTTTGCTTTGTGATTCAAGGCTCTGGAGAAGTAGTGGAGTACCATTGCATCCACAGATACAGAGAACTGTATCCTGCAAAGTCATTCCTAACTTGAGTAATAATAGTAGTAGCAGAAAAGAAAAAAATAAATTGAGAAATCAGAAAAATAATCCAAATATCTGAAAACACAGGTGTTCTGAAGAAAGAAAAAACCCCTGAGTTTCCAGAAGATATACTGGATGAAATTAATTTAGACATCAATATGCAATTTATTATGATAGAAGAAAGTGAACAGAGTTTCTGGCTGCGACCAGGATGACATCACAACACAGACGAAGATATAGGTTTTTGTGTGATTTTCTGATGTGAGTTTCCTTCCTCAATTAAAATTTTATTTGAAAGACTGATAACCTCGAGGAAGAGCAGAGAAAGTTTTAGTGACCTGAAATTACCTTCTTTTGTAAATCACTAATACAGGAAACCTAACCAACTACAGATACAGTAAAGGAGAAAAGAATTTTTAAGCATGGTTAAAATAATAAATAAAATAATAATGGTTAAGGAATTATGAACTGATATAAGTAGGCATAAGAAAAATTGTTGAAATCACAACAGGAACTTTTAGGTTAGTATTTTTATCTCTTAGCAAGATAATTGCGTTATGTCAGTCGCCTTTTATCTGAAACATCTCAATGTAGATCTAATAGTGAGAGCTTAGTGCTGAAACAGAAAATGAACACAGAAGAAGACTTATACTGGATAATGGATTTGCTCATTTCCATCTGTAGTGTCTTCCACTATACCTCAGCAAGTAATGAAGAGTGGAGGAAATGAATTTATCTTATTCCACAAACAGTATATCTTGCTCTGCTAGATTAGAAATTCTGTTAAGATTTAGGAAATAAGAATAATAATGAGCAAAATTACTGAGTTGAAGGACTTCTTAAATTAAAAGCCTTCTGTCAGAAATAGATCAGAAAATTCAGAGAGATTATTTAAACAGTTTACACTTGAGTTGCTGGTAATCATTAATGTTACTAAGATGCTTTAGAGCTGAGTACTGGTCAGACCTTATGTGTTTCTTTAAATATTTACCTCAGTCCTTCTGCTGGATGGTTTCTGCCCAATAGCAGAGGTGGTAGCAAGGAAAATGCTTGGACAGGGACATAGAAGAGTGTTTGAGCAAACATATCAGCTTAAACAGCATAAGCTCTTAATGGTAGATTTGTGTTGAATTCACTAGTCAGACAACAGGAGTAGCTAAGATGAATTTTATATCCTGCTGTTTCTGGAGCTGTACAATAGTAATAACATAATCAATTGGTGTGAAGATGTGTCTTTTGTCAGGGAAGTGGTGTGTAGCCATTTCGACCACTTGGGCTCATTGCTCAAAGCCTGTTTGTCAGAGGTCAAGTACACATTGAAGCTTCTCTCTTTTTTGTGCAAGTGTGCAGCTTTGTTCCTTGGCATTAAGCAACATTATGTTACTGTGCTCTCTCTCCCAAAAACCTCCTGTTCCAGTACTCTGGATGAGTGATATCAATCTCTTTCAATTTTCAGACTCAAGAAAAAAAAAATCTGAAGTTTTAGAATTACATCTTCCTGAAATTCTGTTTTGCTTTAAAGTGAGCTTTTAAAGCATTTTTCATTTTATAAATAAATTGATTATTTCTCAAATTTAAAACATTCTTTCCAGAAGAGACTCATAAGCAATCAGATCATTGTCACATTGTCATTGAAAATTATCCACTAATTTTGCACAGGAAATATTTTGGGCTGCAGAAAATCCATCAAGGAATTTCATTTTATATTCAAATTTTTAAGGAGATTTAATTAAAAAGTCTTAAAGACTTGACATACAGCTGTTTTAACTTTGTTTTTTTCTGACCAGAATAAGAATAAGGAATCTTAAAGGAAAGTCTTTGATGCATTCTCCAACCTTGTGCTATGTTTTTATGTTCCACAACAGTTTTATATCCTCTATCAGTAGTGCAGACTACACTTGGTCCAAATATGTGAAAAGTATATAGAAAACAATAATGTGTATTATATCCCCTCCTTCAGGCCTATTCTGAATGTAAATTAAGTTGACAACTGAATAACAGTGTATGCTCCTAGCTGCCTTTATCTTACTTGTTTTGATTTTTCTTTTAAGGTTCTGGATGTGCTTTGCTCTCTCTGCGTCTGTAATGGAGTTGCAGTCCGTGCCAATCAAAATTTGATCTGTGACAATTTACTGCCTAGAAGAGACTTGCTTTTGCAAACACGTTTGATTAATGATGTGACAAGGTAGAGTGCTTTGTCTTACTGCTGTATCAGAAAAAATTGAATTTCCTTATCTTCAATAATTAATTGAGTAAAAGACTGTAACTTAATAAATGTCCCAAAGCTTTCAATACTGAGAAACACACCTTAGGAAGTAACAATGGATTATGTATTAACTTCTGAAAAAAAAAACATTTTTACTTACAATATGCCATTTGTATGGAACCTGGGATCAAATAGAAATTGCTAATTCATAGTCAGAGCTGTTCTAAAATGGAAACAAGAAAGTTGTTTGCTTCTGAGTCAAACCACGGCACAGAATATGTAAACATACACTGAAGTACTTGTGTGTTTTAAGAAAGACTTGATTTCCTGGCAACCTCACTCCTGGTTTTTTGATTTTAGGAAATTATCTTGTCATTTCTCTTTTGACTGTAAATTTTTCAAAGCATGGAACCTCTATCTTAAATGATGATTCTACTGCAATTTTATTAATTTATAAAAAATGGTTCACTTTTTAAAACACTATAAACAAAGTGTGGGTATCTACACTTGTATCATACTTATAAAGTGAATTGGACAATTATACAGCGATATAATTCCTATGTCACACTTTATGTTTACACTAACTGGCTTACATTTTCTTTCTTAGCATAAGACCAAACATATTTCTGGGTGTTGCTGAGGGCTCTGCACAATACAAGAAGTGGTACTTTGAGTTAATAATTGATCAGGTTGATCCATTCTTGACGGCAGAACCCACCCACTTACGAGTTGGATGGGCCTCTACTTCGGGTTATGCCCCCTATCCTGGAGGTGGAGAAGGATGGGGAGGCAATGGTGTTGGTGATGACCTCTACTCTTTTGGGTTTGATGGCCTTCATCTGTGGTCTGGTGAGTACTTTGTGAGCTACCACTTATCCTTACATTTAACATTTACCTACCTTTACCTTCCATTTCTTTGTATATGCAGCATGCTATTTTATGGTGGGCTACATTCAGAACTCCAGGTTATCATGAAGTTATTTAGAAGTTCAAATCAGACTTCTTGACTGAGATGTTAGCCAATATTGAATTATGCCAATTAGGCTTTTTAGCAGATTGCTTCTGTTTTCATGATTTTGATCACAGAATGGCATTTTCCAGATCTAGATCAATATTGACTTAATTTTATCTGTCCAAAATCAATGGGTGTATTGATCTCAGATAAATTAATTCTATGCAAATCAACATTTGCACTATTATTTTACTTTGAATCTACAGTTGAAGGAAAATGACTGTTATTTTTAAACCTGTTGATAGATCTGACAAATTGAATTAAAATTTTGATAGTTTCATAAAAATATTTCAGTAAAAAATAATATTTATTACACTACTACCAGTTTCATTATTTTAGTCCTTGTGTGTGGAGTCTTTAATTAAGAACTAACACATTATTATTTCTACCAGACTTCTCATGAATGCACAGTAAATCATGGTTATTTTTTAGCTTGTTCAATTTGTGGCTTATTTTTTAATATGCAATTTTCAAGGCATGTAGGCAAAATCCTTAGTTTCCCCATATTTCTCAATTCTTTTAAATGCCATATACATCCAGGTATTCTTTAATTGTTCTGAAAATAATAGGTGTGTTTTAATGAGAGTGTATATGAATACACTGAAGTAAATTTTATGACATTAATTCTAATAATTCATAATCTTCGAGTGTTTCCTTTATCCTTTTATATAAACATTGTTTTATCATTGGATTTTATTTATAAAATATGTATGTGCAGACACACATAATTCAATATTTTATTTCAACAGTACTGAACAATTATCCAATATCAGAAACTATTTTTTTTGGAGACTAGAGGCATCCATAACATACTGCATTAGAAATGGTTGAATAAATAATTTTAAAAATTTAAGCTTGCTTAAGTATTCTGATTCCTAAATACTTTTATCCTAGGTCGGGTACCCAGAGCTGTAGCATCTGTCAATCAGCATTTATTAGCATCTGATGATGTGGTCAGCTGCTGCTTGGATTTAGGTGTACCCAGCATTTCATTCCGCATTAATGGACAGCCTGTACAGGGAATGTTTGAGAACTTCAGTATAGAAGGGTTTTTCTTTCCTGTTGTAAGCTTATCAGCAGGTGTAAAGTAAGTACAACTTAATTTTAATTGCTTTCGTTGCGGTCTTATCACACAAAATATTGTCCAAATTCTTATATGATTTATTCTGTTCTGTGGCTTCAGTTTGCCCTAATAGCAGCTGGAAGGAAGGCAGGGGAGTAATGATTTGTTCAGTGATGACTTTACTTAAAAGTGAAATGTGAGCCTGTAAACTATTTGACCGAGTCACAATGTCTGGACAGTTTTATTTTATGGATATTTGGTGACCTAGGGGAAATTAATTTTGTTTCCTTCCAATTACCAGTGAAAAAAGCATGTTAGAAACACAGCACCATATTTGGCACTAATTAAGGTTCTCACTGGGTTTCTCAGCAGGAAGTTAAAAAACCTAAACCATCATGAAAACTGATACTGTGTTCACAGCAGGAAACAGAACTGATGAGAAGCAATTTTGGAATCTCTTTACTGATATTGCCCAATTCTTACCTCTTCTATAGCTAAAACACTGAGATTCAAAATTTCTGTATTTAATTTATATTGTTGTCTATGTTCAATGAATTCCAAAAATCTCCTCTAGAATCAAACAGAATAAAGGAGGACTGGGAAAGATTTAGTAAATCAATATAATTTATTCCCCAGGAGTGACCCTACCATGTAACTACCTTAATATAAAGCTTTTAAAAGTGTTTATTACTTTTTACTGTAAAAAATCTGCCAAAACCCATGTAATTATTTTATCTTCTTTTTCATTCTTATTTGATGTTGCTTTTATATTTTGTGAGAGCATTTTTCTTTGTAGTTTATAGTAGCTGATGTTAACAGCAGATGTCTGTTAACATCTGTGTCTATTACTACCAGAGAAAATATTTTTACATGGGAATCCTGAATTCGTGAGTGAAGGAGGGTGTTCTAGGCTCTTAAATTTCCCCCTTTTTAAAAAAATGTAAACAAAATATGTTGATCTTTTCTAATATTCCTATATGCTTCTAGTCACCCCATCACAACAAATGTAGAGGCTAATTCTTAGAGATAGCAGGCTTTTATTTTTTTAAAACATTTCTGGTTTTGTTTACTGCTAGAGTTTGCCCACTTGAGGACCTAAGTATGCAGCTAGATAGCTTTGGTCTTTGTTGTTTTTCCTGGTATACTCTTAAATTTACATGAAGAATCTATATCTGAGGAGAAAAAGAGTATTTTAGGGGTTTACAAGGAATCTTAGTTGTGCTTCGGGAACCAATTCCAAATTGTAATATTTGGTATGATATTGTTTGCTTTCTTAATGTATTATGGTTTTAATGTTTTGCTTAGGTTTTTTAAATTTCTCTCATGTGCCAAACTGTCTGCATGTACTTACTGAGAAGTAACTTTAGAACTTTCAAATTGTGTATCAATAGTCTCAATAGTATTTTTAGAATAACAGTCCAATTTTTATTAGATTTGTGTTTACAAGTCCCTTAAATCCATTAAAAAATTCACAACTTACAATCTTTTGATTCTAAGTGAAAAATATTTAAATATACTACTGCATTAAATAATTAGTTTTCCTTTGGCCAAAACAAATTTTTAATAAATAGTGGATAGATGGTGGTTCTACTGACAATATCTGCTAGTATGAATGCTTGGTAACCCTCTGGTGTTTACCAAAACATGAAGCACACAGGCATTTTTGCAAATGGTAGTAAAAGAAATGCTTAGACTTCTACATTATTTATTCATAATGATAGTATATGCTGACTATTTAAGAGTCTAATTGCCTTATTGAAAATTGCACAGAGTTCGTTTCTTGTTGGGTGGACGTCACGGAGAATTTAAATTTCTGCCTCCTGCTGGCTATGCTCCCTGTTATGAAGCATTGCTTCCAAAAGAGAAGATGAAACTGGAACCAGTCAAAGAATATAAAAGAGATTTTGAAGGAGTGAGGGATTTGTTGGGTACAACACAATTTCTCTCACAAGCTTCTTTTATCCCTTGTCCAATAGATACAAGTCAGGTATGTGAAGTTTGCAATAATGGGATCCATAACACGTCTGTTCCAAATTTAAATTCACAATATAAAATCTTTCCTCTTTCTTAGCAGTTCTTCAGCTGTTTGTTGTGATGTACTAACTAAACAAGATGATCTTGAATATACAAGGTGTGGTACCTGGAACCTCTTCTTATTTACGCATTTGTTATACTCTTTTCTTAGATTGCTCTTCCTTTTCATCTTGAAAAGATCAGGGACAAACTAGCTGAAAATATCCATGAACTGTGGGGGATGAATAAAATAGAACTGGGCTGGACATATGGCAAGGTATGTTTTGAATGACCTGTCTGGGTATAGTTATCTATATTAAATTAGGTCTCCTACCAGCCCAAACCTGGACTTGGAATTTGAGCAGGGTATGCAGTGGTGATCTATACATTACCAACAACAGATCCATGTAAGCTGGAAGGAGACAGTGTTATTAACTTTTTGGTGACTTTTTTAAACATTCAAATTATTCAGATTTTTTTTTTTTTGTTATTTCATTAGTTATGGAGGAGTATTTATAGTGTGCATTGTGAATGAATCATGGGAAAAGATTTATGTAGTTATGAGTAGCTACAATTGAACAAAGATAAATGGCATTGCTTATATTGACTTCATTACTACAAAGAATTTACCGGGTTTTTACTGTGATTCTTGATTCTATCAGTAATGTTCTCTTTCCTGTTACTCTTTTGCAGATACGGGATGATAATAAAAGGCATCATCCTTGTCTTGTGGAATTCTCAAAACTGCCTGAAACAGAGAAGAATTATAACCTACAAATGTCAACGGAAACCCTCAAGTGAGATTTAAATAGAAAATAAAATAAAGTTTTAGAATTTTTTTTTATCCAGATGCATCATACTGTTGTAAGATATAAAAAGCATTCAAATATCTCATTCAAAGATATTCTACTAACTTTACTAGAAGTCCCAGGAACCCAATAAGAGTGATGTAGAAATACTTTGTCTCTACAGAGAGACAAAGAAAAAAACACCTCCAAATCCTGTTAGTTTTAACAGGATTAAACACCTCCAAATCCTGTTGGTTTTAATAAAGTGATAGAAATCTCAAGCCATAGGTTTGCACATTTTTAGTCTTTGAAGGGCTTATTTATTATTTCTGATAATTTGCAATATTTGTTTATAAATAACATTATTTTGGAGTATTTCCATGTTTTTTTAAATATAATTTCTTCTGTGTATTTATACAATGTATGATAACTAAAATGTTGTGTTTCGCTGATGCCATTTTTATGCCAGAACCCTTTTGGCCCTTGGATGTCACATCGTTCATGCTCATCCAGCAGCTGAGGAAGATCTTAAAAAAGTCAAACTTCCTAAAAAGTATGTACCTTATTGTAATGGTTACATATTATATTTATTATAAATATGAAAGATTTTAAATTAAAGAATATCGGATATGGGCCCCATACTTGATAAGGTCTTACAGATCCCTGGTCAGGTCATTAGGCTGCCTGTGATGGTGTTGGAATGTGAATACTGCTAAGGCTGTTCAGAGACAGAAACCGTCTCTTTCTTTTTTTCCTAAAAGAAATTTATCCATGAGAAACAAAGTTAGTTGTTTAAATTGAGCAGTAAAAAACATAGTTTTATGATATGAGAGATGGTAATCTTAATCCAGTTGATGGCATTAATTAAAAAAAGGAAAATAAGATCCATTCCCAAGTTCATACTGCTGGCAGTATCATGATACTGGTTTGCTTTTATTCTCTTTTTAAAATACCTATTGCCTATATGAAACATCCTAATTAATGGAAACAACCTGATTTGAGTGAAAGAGAATCTGAATATGTCTAAAAGGGCAGGTAGTCCTTATACAATATGGAAAGGTTAGAGAAGATAATAGTTACTACTGAAAAATTACTAAACTTTTCATTCAGTGAAAAAGAGGTAAGAAAACAGTTAAAATCTTTTCTTCTATTGGAAAAAATTATAAAGCAGTTCTTACAGAATAGTTAATTAAAATATCATACTTAATACATAAAAGAGTTTCATAAGAAGTCATCATACAGATCTTTAAAATAGAAATTACTTGAAAAGTTTAAATGACAAATATAAAATAGATATATAAAAAGTAGTTATTCAATAACAATTTTGTTGCTTTATAGCAACCGTTTAGGCATGTAAATATGGATCTGAGTCACATTTAATTAGCTATTGTGCAAGTAGGTGGAAAATGAGATCCAATTTATATTCTAGTAAATGACCAAATGCTGTGGAAGATTTTTGCAAAGAAATGAGAGAGCAGGAGACTAAAAAGTGGAAAGACAGTGATTTCCACCCTATGAATGCCTCATAGAAAGATTTAAAATACCATAACTGGCATACTTTGACTTTCTATTTTGCTTTGTTGACTTACAGCTACATGATGTCAAATGGATATAAACCTGCCCCTCTTGATCTTTCTGAAGTGAAATTGCTACCTTCTCAAGAATTTCTAGTTGACAAACTAGCAGAAAATGCACATAATGTCTGGGCAAAAGACAGAATAAAGCAAGGATGGACCTATGGCATTCAACAGGTAGAAACTTCTTTACATGCATTTGGAATAAGTAAAGAATGTGAGATTTTTTTATTCTAGAACATCATTTGGGAGGGAGTATCAAGATGACAAATATTGACTGTCTTGTAGTAATTGGAAAAGCCATAGTGGGTTGGGAGCAGGAAGAGAAGCCCTACCTGTAGAAGTCTGGATTGTCAGACCTGTATGGTTGCAGTAGCCACATGTATGAGAGCATATTTCCATCCTTCTCTTTCATTCTTATATTTAGGTTTTCAGTGTTATTAACAGATAATTGAGTTTGCATTCATAGAACTCATCTTCACTAATGCTGTTTCTCCTCTGTAATCATTATAAGATGCCAAAGTACACTCTGTCTCATTATTCAAGTCTTTGTGCTGTCTAAACAGACTTTTCTTCTTGTTTTTTATAATCCCTTTCAGGATCTTAAGAACAAACGTAATCCTCGGCTAGTGCCATATGCATTATTAGATGAACGTACTAAAAAATCAAACAGAGACAGCCTCCGTGAAGCTGTTAGAACATTTGCAGGCTATGGTTACAGTATTGAACCACCTGACCAAGAGATAGGTACATATTTTCAATAAGAATCATGGCCTTTTTTAATGACATTTATGGTTTCATTTTACTGTTAAAAGTGGGTTTTTTTTCCTCTGTTTATTTTTACAGCTGACCAAACAGTGGAAAAAGTCAGCATTGACAAGATACGATTTTTCAGAGTAGAGCAGTCCTACGCAGTGAAGTCTGGAAAGTGGTACTTTGAGTTTGAAGCTGTGACAGGTGGAGATATGCGTGTGGGCTGGGCCAGGCCAGGCTGTCGACCCGACGTAGAGCTGGGAGCTGATGACCAAGCATTTGTGTTTGAAGGAAGCAAAGTCAGTACACCTTCACCTCTTTTGATCTACAAACAGGCTAGACAGAACTACAGGACAGGTTTCCTCTGTGTACTCCACATTAACTGCTGGAATGCTTTTGATTCATATCTCTGAGCTCTGTTTCACACTGGATAGTGCTTCCATTTTGGTTTTGGTCATGAGATTATGCTAACAAAGTGTTGATTTATATGTATTTTCCTAGGTTATACCAAATTAAGTACAGAAGTCAGTCATAATTATAAGAAAGATACAGCATTAACTTCCAATTTTTTAGAAGTGGTGTTTTACAAAAAACAAAAAAAAAGGTTCTTCATTAACTGAGAGAACCACAGTTTGTTTTCCTTTTTCTGTCTTCTCTGCTTTCTGTGCATACTTTCTTCCCAAGCTTGACTCCTAAAGGACTGGCAGAACAATAATGACCCTGTGTGTAAGAAGTTGAATCCAGAGGACAGTAGTTATCAGGGGCCAAATTGCTGAAGTTAGGGTGCCTTAGCTGCTCTATGTCTGTGTTATCTCTAAGGCAAATGTCATGATCACTCCTATTTGCTAATTACTTTGAGGTCCTGCAAAACAAAATATCTTGGTTTCTTATTTTGTATTTAATTTTAAATTTTAGCACTTATTTATTTTCTTGGTTTTCCATTTAGGGCCAGTGTTGGCATCAAGGCAGCGGATTCTTTGGACGAAGCTGGCAACCAGGAGACGTGGTTGGTTGTATGATAAACTTGGATGACAAGTCAATCATCTTTACTCTAAATGGAGAGTTGCTTATAACCAGTAAAGGTTCAGAACTTGCATTTGCTGACTTTGGAATAGAAAATGGTAACTTCCCCTTTATAGTCACATGATTATTAGAAGACAAAACAATACAACAAACAGAAAAACTGGTCTGTCATAGTGACTCAGTGAGCTGAGAAATCATATTTCACTGATCTGAGCCTTCAGACTGTGCTATACATTAACTTCATAAGAATTTATTTTGAGAGTGCTTGTGCGGCAAAAACTGAATTTCTTTTCTCCTTTAATCACATTAATGGGGTTTCAGCAGTCAGAGTGGATAAATTTTTTCACTGTTGCTAGGCTTTCTCTGAGGACTCCAGTGCTAAGAAGAATTGACAATAAGCATCCTGAAAAATTTCCAAAACCTGAAAATGTAGTCTCTGATAATGTCACTGGAGCACAAATATACTTAGCTCATGTCTGTGAAGGACAAAATGAGTACTGTGCAATGAGAGTCTGCAACAAAAAAATGATCTTTGCAACATATCTTGAGTCTAATTTTTTTTCCTGTTCTATTCATAATTTATCCAAATTTCCCATTTTCCTGGGATATTTTTCCTCTTCTGTTTTTGTCTTTTGGTTTTTCAAAAAGTAGTATCTACATGACTGTAGTAAAAGAGTTGGGGGATATTTTCAAACTGTTTTGATTTATGTTTTCATTGACGTTTTCTTCGTAAGTGTATCTCCTCCAGCCATTAATAGCTTCATACCTGTGAGTAATTGCCAGAAAACTTTAGAGTTCCTCACTGCTCTTCTTTGATCTTACCATCCATAGAGTTTTTATACAGGTAGAAAATGAGAGACTGCCTTAACAAAGCTGTATTTAAGTCTTAAACCTTAGGAGAGAAAACCACTCTTTTAGAGGTTGAACTGTTGTCTTTTCCCTAGTCTTATTCCAAATTCTGTTTCTTGGGGAAATGGTGAAATAAGTCAACAGCCTTTCATCCCTGTCTAAAGGTATATGGAGATCAAAAAGTTGAGTCATAAAAAATGCTAGCATTGAAGGAGTGTGTGTTTGTCCATTGTGAGTGACAGAGGAATGAAGACTGGCAAAAAAAATTGTACCTATTGGTGATAAAGTTAATTTAAACAAATATGTTGAGAACCTCATCTCAAAGTCCTTTTGAAAAATTGGTGCTCTCAGATACTATACTTGACTTTTGTTAATAACTTGGATCTAGCCAAGGTTGGCTTCCAGTGTCCAGCTTGTTGTATAAAGCCATGTTTATTAGCCTAAAAATGAGAAAGATAACAAATTAAATGGGATAGTGCCTAAGTCCTTAGGGATTTTGGTAGCAATTATATTGAACTTAGACATCAGTATTTAAGGTGGCTTTAAATCCTTGCTACTGTCATCACTGCATGTGCGTTACTTGTAGGAGCTAAAGTTTAGTTCACATTAGATGGATCAAAAAAAGAATGTCCTATTTTAAACAAAATGGTTTAAACTAAGTAACTGTTATATTTTATCTGTTTGTTGTTTTTTTTTTCTTTAGGTTTTGTTCCAATTTGTGCACTAGGCCTGTCTCAGATTGGTCGCATGAACCTTGGAATGGATGCCAGTACATTCAAGTATTATACAATGTGTGGCCTCCAAGAAGGTTTTGAACCTTTTGCTGTTAACATGAACCGAGATGTTGCTATGTGGTTTAGTAAACGTTTACCAACATTTGTCAATGTGCCAAAAAATCATCCTCACATTAAGGTAACATTACATGTCAGGGAGACACCTGTTCAAAGACTGTTTGTTTAGCAAGCTGAGACATTAAACCCTTACTAATACTTACTGTCATCAGATAGTTTGTCATATAACTCTATTAAGTCACTCTTAGATAATTCCAGATGATCTTGTCTATCTTCTGTTTCATTTATGATATTATGGATTCCTTTGGATGTACCTATCTGGTTTATTATGTGACATACTAATTTATTTTTTGGTTGTTAGCTACTGGAAACATGTTAGTAATTTTTTTTTAACATTCTATCTTACATGTGGTTTCACTTCTTATACTATATACTATATACATATATACTATATTTCTATACTATAAATTTTTCTTAATTATCTGCAAATTGTTCAGCTGTAGTCTGAGGACTTTTAAGTGTACCTGTGGCATCGCAATTCTTTCATTATGATGTGCCAGTGATAGGAATTCCAAAACTCCGTAACTATTTTATCCTAGAGCAGAATAATATATCCTGTCTTTTCTATAAATTTTTCCATATTAATATATTCCAAAATGATAAATTTGAATTCCTGAAGAGATTTTTTTACTATAATCTCTCTAGGCCATTTACTTTAATTTAGGTGTAGCCAATTATTCTCTAATGCTTGTCTCTGAATATTTCCTTCTTTAATGAAATAATTTTCACTGAAATCCAACTAAATTATCTCAGCATTTTTTTATTTTATCAGGGTTGTTTTATCACTATTCCTGTCTTTAAAAGTTTTTTAAATGTTCCTATCACTGAGTTTGAAACCTCACTTTTTCAGCACGAGGGAAAGTAATATCAGACTCAAGTCCATAATGACCCTCTGAACAATTCTATTTGCTATTTCTTCTCATTGTAGTAGAAAATTACTGATACTTGTGACACAGTTTTGCAGTTTTTCAATGACTTGTGTATTCAAAGTGAGTTCAACAAATTATATATATTTTTTTTCTCCTGAATGGAGCATCTTGAAAATATTTACTTTAGTCAGGATATACTGTTGCTTCCTTTGCTCTTCAAGTTAAATTTGGTGTCAGAGAACAAAGCTGCATTGAAGATAATTAACTATGCTGCTGTTTTGAAGATAATTAATCATGAAAAATTTAAGTTGGCTGTTTCAATTTTCTTATCCTCTAGTTGCTTAATGGACGTTTTCAGCATTTTTTGGATAGTATTATTTAAAAAATATTTCTGTTGCTTTTAGATATGGAGAATTGATGGAACCATTGAGAGTCCACCTCGGCTAAAAGTTACTCACAAAACATTTGGCACACAGAACAGCAATTCAGACATGATATATTGTCGTTTGAGTATGCCCGTTGAGTTCCACTCATCATTCAACTTTGGCATGGGCGTGGAAAATGCCTCAGCTGATGTTTTCCAGAAACGGTTAGGCTTGGGTTTGGTGATCCTATTTAATGCTTTTGGTACAAATGTATTTTGTTGTATTATTTTTTTATTATTGTATACTGAGAATTTCTGTTCACTAAGCACATATTACTATAAAATGTGTGTTACTAAGACTTTTTTATTTTTGATGGTTTTAAAAGCCATTTATGCTACAGAATGCTATGTCCAGAGAAGAGAGAGCCTCTTCTAAAGAGGTGCATCACAGGTCTATAGATCTTTGCCTAAACTATTTCATTTTTTCTGAATTACTATAACTTGCAAAAGCTAGGCTGGAAAGCCAGCTCAGAGTCTTTTGCCCATCGGATTAACACTGATCAACATTACTGTTCAATAGTTAATTATTACTGGAAAAGTGCCTAATTAAAAAATAGAAATTGTGGGACAGATTTCTGAAGATACCAGGTATAAATGGGTCCTACCCCTTTCAGAGTTAACTCTATCTAGCAGTTTATTTAACTGCTACAAATCTGCCTTTTCTCCCACTCTCTACCTTAGCTGCAATCAATTATTTTACTTGTATATTTGTATCCTGTACAGTCTTTGCTAATGCATACTCATACCAATCAAACTAATTAGCTGGTTAACTTACATTAGTTAGCTTTTAAGTATACTTAGGCTAATAATGACTATTTTTACTGCTTTTTTTTGTTTTATTTTAATCATTTACTGATTTTCCTTTATGCGTAGAAAGCACAGCCAAGAAATTGCTCCTCCTTCTACTACAGTAAGTAAATATGTTGAAATGCTAAGTTCTTCCAATGTTTTGAAGTAGATTTATTTGTGGCAGCAGGTTCATTAGAAATTGATCTGTTGAAAGAAACCTTTTTAATAATTTGCTTTGATATAACTGTTCATAAATAATAACATCCAGAGTTGCATGACTTGCAACTTGAGTAAACATAAATCTCACTGACTTAAAACACTAGTCTGTTTTTTTAATTTAAGAGTATTTTAAATTACTTATTAGAAGAATGTGAATTGCTATTATTAAAGTTTGATATATACTTTTTGAGTATTGATAAAATCCTTCAGATTTCTATTACTAATATGCTCTTTTCCTCCTTTCAGTATTTTTACTCCCTACGGATATTTGCTGGCCAAGACCCATCCTCTGTCTGGGTTGGCTGGGTAACACCAGACTATCATTTTTACAGTGAGAATTTTGACCTAAATAAAAATTGTACAGTGACAGTTACTTTAGGCGATGAGAGAGGCAGAGTTCATGAAAGGTATGGAATTATTTATAGCTTATTAAAGTTTTTATTTTAATACTGTTGTTTAAAACTCAAATGTTCACAGGCTTGATGGTATTTTAAAAATTAATTTAAACTAATAAGAAAATTGATTATGGAGTATGAGTTTTCTGTGCTCATTTATATATGAATGTGTTTTATGTTGACATGTTAAAGTGAATTTATAATTAATGTTCTGTTGGAAAGAAAATTTCTTCTGGAAAAAATTTTGAATGAAAGATTCTTCTTTTATTTAATGTCTATATTTACTCCCTGTAGATGAACCAGTTTGTTTTACTTTAACTTACAAGTGCAGACAGAAGTCCGTGAAATTTTTTTGTAACTATAGAACAGAAAAAAAAGTGGATATAGTCTCATCCCTTACCCACGATGATGCTGTTACATTAAAAAAATAATAAAAGGTTTGTAAATGAGCAAGCAAACCAATAGCATAACGAGCACCTTTGAGTATCTCTAAGTATCCTCCATTGAAAAGTAAATCTCCACCAAGTTCAGTGTGACCTACGCTGTGCTCTTGTTCTTTCAGTGTGAAGCGCAGCAACTGCTACATGGTTTGGGGAGGAGATGTGATTGCTAATTCCCAGAGATCAGGTCGCAGTAATGTTGATATAGAAATCGGCTGCTTCGTTGACCTGGCTACTGGAATGGTGTCATTCACAGCCAATGGAAGAGAGCTTGGCACTTGTTATCAGGTAGTATCAGGTTTTCAGGAAGCTGTCTAGCAAAATTCTTGTTTTGATGCTACTTTTCTTCAGAAATCTCACTGGACACAGTGTCATGATAAGATGTTTTCCTATATCATTCTGGTTTATCCTTCTTTTTCTCACCCTCTTGTAAGGCTATGTTTTTAGAATTGGTTCAATATATTCAGATAACTATTTTTTTCATCTCCCAGTTTGTGTAGCTCAGAATCTTGATTAATAAAGTTAATTCTTTATATTTTTCAACTGAATCTATTGTACAATAAGGGAGAAATACATATTTAAACTAGCAGAAGTTCAAAAGTAGACTTTAGATATGGTAATTTTTTATATGAATTAAGAAGAAAAATTTAGCTCATTATTACCAGGGTTTGTGTCTTCTGCAGATAACTGTGATTTGGAGACCTTATAATTTGATAAGTTTCAAAACCTGAAACTCAAATATGCATTAATTCGGAAAGCCAAAATAAGTGGGATGGGCCCTAAATACTATAAATATCTTCAAAACATGGTGTCATTATGGAAATTGATCAGTGGTTGACAGGAGTTTTCAGCACCAGATTGTGGAGATCACTTAGTAGGATCAGCTGTCCTTAGAAAGCACTTACTGTGGAAGAGCCCGTCCAGCATCAGCAACAATTCATTGCTTTATTCTGTGTCACCCCCTCAAATCTGTAATGCAAACAAAACCAAAATGTTAATTAACTTAATTTAATGGAAATTTTATACTGACTCCATTGAAAGTGAGTGTGGCAGGGTGGCACACAGCCTGTATGTAAATGGGAGTAGGAGCTTATCCAGTAATTGAGATTTTGAAACATTTTGTAATAGTGGTCAGTAACTTCAGTGCCACACTGGGAGAGTATTAAACGTCAACACACTGTGAAAACAGATGATTAAAATGCTTAAGCCCTGCTTTGTTGTTTTTTCTAACTAGATACATATCAATATGAAAGTTTCTGAGTAAACCTGGGAAACTTTGGAGTGTTTCTTTGTAGTGAGTGTTTCTGGCAGATGGAAAAGATGCTCATTATTAAATTTAGTGTAAATAACACTTCCAGATTTTTCCTTATATGACTTGCAATTAATGTAATTTCATGTTCTCTGTACTAAATTTAAAACTATCTCATAAAATACCATTATTTCTCCTCTGTTTCTTCTCTTTTTCATGTAAAAAAACCTGAAGTTTTTTTTAGGAAATATTTTTTCAATAAACCTGTTACACTGGGTCTGTTGAAAAATGAGAATATCCAGCATTTTCTTTAGATATAAAATAATATAATCCAACAAAATGTTACAACTAAGTGTGAAATGTTTTTAAATTTTTTGCTTATTTTGAGTAATTTAAATATTTTCTTCTTTTTTGAACGTAATGAAAATAGTCTTATGTAGTTTCCATTTCCATGCCTTGAATATTTTTACAATAAAGACCCTTAAAATATTTTAATAAATTAAATCACTCTATCCAATTGCCACAAATAATTGATATTTGTCTAGGTAATTATTCGAGTCGTGTAACAGTTTGCATGCACTTTTCAGCTTTCTTAACTGAAATAGAAGGACAATATTGTTATGCTGTTCTCATTTTAAAAGGCCTATAAATCAGAACAGAGGAATGAGAGGAAATGAATTTTTCTGTAGTTCTTGATTTAACTGTTGAATGCCATGGTGACATTCAGAAAAAGCCCAATACACCTAGCAGAGCAGAATGATGTTGTTTTTTTTTCTGAATTTAGGGCTGTGGGTTTTTTAACTTATCAAAAAGTTTGGTATGTTAATATCTAGCCCTATGTAATTTTGACTATGCCCATAGTCATAGTTCTGGAAAAACAGTTTTTAATAGATGTTCTCAAAGTTAGGAGTTGTACTCCACAAATATTGTAATTGTGCTTATTGTGTACAATGTCAGTACATGATACACAAAATGCACCATGATGTGATTAATATATTTTACTGAACTTCTGAAACTTTGACTTAATTGTATAGATGTACTTTTTTCAGCCACCCTGCAGCACTGAATTTTTAAAAATAACATACTATTCTATAAATATATCTTTAATTCTTTATTTCATGGCAGTGGTGGTGGATAATCTTGTTCAGTGTTCTTCAGAATAAACTGGTCTAACATGGACACACACTTTGACCCTAGCTATAATGGGGAAGAAAGATAATGTAACTGTCATTAAAACCCCAAACACAACCAGGAACTTTAAAACTACAGCACCGTGATTCCCTGTGACTTTGTAAGACTGGAGACCAATGCTAGGCCTGAAAATAGAGCTGTTTTAAAAAAAAAAATTGCATTATTCTGTTTTTAGAGAATGCACTAAAAATCTTAATAGGAGAAAAAGATTTGCACTATCCTGATCCCATAGTGTGCTCTCAATCTCTAGAATGAGTTGTTGAATTTGTAGTTCTTGAAAAAAATCTACACTGTGTTACCAAATTTCCTCCTACAGTGTTGAGAGCACAAAGGGCTACAAAACACCTGTCTCAGGTGTTTGTAAAAAATCAGGTGGTCCTATAAAGATAACTGCAAATACTTTACTATATTATAGGTAGACACTACTCAACACTTTATTTAGTAAAGTATCTAAATTATTTGATAATAAAATATAAGATATACAGTATTATTTTGTATCATATTCAGGGACAATATTTTTTCCCTTTTTTAAAAATTCTAATCTCATTTCATTTCTAGGTTGAACCAAACACAAAGCTTTTTCCAGCAACCTTTTTACAGCCTACAAGCACTAACTTGATTCAGTTTGAACTTGGTAAATTAAAGGTAGGAGGTATTTTTGTACTCTATAGAAAGACAATCTTTATGTAAATATGCTCTTTAGAATCTTTTTATTTCCATGCAAATTCCTGCTCAGTTAAATTTATTTAGGAAGATTGAATCAAAGACATGACTTCTAATTTGACTTCTATGTTTACTTCTGTAAATGTTATTATATGCTGTTAATTGGTTATGCGCATTTGTCAAAACAAATATTACTTGAGGATGACACCATTAATGTTGTGGGGTTTTAATGGATTTTGTTCGTAGCAATAACTTCCACCTTTCTATGATTTCCTTACTATTTAAAAGTTATACTTCCTTTTGGTGTTATGGGTTTATTCATAACTACACGTTCCAAAAATAATTAATGCATATATTTGTTTCAGAACACCATGCCTTTATCAGCAGCAATTTTTAAAAGTGAAGAAAGAAATCCTATTCCTCAGTGTCCCCCTCGCCTTGATGTGCAAACCATCACACCGGTTTTATGGAGCCGGATGCCAAACAGCTTCCTGAGAGTGGAAACTGAGCGCGTCAGCGAGCGTCACGGCTGGGTTGTACAGTGCTTGGAACCCCTGCAGATGATGGCCCTTCACATCCCAGAAGAAAACAGGTACTTCGATTATGAGATAAAATTACTTGATGTGGACAAAATGCACTGAAAAAAAATGTCAGCCCAGTGATCAAACCTGCCTCGCTGAATATTTACCCAATAGTTGCTGAGAATTTCTGATCTTACCTAGTATGATATCAGATATTGCTGTATTAACTCTGGTAAAGACAAGAGACTGAACTGTAATGCCATGTACCAAGTTTTGCACGCATTAAAAGAAAGCATGATTGTTAGATTTTATTTAAATTTAAATTTAAATAGCGTCTCTTAAATATAGATCTTTAAACCTAGAGATTTTTCTCACCTTGAGAAAAACAAGCATAAAGAATATGCAAGTACTATTTGGCTGATTTTTTCTATAATAGAAACCTGTAATCTCCTCCTGTTTCATCTGCACTGAATTTACACAAATTAAGTTCTTATGTTCTTATTGACTTTCTTTGATTTTCGTTAAATTTTATCTTCAGAGTGAGGATAATAAAGATTTATCCAAATATCAAATGTCATAACCTGTGAAAAATCAAACTATCAGCAAAAGCATAGCAGAAAGATAATTTAACAGCTGTACTTTAATTAGTAACTTTTAAATTTCTTTTCTTGTTTCAAAACTCAATTTTATTTAATGTTAATAAAACTTAATTCAAGAAAAGAGTGAAAAACACTTGGTCTTGTGGAAAAAATTACTCAGTAATCCTGACTAAACTAGAAAGACACTGCTAAGTAATGGTAGCAATGCAGATTTTCAGCATGCCTAATACACCTATTTTAAAAACAAGTCCTAATTTGCAATAGATTCCAAAGAAGCATCTCTATCTTAGTTTTTTGGATTTCTTTTCCTATGGAATACTAATTTTAAACAGTCTCAACAAATTATTTCCATCATTTACTGTGTTCTAATGATGCATATACTAAGATGAGTTAGTATCAATTTTTGTATTAGTGGTTTGAAGAGAAATTGACTGAAATGTTCAGAGATTTTAAAACTTTCATTTTTCATACTCTTTATTCATGGAATTGACTGGTGTTCTGTTTCTTTATTTCATTACAGATGTGTTGATATTTTGGAACTGTGTGAACAAGAAGATTTAATGATGTTTCATTACCACACTTTGAAACTCTACAGCTCAGTTAGTGCTCTAGGTAACACTAGAGTTGCTTATGCACTTTGTAGCCATGTGGACGTATCTCAGCTATTTTTTACAATAGATAATCAATACTTACCTGGACTTCTACGTTCTGGATTCTACGACTTGCTCATTAGTATTCACTTGGAGCATGCCAAGCAAGCCAAGCTCATGATGAGCAACGAATTCATCATTCCAGTTACAGACGAAACTCGAAATATTAAACTGTATCCTGATGAAACAAAGAAGCATGGTTTACCTGGAGTAGGGCTTAGCACTTGTCTTAAACCAGCCTTTAATTTTTCTACTCCATGCTTTATTGCAACCAGTGAAGATCATCAGACATCCATCCCAGAGATACCCCTGGAGATCCTTAAATCCAAGGCCATAAGCATGTTAACAGAGGCAGTACAGTGCAGTGGGAGTCACATACGAGACCCTGTGGGAGGACAGGTTGCATTCCAGTTTGTTCCTGTTCTTAAACTGATAGCAACACTGCTCATAATGGGTGTTTTTGATGATGATGATGTGAAGCAGGTGTTACTCCTCATTGATCCCACTGTGTTTGGAGATCACAAGGAAGAAACAGAAGAGAGGACAGAGAAGGAAGAAGTGACACAAGTTGAAGAAAAAGCTGTAGAAGCTGGGGAGAAAGCAATCAAACAAACAAAAGCTCCTGCAAAGGGCTTGTTGCAGACAAGATTACCAGAATCTGTTAAACTTCAGGTGACCATATATTATAAATATCTTACTTATATTCTACTTTTGATGAAGAAAAGGAATGTGCTTTTTTTTCTGTTTTCTAGTTAATAGGATTTGAAATTCTGTGAGTCTTTAATTCCACTCTGCCTTAAAACCTCAAATTAATAAAAAAAAAATAGATGATGCAGTTCTTTCTATGTGTATCTACACTCAAAATAGATAAGTGAATTCATAACTATTTCATAAAAATAGAAGGTTTAGACCAGGTGATCTTTAAAGGACCCTTCCAAGCCAGACTAGTGTGTGATTTCTAGATATTTTGAGCGCATTGAGTGATTTTGTATACAAAGTAATATTATCAGTCAGATAATGAAACTATTATTTTATCACCTTTACAGTGATAAAACAAAAATATGGGGAAAATGCCTCTCATTTTTACAGTCTGATGCAGTGTATAGTATGTACTCAAGTTCCTCCCCAGAGTTTGTAAAGCTGTTGAGATTATCTATTTTCTCTACCCTAGATGTGTCATTTACTCAATTATTTTTGTGACTGTGAACTGCAACATAGAGTGGAAGCAATTGTATCGTTTGCAGACCGTTATGTATCAAAACTGCAGTACAACCAGAAATACAGGTACAATGAACTCATGCAAGCCTTGAACATGTCTGCTGCCTTGACTGCCAAGAAGACTAAAGAATTTCGGTCTCCTCCTCAAGAGCAGGTAATATCGAAAAAAAAATATTGAATTAAAGATTTAAAAAAACTCTTTATGATGACAAAATGCAGTTCTGACTCTCTGGAGAACCAAAATCAATTTGAAAATAAATTCATTCCATGCTGCAAAATACTGAATGCCAGAATGCTGAAATTTGTGTTCTAGAAATCACGCTACAAACCAAAGTTATAAACAGCAAAAGTATGGCTATATACTAGAATATATCTTAGGCTATTTCAATGTTTTACTATGTTTTAAACCCCTTAAAGATTAATATGTTGCTGAATTTTCAACTGGGAGAGGATTGTCCCTGTCCAGAGGAGATTCGGGAGGAACTATATGAATTTCATGATGATCTTCTTATTCACTGTGGTGAGTGGCAAGCTGTTGATACAAGTTTTGTTTGTCTTTTTGGCACTTCACACATCAGTTGAAAAATATACTAGCATAAGAGGTTTTTTTATTAGATGTATTCCTGCCTGCAAAGTGACTTCACTGACAAACTTTGGTGTATATTACAAAATTATGGGAAGCCTATGCGTGGTTTTAAGTTTCACTGTTAAATCTCTATTAAGTATTATCTAATATTATTCTGTTTATATACCAGTTTTATTGGGAGAAAAAATAACCCAAACAAGAAGGTTGGCTTACCTTAAAAGCACATGTATGAGTACAAACAGATAAAAGGTACTGCGGGAACAAAATTGTTGCAAAGCTGAGTATCAGAAATTTAATAGAAAAGAGCAGATGTGAAGATCTCTCCCAGCTTTAGCTTAGTTTCCTGTTGTATGCATAACTGTGAGAGTCAGTCATTATAAAACACTCTTGCACTGCATATTAGAGCTTGAATTTCCTCCACTCATTTAACTTGGATTTCTTGTGCAATTTTATATGGGTGTTTTGATATCTATTTTTTTGTTAGTTTGTTGAGTTATTGAGATCTTAGTCTTATTCAGATAATCATGGAATTATTAACATTTGTAGTGTGAGTCATCTAATTATTACTGTTCATTCCCAGCAATTATGCAGTTAAAACTAGAATAAACAAGCTTTTTCCATCCACCTACTTGGTAGATGTATTCATAGTCACTGTTCCACTGTGTTGTGTTAGTTCTGTGGTTATTGGCATCCATCTTGTCCGAAAACAAGGGGCCAATGTCCTTACAGTAAGTTGACAGTATCTCAATATCTTCCTCAGGAAGAGCATGTTATTCCTAATGGTTAATACTTCCTTGTTCACCTTTTTGCTTGAGGTCATTATCAAATGTTTACTAATACAGTCTGATGAATCTTTCTTCGCTGGTTATCCCTAAAATCAGTGTTACCTGGTTCAAGGAATTGTTTAATGAACTGTAATTAAGTTTCTGTTTTCTGTTTGGAGATTATGAAAGACCTACAACTTACTTGGAAATGTCTTAGCTCCACAGTCAATTAATTTTAGCTTAAAATCTTGTGGCTGGTACGATCATTGAGTTAGTTTAGCTCCTGATCACTCTTCATATTTCATGAGGTGAAACACTAGTTATTGAATGCATTTTTCTTTTTAGGGATTGACTTTGTTTACTACATTATAAATATGTATATTGAGAGTCCGAGATAGAGAAAGTGCTGTCTCATGATTAAAATAGTTTAAAGACCCTCTGGATTCTAAGCAAAACCATATTCATTACTTTGTACAGATTTATCAGAGGTGGTTGCTGTGGACAAATGCTCCTCATTATCTGTGTCCTGACTTGGTCCTGAGAATCAGTGCTAGGCAATCACAGCTGCAGATCAAATGAATAGGAGTTCTGCTTGGAATGTTTAATCAGCCTTTTAGTACTAAGTATACTTTGCCATCTAAGTGGAAAACTATGTATGCAATCAAGTAATTAAAGGCTTCTTCATAATGAATATAAGCAAATAGTTATTCAGGCAGTTTTAATCCTTGCACATCCTAACTGTGAGTGGTTAATTTTGCTGGCAAAATAATGGGCCTGTATAATATTTTCTATGTGCAATTTCTTGGTTATTAAAAAACCAAACAAATTTACAGCATATTTTGTAGCATCATATCAAACTGGCAGTTATCTGGATTGAAACCATCTGTACAGGTGCACAGACCTCTGCCACTTGAAGGAAGCAATCAGCCAGTAGCAGCATGAGACAGTCAGCTTCTGAATGGATTGCAACTGTAAGAGGATGCAGAATGAACAATTAATTATATGGAACAATAAATGAGACCCCATCTGGAGAGTTCACAGACTTCATCTACCCCAGTCCAACACTGTCTTAACTCATGATCCCAGTGCATTTCTGCCTGTCTGCCATTTTGGCTTCTAAAGAGTTCCTCTCCCAGTGTCTTTCTCTTGTGTCCAGGGCCTAGGTTTGATTTCAATGCCAGATAGTTCTTTAATATCCTTCTCTGCTTTCTCTTTCCTTTCCTTACCTGGTGACAATGGTGACATTTCCTATTCTTACTTTTTTCAGACTGACTGTACCTTTCTTTTTCCTTAACTTTTCATTTTGCCAAGCTGGTTTCACTTATCCCATTTCTTAAACTCTGTATTTACTGTGTAATTTCAATTTTGACATCTTTCATTCCCTCCCAGTGCCTTTGAATTTTATCACTTAGTCACTCCTAGTCATAATTTCTATTCCCCCTTTGTAGCTGTCAGCAGTAAAGTTTCTCCAACTTGATACCACATGTCTGTCCTATTTTCTTTCTTAGTTAATTGTTTATACCAGTTTTAGCCACTGCAGTTTATTCTTTTCCCCTCTGCTTCAAGTTCTTGCTCTAGTATCCTGTTTGAAAAGCTTTTCCTTTTTTCAATTTCTCTTTGACAAGCAAATTTCAAAAGCTTATAATTCAGCTTGGCTCAGTTATCTCTGATCTGATGGGAGCCTGTTTAGCTGTTCTTTGCTTCTGCGTATAACACGTGTCTTGTCTGATGATCACTGAGAGGTGTGAGAGACTGAATGGCTGTGAAGCAGTGTAGTGAACTGTATTAAACTACTTGGTAAAATGACATCCTGTCTTATTGTATACTTATTCATGAAAAGCATGTATTGCCCACATAATCTCTGAACGTCTGCCTCCTTACTGCTTTAAATTCAGTTAATATATTTGTTACAGCTGCTAAATACCTTGAATGAAAAACTGTACTGTAGGATATAGCCATATACTTCTTTCTTCAGTTTACATTCTGCAACATGAAACAATGGATTACGTATTTAATCAAATATGACTATGAGTCATATTTAACTGCCATAGCAGACTCTTAAAAAAGCACAACCTCTCTGGTCATAATAGTGAAAAATAAATACTATAAATCTAGATGTAAGAAATATGCGTACTGAAATTAACATAATTTGAGGGGTGCTTCTGGTCTTACGTGTTAAAGCTGCTAGCCTTACTTCTCCTTTTATCCTGTATGAAATTTACTGGTTAAAACATAATATTCTTATAGCTATTTGAATATTAAAATATAGAGGGAGTTAAACTTCAAAGATTAAGTCTTGTTTCTAACCAGTTTTATTTTATGCTAAGGTATTCCACTAGAAGAAGAGGAAGAAGAAGAGGAAGATTCCTCCTTGACTGGCAAACTCCGTTCATTAATGTACAAAATCAAAGGTCCACCAAAAGCAGAAAAACTGGAGCCTAAGGAAGAAGAAGAGAAAGCTCCTAGTAAGTTTTCTTCCCATAAATCCTTTCATGATGCAAGCGTTAAAGTTCAATGGGAGTGTATTTCCTAATAAAATTTTATAAGGAGTTGAAGAAGGAGACTACCTGTTTAAGTTTCTTCTGCCACTTAGGACTATTACTCTGCATAGCGAACACCTCAGATGAATTTTTAAACAAGAAGTTAAAATGAGTGGAAGATTTTTGGATCCAGATCATTAACTCTGGATTTGAAAATTTACATATTCTTTATAAAGAACTGTGAAAGGCTAATCATAGCACAATAATTTAGACTCAAGAATTCTGATCTTGGGAAGATCTAATGTTTATGGGGGTAAAAATGATAATTTAGAGTTTATCTCCATTTCCTTCTATTAGCTGTTCTTAGGCTACATATACATGCAAATACAGACAAGCACATAAACCCCCCAAAACACTTGTAATCCTGTACGTATCCATTCCCATACCCTCTTCCTTAACATGCAAGGGGTGTTCATGGTCTATATAGGTGAGATTGTGCTTGCAATTCCTCAACTATTTGTATAAGCTTTTTGTTGAACTTCTTTAAAACACTTACCTGATTCTCACTGCCACTGTGCTCACATGCCATATGAGAGTGGTGTGTGGTTTGAATCTCACAAACTTTGTCTTTGCTGTGTTATGAGTTTTCTATCCTTAGCAGGATGGTGAGGAATAAGCAAGGCAAGAAGTCAAATTCCTCCAGGTCTTCCTTTAAGACATGATTTGCTGAGGTTTCTTATTTCTGAATCAAGATAGGGTTTCTAGCTCTAAATTTCTGTAACACCACCCAGATATCATGTTCAGGATTCTCCAAGAGACTTGAGGTTGGTCAGTCAATGATGCTTACTCTTTTTTTTCCAAGTTGCTCCGTTTGGCAATAGGCCCATGTATGGATGTGAAATGGTTAATTTATTTCAGACTCAATAATTTCATCAAGAGTTGTGTTGAGATTAAACAGTAAAGCTATTTTATAACTCATGACACCTCTTACATGATCTGTTTGCTCTAGAGAGTGCCTTAGAGTGTTTGTCCTGGTCTGAAAGCACATTTTGGTCTGTTAAGCTCGTTACTGTGTTGTAAGTACGTTAAAGCTTGTAACAATCTGATATGCTGCATGAAACAGGGCTTCATTCTCCAGTGACTCATCTGTTAGCATCTGCTTCCTCTTTAATGGTAACAGAGCCTACTCAGTATCTGAAAGTATAATTTCTTCTCCAGGTTTCATATGGATTCTGTTGTCATGAATCAGGAAGTATTCACTCCTAGAGCCTCAGGGCACATGGTGTTTGGTCCTTGGAACAGAGCAGTTCACTTATTTCATGTACCAGAGCTTTGGGTTACAAGAAATGTAGGTTGGAAAAATGGTCCTACACTGTCTTTCTAGAAATTTCGTTATTGCTTCAGGCTTGGGCTCCTCCTTGGAGTGATGCATAGTACAAATATGCATCACTCCAAGGATTAAATAGTTCAAAGCACAATGAAAAATAATATAAATATATTATATATTTCACTGTAGCTGGAGAATCTGAGTTTTTTTTCAATGTGTGCACTTTCCCTTTACACACCAGGAAATTTGGAATTCAGAGATTAAAGCAAATGGGCATCAGAGGTACCCCCGGTCCTCTTATGTGCATGAAGAGTTGTGGTGGTGTTCATATGTGTACCTATTTCCAAGAATAAAATCTCTGGCCTTGAGTGTCTTGGCTTTGGTCATACATAGTCAGAGGGTGAATATTCATACGAAGGAATTATTTACTAAAAATAAATCTTCCTTTCCTCTAAGAATACATAAATTTCTTATCACAAGTGAACTTTTACCCAAGTGAGGAATGCCAGCAATTTCAACACAATATTAATGATGAATCAGTAAATTTTGTATTTAAAAACAAGTTAGAACTCTGAAAATAAACACACAGAGGCAATGAATTAGTGTTAGTAATGATTATAGGACTTTTGTAACTATCAAGTCAAAACTGAGATAAGGCATGACATGCCGCTAAGAGTAGGGCTATCTCTGTGAAGTATAGAATTTGTTTCCACTGATTGAAAGCCTAATTATTGAACAGAACCTCAGAATTAATGATGGGTTTGCATAAATACAATATTACATAAACTAAAAAATAATTGTTAGCAAGTGAAAGAATAGTGTAGACACAAACCTCAATGAATCTATATTATCTGTAAAGAATTGGTGATGGAAAATGGGAGGGAGCTGCTCTTGCCATTGGAAAAACTTTGGGAAAGTCAAGGGGGATGTTTATTGATAACAGAAAAAAAAACTTGCATTATTTTAAGAGGTTAGGTGGTTACTCCTGTTCTACTTGATATCAAGCATGAACATTTGTTGGAACAAAGACTGGAACCTGTGTCTAGTTCTCAGGTAAATTCCCTAAACTTTGGGCTCAGCAAAATTGTTTTCAGCATCACTGAATTTGCAATGTCTACAGTACAAGTGCTTCAGGCAATATTTATTCTGTATCTCAAACAATACAATGTTTTTAGAAAGTGCATTCCCAAGTGACAGTGACTTGATATAGAAATGAGGGATAAATTAAAAGTCTAAATGCAACATTTAATTTCCAAGGATGATTCTCAGAGTCACGGTCAACTTAAAGGTTTTCATTGTCAACAGTGCTGGAAGGGACTTGAGCCCTAAGTAGATGTTTACTGTTTTTCTCTATCTCTCAAGAACATGACTTACCTCAAAAGATCTGAAAGTTGCTTTTCCAGTTTAAGAGTCCTTCTCAGCCTGCTTGTGGTTTTTTACGACCTCTTTGTTGTCTACTCCTAAATACTTGACTATAATACGTTTTTGATATTTTCTGTTGGAAGAGCTATTTACATTGAACGTGTTTTGCTTTCAGCTACACTGAAGGAGCTCATATCGCAGACAATGGTGCGCTGGTCCCAGGAGGATCAGATCCAAGACCCCGAGCTGGTTCGGATCATGTACAGCCTCCTCCGCCGGCAGTACGACAGCATCGGGGAGCTGCTGCAGGCGCTGAGGAAGGCGTACACCATCAGCGCCGTCTCTGTGAACGACACCATCAACCTGCTGGCAGCCCTGGGCCAGATCCGCTCGCTCCTCAGCGTGAGGATGGGCAAAGAGGAGGAATTGCTGATGATTAATGGATTAGGGTATGGAATTAACAGAATGTTGTTTTCAAGTTGGTGTGAAACTTTCATGTTGTATTAGTAAAACCTATAATTTTTTTGTTCCTAAGTGAAAATTAATGCTATACTGAAGCGTAAATGCATACCAGAGATTTGTATTTTCGCAAATATTTCCAAGGTGACTCCAACTGATCTCTCTAACAGTATTAAAAGGGTCAAAGTTTCTGTGAACTAAGGTATTATCTAAAGGAAATGGACTCCTTTTACTACTGCTAAGCCTGATGCTTAAGCCTTAATCAAAGTACATGCTTTAGCAGCTCTGGAGAAAAAGATCACTAAACTTTCTGTTTTTTTCCCGAACTTAAAGCCCATTTTATATTTCATGTATGGCTGAATGAACTTGCTAGTGTCTTTTCAACTGGAAATTCAGAAGAAATTTCCTTTATATAGCACCAGATGATGTGAGAATATTTTCTGTATCTTTGCTATAAAATTACCTCTGTTAAGTAGTGGTATTATGGTGCATTCCTGCATGGTTGTTATTCCTCTTTTGTGACTGAATGCTGGTTGGGCTATTTAATGTTAGAAGAAAAAGAAGATCATAGAAAATAAATTACTTCAATTTGAAGGATGCATTTAGAAAGAGAGAAAATTATAAAATTGTTACATGAGAACTGTATTCATCTATCTTTCTTCAGGAATAATAATAAAAAAATCTCCTTTACAAAAATTGTAAAAAAATTCCATTATTCTTACTATTGCAAGGACTAATCTCTTAATTTCAATTGATCAAGTCATGACAATGACTCATTAGGTAGTGTGAGACTGTATTACCCAATTTGTCCTTGATGCTGAGTTTGTAAGTTTCCTGAGAATTATATGAGGGATAGAGGACAAATTTTGCCTAAACATGGTATGCTTATAAATCCCTTTCAAGAGGTGATGTATTGAGACTCATCCATTCTCTGCTTTATGTATTTCTTTAAAGCAGGCATGATGCCTGTTATTTGCCATGTGTTTTTAACAGGCAATCCTAAAATGTTAGAAATCTCTGGATTCTATTGAAATCTAGTCCCTGGGTTATTTTGAAACACATAAATTATCTTCTGGATTATGAAACCAATGCAGCAGATTCTAGAAAATGTTGAGAGGATGGTGGGCAGAGTGAAAAAGTTAAAATAGTCCTACATAATGGACCTGTATGTCACTCCTGACAGAATTTGGAAATATGGATGAAATACGTATAATAGATAACCTTAAATACTAAGTCCATTTATTGTCTTGGCTTTATGAACTGAGGAAAGGTTACTGAAGAAATATGATTGATTAGATTTCATTTTCTTCATCTCTGTTCTCAACTTAAAACCTAACAAAATATATTCTTTTCCACTTAGATCATCACAGAATATTTTTTTTATTTAAACAGAACAGATGGTAGGAGCAATTTAGAGATGAAGAATTGCCATCTCAAAATAATTTGGAGGTTAATATTCTTGCTATGAAGAATCTACAAGAATTAGAAGGATGATGACAGTGTATTGAAATGTGAAACATTTTGTTCTCAGATGTTTTTGTATTATACTGAATTCTAAGAATTTAAAATTATGTTAATACAATGAAATCTCAATGCATTGACTTAAATTAATTTGCACTTTCTTAGAAACAAATTATCTTTTCCTTCATTTTAGGGATATAATGAACAACAAGGTGTTTTATCAGCATCCTAACCTAATGAGAGTCTTGGGCATGCATGAGACTGTTATGGATGTGATGGTCAATGTGCTTGGAGGAGATAAATCTCAGGTAATTTCATTACAATTTGTTATGTATTTTGAATTTTATCATATACTAGGATGTTTAAGAAGTGAAGAAAAATGTATCTCTTGTAAGGTAGATTTTTCTTGTCCAAATTAAAGTACTCATTAATGAAAATGTAGAATCTTTTTTATTTTCCTAGAGGAAAATAAAAGCCCAGTAGCCTAGGCTTGATTTTTAAATCCTGAGATGTTATAGGTGTTTAATTTTTCTTTTAATAGGATTGTAAAATGTTTTGTTCTTATATTAAATACATACTTTAACTGCATTCATTGGAGGTGTAGCTCTGGTAGGAAAATTTGCCTCTTCATCTTAAATGAAGTGTTACTACCAATAAATTTTAATAATAGATAAACCCAGTTCAAATTTTAATGCTCAAATTCATGTACTTGAATTGAGCACAAATCTTCTTGGAGTGTTGTGTTCTCCCTTTTCCCTGTGTTACATATATATATATATATATATATATATATATATGTTATTTTAAAGGCAGAGTGGCATAAATTTTGAGAAGCCTAACAGAAAATTTTCACTCTTGAAGAAAGTGAGAAGTGAAGTGTGCAGTTCTTCTTCCTTTTCTTTGCTCATGCCTGATGTTTTATCCTGTTGCCTCCTCTCCAAAAAGAGGGGTCTCCTCTGATCCCATGATTCCTTATCTAATACTCTTCTGTCCAGCCACTCATTTTTTCTTATATATTTGGAATTGTCAGGCCAATATTCTACCTTTTGCTTATCTTTTGTCTCTTTCAATTTTTCATAATTTGATTTGTCTTCTATGTGCAGTTACAACACTCTTTCTTTGCCTCTTTTGTTGTATTGTTCATATAATTCTCTTCCATGCTTAGACATTGAATCTGCCTATACCATTGCAGTTTTGCAAAGTATTCACATACCAGTTTTAGTATTTCTGTTGCATTTCAAGGCAAGTTACAATTAATTATAAAATTATTATTATTTTTCTAATTTATAGGCATTACAACACCTGCTTTTGCTTCAACTTGTACATAGAGACAAAGGTGATAAAAAAACCTGAAACCCAAAACAATTACAACCCCCAATGCCTTCTAATTTTAGTAAAAATATTTTCCTAGAAAATTTTAATAACCTAGATCTAAAAAAATGCTTTGCAGAAATTATTATGATAACCCTCACAGGAAATACAGTCAGAAAACTGCTCAGTAACGTGGTGTTGTGCCATTAAACGTGTTTGACCACCCAAAATAATCTATTTTATGTCTCTGTCTTTATGAATTGCGTGTAGACAGTAGGTACCTCATGAGCATTTCTTTCTGTTCAGTGAAGTAGCTTCAAGAGATGGAATGAGCAATCATGAAATGTAGTCAGTGGTTTAGGGATTGGGCATTTATCTAGGTTGTGGTAGCAGATTGTTTAAGCTAGATCTCCAGCTTCTTGGAATAAGTGGTTAACCATGAGGCTGTATTGAGGCATATATTGTCTCTGAAGGAATGGTGGGAAGATAAAAACTCATCAGTTCAAACTGATATGTCACCTATAGTTCTCTGATAAATGATTTTTCAACACTTTAATGGCCTAATGGATGTGAAAGCTAAATAGAAATGTGGGTCCTTTCTTAAGTTAGAACCAAAGCAACTGTCAGTCACTTATCACCTTGGTAACTTCACTAAACTTTCCTTGTTAGGAGTGCAGGAAGAACTGGAACAGATTGGTAATTAACATATTTCACTGCTTTGTCAACTTTCCTCTTCAGCAGATCGCTTTTCCTAAGATGGTGGCAAGCTGCTGTCGGTTCCTGTGCTACTTCTGTCGCATTAGTCGTCAAAACCAAAAGGCCATGTTTGAGCATCTCAGCTACTTACTGGAAAACAGCAGTGTTGGACTGGGTACGCCTCGTAGCTGCAAGAGTAGGAGCAACTGTGATATCACAAGACTGGTGTCTGCTTTGTAGAGCAGGCTGAAACGTGCCTAAACCACCTTGTGGTTTCACCTTCAGTTCTTTTATTTTTGTTTTTAGCTTTTGTTTCATGCTTGTGTGTCTATGAATTGTATTAGAAACAGAATAGTCTGAATCTGTGCTTTTATACACCTTGAAAAAAATAGTGTTAAACTTGTGCTTTGAAATTTTTCCATTTAAAATAGTTGTGGTTTGAAATCTAAGATTAAATTGACTCCTTATGGTGCTTGCCTGTTTTATGTCATTTAATTTTCCTTGCCTCTGCAGTTTAGGCTACTGAAGTAAATTTCATATTTTTTTTGAACACTTAATATATGTTTTTTAATGCGTGTGCATTAGACTTTTTAACACAAGGAAATTTTTTTGGCTAGATAAATGGCTAGAATAATAAGGTATGTCAAGGAAAGACAGCATGTGATTTCACAGTGATTTAACTGTTCATGCATGCATTCGGCCATAATAAACACAGAAAATTGGAAAAGACTAGAGAAAGAAAAAGGGAATTGAAGCATGAAATGTCCCTTTTTGCTAAATGTAGGTATATTTTAAAATCTTGACTTGATAAAGCTGTGCAGAATTACGTAGTTTACATAGGAAATAGTATTCCTCTGCTTTACTATATTGTTAATACTGATTTTTCATCTGTACTTAAAATCACTGTGATTGAGTTTGCTTTCATATATGGATGCGAAATCAAAAAAAATTTCAGCATTTTCACATTATTGAAAACAGTTGACTGTGTTCTTGGATGGAGAAGTCCCCTAAAATGTACTATGAATATATGTGTGTTCTAGATTCCAGCGTGATTGCTGCCCTCTGCTGCATGGATATGATGACTGCAAACTCCATTTAATCATTGTTTATTCACTTTTTCCTGCAGCGTTTCCTTCAATGAGGGGTTCGACACCGCTCGATGTGGCAGCAGCCTCTGTAATGGACAACAACGAGCTTGCACTGGCATTGGAGGAGCCAGATCTTGATAAGGTGGCCACTCTGACCTATTTACCCATTTATTAAATGGTGTACTTGTGCTGACAGTGTTTAGAAGGGCAAGTTTGGTGACAGTTGTTTTTGAGTATGTTGTCCTCAGAAATACCCACTCTAGATACGTGTTGTTTCAGTGTAAAGTTGTCTGAGCAGTGTTTTCCCTGATTTTGCTTTAATGCTAATCAGGAATCAGAGCAAAAGAAATTTATTTCTATTTTTTGCATCCTTTCAATATTGTTATCAGGTAGAAAGGATGGCAAGAAAAAAGACATGAAACAGGAATATCAAGAAGAATTGTTTAGAGAAGAAGAAAATTGAGAATTATTAAGAGGAGAATGTTTAAAAAAGGACACGGGTCATTTCGCTTAAATCATTGAGATTTGTGGGGATGGATGTTAGAGCTAAGAAAATGGAAGGGCAGGTATTTCAAGATGAAAGGTGAAACAGGATTTTAAGGGTAGGGTCAATGAGAGGCTGAGTCCAAATTCAAGTCATTGGCAATGGTTAGGAATAAAGGGGAATGTGAGAAGAGGCAGGATGGGCTGGAAAATGTGGCAAAATAGAAAAAATGGCATGAATGCTATACCACAGGAGGAAAACAGGTTTAGAGATGGGAGTGCACAGTCAGAAGAGAAGGAAAGCAGGTAAAGGAAGTTGACTGCTAGCAGAGCATTGGGGTACAGAAAAGAGAAAGCAGGGTTTAATATAAATGGAGAGAATAGTTAAACACCTAAATGATAGCTTAGCACAGGGAAAATCTCTGTGCAGTATGAGAGGATCCTGTGATGACAGTGGAACTCGTGGGACTGTTTGTGATCAGTATATAGTGTGGGAAAGGAAAAGTTGTGAAATTGAAATAAATGGGTATATTACAGTGATAGCTTGGGGAAGACAGACAAGAATATGAATGGAAAGGGTGTGAGAGACAGCACAGCAATAGCCTTACTAGGCAATATGCTGTTGAGAAGAAGTTACAAGTTCATGGAAGATTTTTCTTGGTCATTATCTATTTTAATTGTTATAACCCTGCTTATATGTTGTCCTTTGCAGAAATATATGATTTTTTATTTTATTTGAAATGCACGGTTAGCTGCAAATTTCCTTTTAGATGAATAAGGAAATTATTTTGCATTCATTTCTGAAATTCAGTTTCCTATAAGTAAAGAAATTTTTCATAATTTCTTAAAGATTTCCATTAGTTAAAGATACTCCTCTTGATAAGAAACATTGTGTTAGAAATTTTTATATTACTGAAATTTTTTATTTCCGAGTTCAGACCCTTAAAACTGTTCATTGACATTTATCATTCTTGTAAAAAATTCTGATGGTTTTCACATCCATTAAAATTAAAATTACATGATATAAGCTTTTGATGGAATGTTTATTTTGCTATTGTAGCAAATAAACCATATATGGTTACTGATCTGATTTTAAAGCTGTTCAGTATTTTAGTTGTTGTATGTACTTCAAAAAGATCAGGATTATACAAGATTTTATTCTGCTTTTCACATTCCACATTTGTTCACATTGTTGTATTTTTGTGTCATAATTAGGTAAATTCAGAAACAAAGAGTGGCAGCCTTTTTTTATTAAAATAGCCTTATGACTGAAAAAATAATAAGCTATGCTGTTAGATTCTTAGGTTAAACACCCAGAATACAAAAAAATTTCATTGTTGAAAAAAAGAATACTGTATTCATTCTGGATTATAGCTATTTTTAGAAATGTATTTCTAAGCTTATGAATAAATAATTCCCTCTGTGTTGCAGGTTGTTACCTACCTGGCAGGTTGTGGCCTGCAGAGTTGTCCAGTACTGCTGGCAAAAGGATATCCAGACATTGGATGGAACCCAATCGAGGGTGAACGTTACCTGTCATTCTTACGATTTGCAGTTTTTGCTAACAGTAAGTCTAATTTCTCAGCATCCAGATTCTATCAAAAGATTTCCTTTAAATCAATTTCCTAACCATAAAATATGTTAAAATTGAGGAGACATTAATGCATACTCTTCTCATTACAAACACGAGAATATTGATGTATGCTTATTATTGTGATTTTGTTTAAATCTTCATATTTAGTTGTATTTTTTTTCTTAATTTTTTTGCAAATCACATAATTGAGTGGATTAACCAGTAGCCATGGTAGCAAATCATGTTAGGAATTCCTTGGCACAGGAAGACCAGGAGTGGGGGTTACATCAATATATTCCTGCTACTGCTCTGGGAGAAGAGTCCTTCCCATGCTCTAGCCTGTGATCTCTCCCATGGGAGACAGTCCTCCACAACCTAATTCATCCTGAGACCATCCCACAGGCAAAAATTCTCCACAATCTGCTGCAATGTGGGGCCCTGTTCCATGGGGTGCACTCCTTCCAGGACAGCCTGCTCCAGTGTGAGTTCCCCACGAGTCCTACCAGGGAACCTGCTCCAGTGTGGGCTCCACTCTCCACGGGTCTGCAGGTGACTCTGCCAGGAGCCTGCTCCAGCACAGCCCTCCACAGGTTCACAGCCTCCTCTCAGGCATCCTCTGCTGCATTTTGTGTTCTTCCATGGGCTGCAGGTGGATCTCTGCTGCCCCATGAACCTCCATGGGCAGCAGATGGATTTCTGCATCCCTATGGACCTCTGTGGGCTGCAGGGGCACAGCTGCCTCACCATGGGCTGCACCACGGGCTGCAGGGGAATCGCAGCTCTGGTACCTTAGGATGAGGACTCGGTTTTTATTTTGTAACAATTAGGAGAAAATTAAGTTTTCTTCTGACTTAAGAATACCTTTCAGGAGAAAATATGTGTAGTGCTTTTTGGTCCTCAGGTGAAAGTGTTGAGGAAAATGCAAGTGTTGTTGTCAAGCTCCTTATTCGACGGCCAGAGTGCTTCGGGCCAGACCTTAGGGGAGAAGGAGGAAATGGTTTGCTGGCTGCTATGCAGGAAGCTATCAGGATCTCAGAAAATCCTAGTCGTGACCTTCCTTCCCAGGCATATAAAAGAGAAGGGTAAGTAAATGTGAATGCTTTTTTGGTAAATGAGGATTTAATAGCTGGCTCAATCACGCTTGCAGTATGTGGATAATAGACCCTGTTGTGTAAGGCATTATACAAACAGAGAGAATTAGAGATTCACATCCACAAGCACTTGTCATATGGTATTCATAAAGCATTAGCTAGATAAAAGTGGAATAAGAGTTACAGAGAGAAAAAGCCTGAAGGACAAAACAAATGTGAAGACTGCTGTGGAATGAAGCTAAAGTAAAGGTAAAGTAAAAGAGGACGGTAGAAGGCACATGTGAAGTCAGCTACTGCAGTTAGCCTGCATGCTTACCCTAGGGACAAAAACCCTTTAGCCTGGAGCCAAAGGGATGAGTATGTCTAAATAGTGAATAGTCTATGGATCATGTCTCTAGTTCCAGAGAAGTGCTATAAAACTTAGATTAGCAAAAAATGCTCACTGTTATTTTTAACTTTTTAGTGATGAGGAGGAGGACGAAGAGGAGACTGTGCACATGGGAAATGCAATCATGTCATTTTACTCAGCTCTTATAGATTTACTTGGACGCTGTGCACCAGAAATGCATGTAAGTTCATTTTACCACTTGCTCAGAAAATGCAGAAGATTTGTAAAGATAACTGTACGTGTCTAGCTAAACTTTTCTCTATTCAAAGCCTTCTCTTCAGAAGGAAGATTTTATGGCTACTTGCTGTATTGAAGTAGATGTATGCCCTGCAAGCTGTTATAAAGAACCATAGTCATTTAATTCCCTTATACTTTTTTTTATCTAATATGTTTTGATAATTTTTATGTGATTATGGAATCAAAGCAAATACAAACTACAAATGTTGCACAATTAAGTGACATTCTGAAATTGACCTTTTATTTTTCTCTAGAAAGCCATAAAAATAATTTTAATAAGAATGTGATAGAGGTATATTTTTTGTGTGAATTGATGAAACATAGTGCCCACACTATGTGAATACATGGAAAACATGTAAAATAACTGTTTCAACCATAAGGCCTGTAACAGCCATGTGCAAGACTTGGTCTTAATTAGACTGACTGTTGCTTGTTGGTGCCTAAAATTCTTTAGTAGCTTAAAATTCTCTATGTATCTCAATACAGTTAGAGTAAGAAGTTTGGCTTGCAAAATTACTTACTCTTACAAAACCTATTAAGTTTATTAGCTATGTGTAGCTTGCTAGTACCAGACTCAGTAGTTTCATTTTATGAAAATTACTGGTAGAGATTTTCAGACGCAGATTATGAACATCTGATTTCTGCTAGAAGTTGAAAGGAATTGCTCACCTAATTGTTCTAAATGCCTTTTGAAGATTTTGCAGCATAGAATAATAGAAAAATGCATAGACACGTCACACAGGTCTGCACCCATTTGTAGTGTAGAAAAGCGAGCTCAAAATTTGTCACCATGGGTTCAATAGGTAACATGGACATTTCATAAGTTTTGGTATCATCACCATATCTGGTTGTTTTAGGAATCTTATCAATGTGGAGTTTTTTGTATTATTAGGAATTTATAATATTGTGAAATTATAGATATAAAAATAGGAACAGATATAAAAGTAGGAACAGCTGAATTTGGCAATTTCATTCATTCTTGGATAAATTGAATTTTTAAAATTTTCTTCATTTTATTCCAATGTTTGAAAAAAAAATCATATTAATAGAATAATTTGAGGAAAAATCCTCTTATATTCCTCAATACTAAATTTTTTAATTGATAAATTTTTCTAACAGCTTATTCAAAGTGGAAAAGGGGAAGCTATTCGAATCAGGTCAATTCTTCGATCCCTAGTGCCAACAGAAGATTTGGTGGGGATTATAAGTATACCACTAAAGTTGTCCACAGTTAACAAAGGTAACTTCAATACTTTTATTAGACCATTTATGTTGAAAGCATTTTGCCACATTAGCCTTCAGATAAAAAATACAGCAGTTTTGTTAGAGTTGAATGTAAGCTGAGAGCTGTTCTTCAAATTTTAATTAGATCTGCATCAATCAGAGCTGCTCCAGTGGCACAGAGATTTGCTCCTGTAGAGCAGAGAATGTAAGAACATAAGAAATAGTTTAAAAGATCATACCAATGGGCCAGTACTCTGTCTCCAGCAGTGGCTCTAGAGATGCTACCCCTTTTGGTAAAATATTTAAGCTTGGACTCAGTCCCTTTGTATTTCTACATTATTCAGTCATTTGTAGAACATTTTGCCATTCATTTCTAAGCTTTCATTCAAGAGTGAAAGATAATTAAATTGCAAAATAATAGGGGTTTTTAAATAATAAAAACTTACTATTCTAAACAATTCTTTTTCAGTATAGAACAAAACTGAACAAGAATGTAATTTTCTTTGAGTATGTGATTCTTACATATTAAATGTAATCATGTCTTTCATTTCCTTGGTGTTGCTTGTTTTATCAGTTATCTACTATTAAAAATTGCATTGTATATTTGTGTAGATGGCACAGTAAATGAGCCAGACATGTCTGCCAGTTTCTGTCCTGATCATAAAGCACCCATGGTACTCTTCTTGGACCGTGTCTATGGTATTAAGGACCAAAGCTTCCTCCTTCACCTATTGGAAGTTGGATTTTTACCAGATTTAAGAGCTTCTGCCTCTTTGGATACAGTACGTATTTCACTATTGAGTTTAGGGACAGTGACTGGATATAGTGGCTCTGTAAGTGTAAAAAATTGGAATTTCAAGTCAAAACAGCTTTTACAAAAAGGTATTATAGGCTCACTACAAAATAAAATCAGTATTAATTCACTTGCTATTAATTTATGGTGCACAAATCTGATTTAAGTATTCAGTAGCACCTTACGAAGTGTAAAAGTAGTTTAAAATCTTTTGATACAGGCTGTACAGTAATACAATAAGTACATTGAGTATACTGCAATAGGCATAATGATTGCTTTTATTTCATGTTTGTCTCCAATAATTACACTAAACATCCAGGTATATGAAGAAATTGAGATGACAAGCATTATTTAATGCTTAGTGGGGTTTTCTGATCTGTTTAAAGGTAGAACCTGCATATTCTTTTCTGCTGTTATTGGTTCAGAGTGTGGGGGTGCAAGAGACAGGGCATAAATGGACGGTTTGGATTTTCTCCAGTTGAAAAAGAAATGGCTTTAGTCCTCATGTCTGTACTGAGAATATCATGTTAGCACCCAGCCACTTAGGAGACTTAAGGACCATTACATTATTATGCTTTATATCCTTCATATTTAGTGACCTTTATCCAGTGTGATACTAACAATCCTTTACTACTTCATGCAGGTCTCTCTAAGTACCACAGAGGCAGCTCTCGCACTAAATAGATATATTTGCTCAGCTGTGTTTCCATTACTCAAAAGATGTGCCCCCCTCTTTTCTGGAACAGAGCATCATGCCTCTCTGGTTGACTCCATGCTTCACACAATATACAGGTTATCCAAGGGACGCTCCCTCACCAAAGCTCAAAGAGATGCTATTGAGGAATGCCTGCTTGCTATTTGCCAGTACGTATGCTACCTGTGTGCAAATTCATTTCTTTTGTGCAGGAGACATGTTTTAACAACTTCTTTCTTTGCCTGTAGTGTGGACTTAAGAATATTTTATTCTTGCATGAAATAAATGACCAATGTCATCTCAGGAAGTGAAATGTAGATTTGTCTGTTCACTTAAGAGGCAGAAAGTAGCAAAATGTTCTGTGTTATAGCCTTCTATAGGTAGATAGTGAGATCTTCCTTAAGCACCTAGCATTGTTTTTCCAAAATACTTTTATGGATTGTTTTGTATCCCAATATGTAAATTGACTTCAATTTTTATTTCGTTTGCACTAAACTGTATGAATTTTGCTAATAAGATCTATTTTTTTTTAAATTGCAGCCATTTGCGTCCCTCTATGCTACAACAGCTGTTGAGGAGGCTGGTTTTTGATGTGCCCCTGCTCAATGAATACTGTAAAATGCCTCTCAAGGTAAGGAACTCATTTTCTGTACTTGCCTCCAGCATAAAACTTCAAAAGAAACTGCTGTTGTCTTGTTTTTAAAAACAGAATAGGAAGGGTAAAGCAATGTAAAATTACTTCTGAATTGAAAATAATGTTATTGTTTTATACTCTTTCAAATTAAATGTAACATTTGCAAAATTTTTGAAATCAGGGCTAATGCAAACAGCAAGGTGATTATGATATTTTGTGTAGTGAAGTGTTGACTTTCCCATTGCTTCAGCAAAAGAATATTTGAATGTATCAATTTAAATGTCAGTGTTATCTTGAGATTTCTTCTTCTGCTATATGAATTATAATAACTCTTAGTGGGATGCACAGTCCAGGAATGAATTTTGAGTGAAATCTAAGAGAAAGGATGCAAGGAATAAAATTCACCTTTTATTTTTGAGTAGTCTGTAACTGAAGTTTTATCTATCCTTTTGTTCTGTAAAAACAGAATTACAATTGTTAGATGATAACGAAATCTTATTTAGAACTATTCTGTCAGGTTTGTTTCACATTTTTGTTGGGATAAGCCAGTCTGATCTTAGGTCTATGTCTTTTTGTGAAAGAATTAAAATTTTATCTTATTTTAAAACTGAGCTGCCATATTCACTAACATACTCTGGAGCATCATTAATTGTCGACTACAAGTGTGGTGTAAAGGGAGTGTTTGGTCTGTTTTATAGTTATTATTTTCCCTTGCACAGAATTGCAGTAAAACTTAAAATATTCTGGTCGGGTGTTAAAAGAAAGTTTAAAATTTCTATGGGATAGGAAGTTTTAGTTCTACAGAAGAAACACGTAGAAATTTGGAATTATGTGGAAAATGTACCAATAATCACATATACTTGCTCTTTAACTTTACAGATTTCCTGTATAATAGTCCTTTCTGTCAATTTTTCCAGAGGTGAGCAGGCACAGCCAAGAGGGTGTACTGCAGGTGTCTTTTGCAGTATTTTGAAAAGCACTAAAGCCATCAGCTACAAATGACAGGAGTAAAATCAATTTGAGTTTGTAAAACTTTTCAAAAGAATCTGTCATGTCCTGCCTTATACCCATGTCATAGTCTCTATTTTTATCCTCTGAGCTAGACTGTACTCAAATGGTGAAAAATCTGAATTTTTGCTATGCTGTGTAGTCACTGAGAATCCCACAGCAGAAGCTGGAGATAACACAGACTTTATACTTTTGCAGTTATATACTTTAGCTTTTATGGGCTCTGCTGCTCTTCCAAAAAGAAAAAGAAGAAAAAAAATGCCATTATTCTGGGCCATTGGAAATGAAGAGACAGACACAAATAATAGTACCCTTGTAACTGTTTAATGTAACAGTTTTTTATTTTGTTAAATAGCAATGTTTCACATGCATTTTTATTTCTTGAAAATCTAGCTTCTGACAAATCACTATGAGCAGTGCTGGAAATACTACTGTCTGCCTTCAGGAATGGGAAGCTATGGAATTGCAGCAGAAGAGGAATTACATTTAACTGAAAAACTTTTCTGGGGAATATTTGATTCCTTGTCTCATAAGGTAATGACTGCAATTCACATTACATTCTGGAGTGGGTATAAAAGCATTACAGAGATAATTTGCTGTGCCAAGATCAGAAAATTCCTATTTAACGGTTGTTTCATCTAATATGGGAAATAAAGCAATGAATGCTTTTAATGAAGTGAAAAATTGAATACTGAATCTTAAAAGATTCTCTCCAAGCTGATAAAATGTCAAGTCTTTGCTTGATATACTCTTAAGCTTTACACTATTAATGAGAAGATATATATATATATATATATAGATATAGATAGATAGATATATATATATGTATATGCATACATAATGTTCAGTTCTCACTGCACTAACATGTCAGTGTTGTCTGCTCTCTTATTTTGGCTCTACTAAACATTTTAAATTACTTTTTACTGACATAAAATTAATTTTAATCAATATATGTATGTGCCTATCAAATTGTTGGTATATGCAGAATAAATTTACATTGTCTACCTTCAAATATATATATTTGTATTTCTTTAGTTTTTCAGCTATTGCCCAGCTGAAGAGATATGATGCAGTACACAATGAAATAAACACTTCTCCATTTTTCTGTTACAAAGTGTGATATTGGGACTTTTTAGCTTACTTAGTTTTTCTCTCAGTAAGAAAAAGTTGCATTCCTCATATGAGAAATGTCCTACTGAGTAAACACTTTTTGGGCTTGCTTGGGATCAAAATTTAGCCTAATCAAAAATCAGTTTTTGCTTTAGGACCATAAAAAATCACATTCGTTGTCTCTCACTGAATTTATGTTCTCTTTTTAAGCAACAGATTTAGATGATTGCTCCTCTAGGCATTCTAATTTATAATATGGAAATAAAAATGGTTTCTGCATTACTCTGAAATAACTTTTTAAGCTTTATATATTTGATTTTAGTAACATTTTGTCCCCTCTTACTGCTTTCACAAGTGTGAAGAGTGTCAGGAGTGCCTGATGTAATCAAATGTTTCCAATTAGTGCATCTTAGATTTTAACAGATAAATTGACATGATATGTTTCTGCCAATATTGGTGACTCTCTAACATTTTTATTTTTCTGTAAGTTGTTAGCTCAATGAAAGAAGAGTTGTGTAAACCTGATATACTGACCTACAGTATTCATCATTCTTTTTGTTCTAAATATTTACAGGTTCGATGTTATTAAGAATAGTGAAATGACTTTGCTACAGTAAATCACAACTTCCTTTAATTTTAATTTTAAATGGTGCAGGGTGAAAGAAAGGCAAAATGAAAATGGCTTCTGCTAATTCTGAAGGAATTAGTAATTTTAGAACTAAGGCAATTTTTACAGATGGTCAAGCTCTGAAATTAGGCAAACAAGCCTTGATCCTCCCTATACTGGCCTTCATGGCCCAAAGGAAGCTCAAGTTGAACTGGGATTGCATAAACCTGCACAGCATCAGCACACTCTTGTGTCAGTCTGAGGAGTCTTAAGAATATGTCATGTTGATATAATGGAAAATAGATGTCATGCAACTATAATTTAGCTCTATGTTTGAATTTTAAGTGTGACTTACTGCTTGTTTGCATCTTCTAATATTTGTACCTGGCTATGGCTGCTTGGATTTCACTAACATTTTGCATGTTTTTCTATTGGATTTTCCAATCAGTTCCTATCTCTCCTGCAGAAGTATGATCCAGAGCTCTTTCGAATGGCTTTGCCTTGTCTAAGTGCTATAGCTGGTGCCTTGCCCCCTGATTATTTAGATACACGAATTATGTCAACTTTGGAAAAGCAGACTTCAGTGGATCCAGAAGGAAATTTTGATCCCAAACCTGTCAGCACATCAAAGTGAGTCATGTCATTCATAGTGGTTTCCTTCCCCTTAAATATTTTTATTACTCCTTATTAACATTTTTTATCTTCTGTAGGGAGAGTTGGCTGGTGAATGACATGTTAGTGATATGATTTTCAGTAGTATAGGGATTTTTGTTTCCTTCTGCCAAATACTTCACTGCAACATGTCCTGTTTACCAGACATAAACCATATTCTTCTTATCCCTGAACAGATGTTAAATATTTTCATCTTATGTCTTCAGAGAAAATAGTAAATTCTCTATTTATTATGTACACTATTGCCTAATAGTTCAAATGTTTGGGATAGATAAATTAGAAGCCATCATTATTTTGCATCTGCTTATGACAATTTGTATAAGATCACAAGAATCTGTTAATTCAATTGGTCTGTAGCTAAATTTTTACAAAATCTTCACTTAATTTTGAGAATTGATCTGTAGAAACATGATATGGCAAAATAAGCAGGTTGTGTAGGATGATTAGATAGAGATATGGTCTTCCTAGTAATCTTGTGCTTTTAAAATACAGACTTTATATTCAAGAACTGAGGACCACTAGCTCAATCTTATTATTAAAGTCTTATCCTCCCATCAATATGCATTGTGAAACATCCATGTTAATATTATTCTGTATTAAGAATTAGCAACAGAATTAACTGTAGATTATGGTGAAGCATGTTTTTGTTTCTTTGTGATTTCAGTGGCTAAGAAGTGTGACTGTTATATATTTAAAGGTTCTCTGTAAATGCCATTATAGCTCTGCCATTTTTGTGGCATTTCTTTTAAAGAACAGGGAATTGTCATGCCAAATGCCTTGCCTTCATTTGGAGGTGAAGCATTTTGATTTGTGCTATATTATGCTGACATTTTTTATTCATAAATCAGACAACAGTAACTTATGATTGAATGACCACAGCCCTTTTTGCTTACAGCCTTGTACTTCCTGAGAAGCTGGAGTATATTGTAAGCAAGTATGCTGAACATTCCCACGATAAATGGGCCTTTGAAAAGGTAGGACTTATTATAAGACTGGCAACAGTCCAGGACTAGTAAATAATCCCTAGGCTGAATATTGAAATTGAAACATGACAATTTAACTGGTAGGCCCTTGTTCAGAGTGTATGGATGTCTACATAGTTATTTGAGGATATGTGGAAGAAGATCCTTGCTCAAGAAAACTCATTGCAATTCCTTACTTTTTCAAAGAATTTATTAGGAGAGACTTGGGGGGACTGAAAAAGGGGATTTTTGGTTTGGGTTTGGGGTTTTGTTTGTTTGGGATTTTGGTGGGTTTCTGTTTTTCTTTCCTTTGTTTTTGGTTTTTTAAAATTTTTTAAGAATATAGAGATCTTTAGGCATCACTTTGCCTGGTAATGATGCTATTTGACTGGGAGTCAGAGATTCAACTGCAGCAGCTCCATGAGTTAAGAAAATACAACCTAATGTAATTTCTTATTTCAGATAAGAGCTGTTCTTTCTTCTTAGCTTTAAGAAACCTGTTATGTATTGAATTTCTCTATAATTTTCCAAATGCTCTGTCACTATGTCATGTTTCTGTTCATTATTTCTATGGAACTACAAGAAAAGAGAATGAATTCTTAAATAATTTATTCTAACAATTAATAACAAGTGAAGAGCAATTTGTGGAAGAGTTGTAGAAAATAATTCTCTTGTTCAGGGGTCCCTATGTATGTAAATTTGTAGAGGAAGGTACACATACAAATGCATGCGTAAACATTCACAGAATAATTTCAAACCATAAATTTCAGTTGCTATTGGTTAAGGTAAAGGATTCATTAGTTACATTCTTCAGCTCTTGATCTGTTGATGTTGCATATTCTCTGTGTTTCTGCCTTTAGCCTCCCGGAGAACTGAGGCAATCCTTTCTGCCTCAGTCAGGGCTGTCTCAGTGCATGAGCCCCTGCGAGAGGGGCCAGTGTAGGTCAGGCTCAGGACTGGTATCACGAGAGCCACTGGTGGCATCCACTCCATCTCAGGCACGTTTTGTTCCTGTGTCCACGGAGGGGCACACGCTCCTCTGCTGTGGCACTGAGCAGCTCTGGGAGAGGCTTCGCAGTTTGATGGGGCAAAGGAACCTGGCTAATTTGCTCTCGCTCATCGGTGCTGTTCTTATCTTATTTCAGTGGGGTTCCTTTGTTTGGTTTTTTATCTTTTTCAGACTAATAGTGGATGGAAATATGGTGTTTCACTGGATGAAAATATGAAGACTCATCCATTAATAAGGCCTTTCAAAACTTTAGCTGAAAAGGTAATAGAGGAAATTTCAGCAGCATCAATATGAAGTAGATTGATTTGTGTGCTTTTAAAAATCCATTTCAAGTATATTCTGTTAAATGTCAGGCAGAGGCACAAACAAGATTTCTTACAGCTAATAGGTGCAACTTTATGCTGAAGTGACTTTTCAGTTAATCTTACACAGAGTCTTGTATAATTTGCTTCCATTAGGCATAATGTTCATTCTTTCTTCATAGTCCTGGGCAAATTTGAATTCAAAAGTATCAGTAGTAAAGTATTTTTCAGGCTTCCATGGATGAGAAATGACTGGCAGAAACTCCTGGAGCTTAATGAAATTGTAATTTAACATATCTGAAGGCAATTTTGTCTTCCAGAAAGATGGTAGAAAAATGTAAAAAATGCGTGGGATATGATTCAGTTGAAAATGCAGAAAAACATTTAAAGTATTTTGAATTTCTTGACTAGGCACAAATGTCTTCTAGCTGTCAGAACAGTGAAGATAATTTGAATTCTGATACTTATTTTTGTAATTATTCGCTGGGAGACACAAGTCAATTACATATGTCCCTCTGCACAACAATTTTCCTGTTCAGATAAAAGACATGACAAGAAGCAAGAGGGATTAAAGAGGTTGAGTTTCCTAAGGTTTGTAAATTGCTTTGGAATCTTTGGAGAGGAGCCAAAGCATTGTTGGTTGTTATTTAAGCAGTTCAAAGACAATTTTCTGAATTGTCTGAAATTAAAACTTTTGAATATAAAAATCAGGTCTATCCCAAAAAGCTGTCATTTTGAGCAACTGGTTTATGGTACAACCTGAAATACTTTTATTTAATTGATTTGAAGAGTCCTAATATGGCATAGACAGAATTTTGCCACAAATTTTCAGAATTTTTCTAACACTTACTTTTCAAAGGTGTGTTGGAAAATGGGCTGGTGCCTATGTTTTATACTGTGTTTATATGAAGAGGTGTATAGTTATATCCCCTCAGAGCTGTATCTCTGAGTGGATATAAATATAGGAAGTGTAAAAAAAGGTCTTGAATTTTGATGCATTTGAAGATATATACTAGTTTAACTAATTTATAGCACTCACAGTACCATCATTTTGAATAAGTTTCCAGGTCCAATTTACATTATTGCTCCAGGACTCATTGCAGTGCTGTTAGTTTCTAACATAGAAGCTGTGTTAGTATCCCAGCTATAAATGTCATTAAGAATGTGTTTATTTTTAAATTGTAGGTATTTCAAAGCTTTTTTCTTATGTAAAAAGAACTATATTTTGTGTTCTCATAGAATATACAAATTTTCTGTACTTTTGTGGCATGTGGCAGTTAGTAGAGAAGGACAGAGTATTTTTATTGTGCTTTTGCTACTTATTAAATACAGAAAAAATTCACATTCTTTTCTTCAAAGGAAAAGGAAATTTATCGTTGGCCTGCCAGGGAATCATTGAAAACCATGTTGGCCTTGGGATGGAGCCTGGAAAGGACCAAAGAGGGAGGAGAAGCAATAATACATCAGCGTGAAAATGAAAAGCTTCGTAGCATATCTCAGTCTAGTCAGGTAAGGTAGAACACCTGAAGTTTAGAAAACAAAAGGCCTGTTCATTAATTTACTAATAAATTATAAACAATTGTGTCAATTTTATATTCTTTCAGTGAAAAGAAACTTTTAATGGTAGAGTTCTAAAACTGGAAGTCATGTCACTATAATTGACACTGTACAACACTAAAGAGGGGATTCCAAAAACCTTTTAAGACAATGAGGCTATAAGAGACCATAGATATTAATTTTCTTAGAAGAACTGAAAAACTTCCTAATACAGTCATTCAAAGAAAATAGTCAAAGCATTTAAACTATTTTATTTTATAAAAAAATAAATCTAGCAACTTTCTTTTTTTTGGTCAAACAGAAGAGCTTAACGTGGGCTTTTGTTAAGATTATGATTATGACTGAAAAATGAGATTACGTATTTGGTACAGATTTTTTAAAATCAATAAGTAGCATTTTTAGGTGATAGTAGATTTTTTTTTCCACTTGTAGATTTTTGTAATCCCATGTTGAGTCTGCTGGTCAATATGTCTTGGAGGAGGAAAGCTGTTTAAAATTCTGACAAGTGCTGGGAATTGTTATTGTACCCTTTGAGGTGAATTACACACATTTGTACATAAATATAGTGAGAGTCAAGAAGTGCATTGGGCACAGGTCCTGGAAGGGGTGTGCACAGCTGTGTCACACTAACTCCTCATGCACACTTGCACCAACACTGATCCTGTGAGCATCAGTACCTGGCACCTTGTACCTGCCTTGGGCTCCTTCTGCAGGACCAGTATTTGCTCAACAAAAGGGGCCCCTGGGCACTCCACTACAGGACAATACTTCATCATTTCTTATCTCTTCAGCAAACCTCACTCCCTTACAGGAAATTCTGCAATCTCTGGAATCTCTGCTTCCAGCCAGTTGTTCTGCAGTTGGGCCTTCCTGCCCAAGGAGGTGCATGATAAAGACACGACAGAGTAGAGGTTTTCAGCACATAATTAATTTGAGTACATGTTTGAAATCACTGATTTATATGTAACCATTCACACTTAACAGGCACCTCTAACAGGTTTTTGAACTGGAGCTTTGTCACTTAAACCAGTTGAAGATTGTGTTAATATATTGCACTCCTGGTTTTTCTTAGTCTGTAAATTCCCCAAGAAAATAATTAATCTTTTTGTTGTATTGTCTCATCCTTAGCACAGGGCTCACTCAGTTTGTTCCCACATGGTTCTGCCATGTTTTGAGGGCACATCTTTTATGTCTCATGGTTGGTCTCCTCCTAGGCTAAAAGCTTAGTTGTTTGCAGCTTGTCCTCTCTTGTGAATAGAGAGATCTAAGTATCTGCAGCAACCTGCACGCTTCCACACTAGCAAACCCCTTCTCTCAATCATCCAGTGCCTTCAGTACATTGCAAAAGAGGTGAATAGTTTCTTCAGGAAAGTGGAAAATTGGGAATGGTGTTACTTAAATCAGGTCAATGACAGAGATGTTGCAGTTGAATATTTGGTTCTTTTATCTGAAACTATTTTCTCTGAGAATAATTTTCTTTTCCCTTGCAGGGAAATGGATATAGCCCAACACCACTTGATCTCTCTAATGTGGCACTTTCTAGGGAGCTTCAGGTTAGTATTGGTGTTTTGCATACATTATGCTGAAAGGAATGGATGTACTTGGTTTCATTATTATTAATGAGGTGAATTTTGTTAGGTTTTATGAGTGTAATTGTGACTGTAGTTGTGATAAGCTATTTTAGAAAGGGTGCATGCTATTTACATACTGAAAGATGAAATTTATGTTCATGCCATTCGTGCTTCCTGAGTTCCCAGAAGCTAGGGAAGGGGCTGTCAACAGCATGTTATAATATGACTATTCTGTGCTAGTGCTGGCTTCAAAGAACAGCTGAACATAGAAATTCCACTTAACTATGATTCTTTATCACAAGAGTGTAGACTTTATTCAAGGCTGTAAAGTTATGAAGCATTACAGAATTTTTAATTGTCACCTAATCTTGCATCTTGTTTTTTCTGATGCTAATGTAGGGAATGGTTGAGGTAATGGCAGAAAACTACCATAATATATGGGCCAAAAAGAAGAAAATGGAGTTGGAAAGCAAAGGTAAGCCACAATCCTGCAAAGCCCACCCAAAAAGACAAGGAGAATGAGGGAGAAGAAACAATCTGAAAGATGACAGTGTAAGACAATTAAAAATGAATAGTTCCTTTTGTACATGAAGCAGCATAAATCTTACAGTAGAAAAACTTACAGTTCTTTCAACTTACTAAAGGTGGAGGTAGTCATCCTTTACTGGTACCTTATGACACATTGACAGCCAAGGAGAAATCACGGGACCGTGAAAAGGCACAAGAGCTGTTTAAATTCCTCCAAGTCAATGGTATAATCATATCTAGGTAAGTTGCACATTTTTTCAGATGCTTGCTTGCATTCAGTGCACAAACCAGCATGGTAATCTTATCTCACTGCAGACTGGCAGTTATTAACATAATTATCATTTGGCATTTCTTCTATGAATCAGAGTTATTTTTATGTTCAGAAAGATTCTTCTAAAACAGCATATCCAGGCAACATTTTTAATAAGTATGTGATCATAGTAAATACAAAATGCAACAGTAGGGTAATTAAATGAGGATAATTGAAAATGTCTAAGTTAGAAGCTAGCAGTGTCATCTGAGGTCTGATACTGAAACATATCTATCTAAAACTGCTTTTTAATCCAGTTTTTGAAAAAAGTATTGCTTTGAGTTCTGTAAAGTAATAAGATAAAGTGGCTACTTTGTGGGCATTAACTTCTACTCTAGCAAAAGAATAGGCTTCCTTTACTGTAATTTGAAATCCTGTGTCTCAAAGTAAGCTGGCCTGTGGGAACTTCTTATTGTAATATATGGCTTCATATGATGGAATTGTGAATTACTGTACTTTAACTCTCCTCTTTTATTCTATGTGAAACACCTGAACACATAGGAAACCTCAATTTTCTGGCATTAAGCATTTTTGTGAACTAAATTTTATTAATTTTTTAAGTTTTTCTGTACGTGGATAGAGTCAGACCTTTCCTATTTTCATTTATTTCTACTTTTCAAGTCTGTGAATCTATTGACAGTATACTTAGAAATTTATAAAAATCAATTTTTAGGATCTGCAAAGTGTAGCTCTGTTTCAAGAATTAATATTTCTGAGTTCAAAGTATACATTTCTATATTACTACAGAGAAAACATTCCCTCCTGCCATATTCGTGGGCTCTCAGCCTAAACCCAAATGTAGGTATGCCACAAAATATTTTTATCACCTCCCTAGCTGCTTCAGTCTTTGAATAAGAAAAGCTGTTCTACTTAGTTCAAATGAATGATCTTCTGAAAATCCAATGGAATTGCTAAAATTTTGCAGCTGCCTGTGTTTGGGTCAGGAAATCAATTTTTTCAGTGTTATATAGTGGGACAAATCAACTTGAAAAAGCGTGTTCAGACTCTTCATTGATATGGACAAAGACTTTGCAGTGATTGTCTGTGTAAGGATGAATCAAGATTATCCTCTTTTCAGTGTTTCCTTCAGATGAATATATGCACATATTTATAAAATCTTTTGAAATCTTTTGAAATACTCCTTGCAATTATCACATTTCAAAATGTCATTCTTGAAAATGTTGGGCTAATCATTAAAACATAGGAATTGTTTATAATTGGAAACAAATAGGCGGAACAGCATGTGTACTTCACATATTCCATCTGCCTCTGTTTTGGAGATTTTTGCTCTTTGCTAAGAACATTCTTAAAACATTGTGTGTGTTTATGACATACAGAAAAATCTCTCAGGCCTTATTCAAGTATCTATTAAAAACAACATGATATTTTGTTAAGCATCTTTAAATATCTGCCAGGTCTTTGGGTATTGTTTTTTTTTATACTTCACAAACCTATCAACATCTTTCAATATTTAGGAAAGTATAATCTCTGAGGAACCATGACTTCTTATAAACTCAAGAAGAAATATTTATAGTGACCTCATTAAAAATACAGATAAGTACTTATTGTGAGAATGAGGCAGCAGAAGATGCTTCTCAAGCATACATAGATGTTAATTCATACTAAACAATTTGCACAGGTAATAAATTAATAGGGAGTCATCAAAGTACACAAGTTAGAACTCTTAGAATTTTTATTGATTTTTTTTCACAAATTAAGCTAAGATGGGAGGTACAGCCCTACTAAGTTTGTTTTTAAAATGGGATTGAAATATCTTCCTTGGTTCTCTGGCTGTGTTTCTCTAGGCTATAACTGTTCCTTTCTTCTTAACAATGTTCTGACATGGTCAAGAACATCTATTTTGTTATTAGATTTTTTTGATGTTAAAATTCCTGCTGCATGAACCTTTTCACAGGATGACTTTTTTTTGCTTGGGTTTCTCTTATAGCTGTTTTTTACCTCCCTGATTTACTCCCATACCAGTGGTAAGGACTCTCAGTACAAATGATCATTTTCTTATAACACAGCAGTGAGTCCAGAAACTTCCCTTTCTTCTTGATCCTTTCTTGCTTTTGCCTCAGTGCCTCGAACTGCCAGTTCCTTCCTTCTTCCCTGCTTCTGACACACTGTTCAGCTCCTCTGTAGTCTCTGCATGTCCTTGGGCCAGGATATTTTCTCTCAACTGATAAGGGCAGAGTCTTCCTATCTGCTGCTATTTGAAGTGGCTGTATAGAAGCAGATGAAATAGTCATTTATGATTAACCAGAGGTTTTTCTTAATGTCACTCACTTCCTCACCTTACAAAGCAGTTAGATGTCCTGGGTGTAACCCACCATCTAACAAGAGAAAATCTCAATCAGAGTTTAGTTCTTTTGATACTGGAATAAAAGAGACTATGAAGAAGTTGCAAACTAAAGAGAAGTACAAGAGAACCTCAAGGAAATGAAGATGAGAGACTTAAAAACTTGAGAAAGCAAGTATGTTTGAAAACAGAATAAATTAAAAAATGTATGGAATTAAGTGACTTCAAAAGGGTAATGGAAAAAAAAAACTCCTTTTCTTGTCCTGGATGGCAAGACAGAAAGCACTATTTGTAGATTAGCAATGAATTGGAGAGTTTGGCTACCCTTCAGAGAAGCTTTGATAGTCTGGAGAAATGGGCTGACAGAAATCTTATGAGGCTGAGCAAAGGTAAATGCAAAGTCCTATACCTGGGGTGGAATAATCCCAGGAATAGGGGAGCTGAGCCTGAGAGCATACATGCAGAACAGCTCTTTGAATTGTGCAAGCTGAACATGAATCAGGAATGTGTCCCTGTGATGATGAAAGCTGACTGTACACTAGGTTTTATCACTGAGTGTGCTCAGCAGCTTGATGGATCATGAGATTTTGTCAGAAGTATGTTGTCCCATTTTTGGTTCTCCAGTGTTAAGGAAGACATTGAGAACAAAGTTGCTCAAGTGGGAGGCCACTGAGATGCTGTGTGGATGGATGCCAATGTTATTCCAGGAGAGGCACTGAGGAGTGGCAGGATTTTTCTTCAGTTTTAAAACAGAAGGCTACAATAGAATTTATGTCTGTCTTCAACTAGTTCAAGCAAGGTTAGAGAGAAAATGAGTCAAACACTAGCTCCTCAAAAGTAATAAGTTGTCACAAGGAAAATTCCAGTTACATATAAGAAAATATTCCACCATTATTTTTTCATGGTGAGGGTGGCCAAATATTAGAGGGTCTCCAGGGTCATTATGAGATTTGGATCCTTGAATCTACATGGGGCATTATCATACAAGGTTCTGAGCAACCTTGCCTTGTGGCTTTGCTTTGAGATAGGAATTAGATCAGAAGATTTTCAGAGGCTCCTTCCAACCTTAATTTGTGTGTGATCCCTAAGAATTTTAGAATTTCAGTCATGTAAATTTCATTTGTACTTAAAATCAAATCCAGTATTTTAAATCTAGGCCTAGACAACCACACTTATTTTTATTCCTCTTTAATATCGTGTATGATCAACTATGATTTAGGTAATGAATTTATCTTAAAGAATAAATAATACATGCCTCTTTAGAAATTATTGTGTTCTGTTAAAGTTTTTCAAATACTAAAATAATATAATAAGCTTTTACTTACATTTAAGTTTTCATTTAGTAGTTGAAGTAATTCTGGCTTTTTTCCTTCATAAAATAAGAGGACAAAATGAAACTTAACAGTGCTTAATCTAATGAAGAGTAATACTTTGGTTTCAAATACTTGGAACATAAAAGTGGCAGCAGTAGAAATTGAGTGACCAGTGCATTACTTTGTTAGATTCAGATGTGTGGTGGCTTTGTGCAATAAGGTAGCACTCTAAACTTCTTACCCTAAAATAAATGTATTTTGGATACCATAATCATAAGCTATTATACTTATTTTTAAAGTCAGTTCATTTTTCTCTATTTCTTCCTAGGTAGTTGATAATTAAGAGCAACCATGGTTATTTTCTCCTTCTCAAGAAAATTTACTGTAATAAAAAAATAAGACCTAAAATGCTTCATAGTACTGTCATCATTTGTACTACTGCCATCATCAATGCTATTTCTCTTAATCCTTTTCAAAACAGGGGCCTGAATGACATGGACTTGGATGCTTCATCCATGGAAAAGAGATTTGCCTTTAAGTTTCTAAAGAAAATTTTAAAATATGTTGATTCTGCTCAAGAGTTTATTGCACATTTGGGTAAGTTGCAGATTTTATATTTAAAATAATTAGAATTGTTGAAGTTTAAATATTTGATTGATAGGTTTGTATTTTTAATGATCACTATTTTTATTGTATTTAAGAGACTTAAATAATGACGTTAATTTTCTGATTTAATTATTGAACATTTGTGACTACCTAAACAGTTTCTGCTCCTTAATTTTTATTTGGGTAAAATTAGTTTTTCAAGTCTATCTGAAGGATCTATTGTGTTATTTATTATTAGACAGCTTCTTATTTGTGTCTGCCTCGATTGTATCCTTGCAGAAGCCATTGTAACCAGTGGAAAAACTGAAAAATCTCCACATGACCAAGAAATAAAATTCTTTGCTAAAGTGAGTGATTATTTCAGTTTCACATACGTTCCACTATAAAGAATACATAAATTTGTAATGTTAGACTGCTTTTCACATAATAGAAATATATATTTTCCATATTTTTATGATAGCTAATAAAAGTGTTATCAAATATTTTGAAACGCTTTTAAAAATACCTCAGTATATTTGCTGGATTCAAATACTTCAAAATACTTCAATATATGTGTTTCTGTATAAGAAGAAACATAAAAATTAAAAGGCACATTATTCATTACATTATATTAAATACTATCACCAAATATAAACTTTTAATCTGATTTTTTCTTACCACAAAATATCATGAAGTGCATATCATCTAATTGGCAGAAAGAAATACTCCTATGCTATATTAGATCCAGAACAGATATCTCTGTGGTAGTCTGTTTATTATCTATGTAGTTTTGAATAAAATTTTAAGACTTCGGGTTCAAATCTACATGACTTTGTGTCTGAAATAAAAAAAATAGAAACATTACAGAAACAAAATTCTTTTTATGAACTTTGGCCAATCAGAGCATTGTTGCTACAATTACCATTGTGCTCTGTAAAAAATACATTTTGTGTCTATATTTCCTAGGTTCTTTTACCATTAGTTGATCAGTACTTTACAAATCACTGCCTCTACTTCCTGTCTTCTCCATCAAAAACTCTCAGCAGCAGTGGATATGCATCAAATAAGGAAAAGGAAATGGTAGCAAGGTAAGTAAAAAAATAAGATATCCACAGCAGGGTTTTATTCAGATAACTAAAGGTCTCTTAGATTATAAAGAAAGACAAATAGTTCAAAAGCTTGCTTTCTTCATCTGGAAAGTGAATATTTTATTCTATATGAGAATGGCAGCGAGTGAATAAAATTCCTCATCTTCATATTTTTGGTTTTATATTTAGGTATGCATACATACCCAAACACAAAATTAAAGAGTTAAGTTTATATCATAACTATTTATTTTACAATAGATAATTGTAAATGATAATAAAATATAGCACACTAACTAGCTATTCTGTGAGCAGTGGAATTACTTCATTTCTGAAGGGGTTCAGTTTCATCGTTGGTGGCAGTTTCTCGTTGAAGCTCTTTCCACTGTGTGTTCATTTAAATGGTTGCACATTCATTTAAATTTTCTGCTACCAGAAAAATGTTAAAAATACAATGAGGCAGCTTTTTAGGGGGAAATACGGATTCTATGCAAAATTACTTCTACCCCTGCACAATGTTTACTGGAATTTAATAATTTTTGCATGTCTTTACTGTTTGGATGGAATCAGCCATTTGACACAAAGTCATTCTAGAAAATTCTGTTAAAAATAATTGTCTTTTAATTTAGAATGTGCTACCTATATGAAAATATGAACTTCTATTTTCTGCAATTAAAATTGAAAATAATAATAAAAAATATTTGTGTTTTAACTATAAATGTAATTTAATAATTTCCAGTTTTTTTCTTCCCCTTGAGGTGTGCTGCCAGTTACTTTTTTATGAAATTTTGTGTCATAGTATTTCAAACTGTTCTACTCTCATACTTTCTTAGTTTAGCTGTCAGTTTCTCAGATTTCTTTTACTTTCCTTCACTGCATTGACCAGAGTTAACTGCTTTTTCCAGTGTAAAGTAGATTTAAAATTTGAAAGTAAAAGTTACTTAAGTGTTATTACATAAGACCTAGGACTCAGCTTCCTAGATTCCATTCTTCAGTTTCTCTCTCTGCACATTTTTACATTTCTCTAAATTATTATTACCCTCTGTTTCCCTCTTTGTGGGTGGCAGTCCTTATAGAGCAGTTGTGCATAAGAGTGGTAAATCCCCAAGATTCTGCTTTACTCAGCTCTCAGATATCTAAAAACCATGATAGTACTCCAGGAGCTGGGAAAGACAGCTCAGGCTCAGGAGGGTGGAAGTGTCACTTCATTTCATTTCAATTTCATGCTTTCTCTCTGAATGCTCCTTTTACTTCCCTAGATTCAGTCAGGTCTGAATGAAGGTGGAAGGGTGTGTTCTAGGGCTAGGAAAGTGGCTTTACAAAGGCACATGAAGAAGTTAAGGGTCTGGCACACGTGTGTGCCAGTGGAACTGCAGAAATATCTTATAATTCTTTGTGCATCCTTCACTGAGAGAAGTGACTATCTGCCATTTTCATCTTATAGGAAGTATAGTATCTCCTTACCATTGTGAAGATAACAATAAAAATCTGTGGTTAGTATGAGACCATACCAAGTCCTAAGGTATATGCTTCATTTTCTTATGTCCTAATTCCATTTGTAAAGTATGGCCCAAATTATATGCAAGTCTGTCTAGCTGTCTTTGTTAAATAGCCCCTTTAATCTTTAGTGAGTTAGTGCTATATTCTCTTAATTATCCTACTATTTTGACAGGTAGGTTAGATATGCAAGTATCTGATGCACTTCCCAGAAGCTCTTCTAGTGTGTACATATTTAGGATTCATATTATCATCATCAGAGGGTAAACACAGGTTTATTTATTTACAAAGGATATCCTTGCAAATTATTTTAAATAGTACGAACATTTTTAACATTCATTTCCTGCAGAATGCCAAGTAAAACACTAATATGTTTCTCATTTTTTCTTGCTCTTACAAAATAAATTTCTTATTCAGAAATAATAGCCATAAGCAATGACACAGCCATATAGCATGCAATTGTTGAAAACCACTGTCAAAAGAAAGTTTTAGATTTCAAGACACCTCTGAAGTGGTGAAGTATAGAAAATGAGAGATCTCAGAAGCTTTAAAATGTTACTCTGCTTAATGCAGTTTACTGTTACCATCATCTGTCACTCAAAGTACACTTTCCAGGAACTATGTTGTGTTTTCTTTTTCATGTTCCTACTGTTCTTTACCTCATATTCTAAATAAATTTTTCATCTTTGTCTTATCTTGTTTTGCTCTCTCTGTTCTTCTCTACTTTAGCTTGTTCTAGAAACTAGCTGCTCTTGTTAGACATAGGATCTCTCTTTTTGGTAAGTTGTTAAGAAAGAGCTTGATAAGAATTTAAAGAATACATAACCATTTTTTCGATCTTACCTGAAGATTTTTACAACTACAGGCAAAATTCT
>VZTB01009153.1:57997-79120 GCA_013397245.1 Thryothorus ludovicianus
AACTACAGGAAAAATTCTGTTAAATGCTCCATAATCTTCTAATGAAATTAGTGAGGGCATTGAACATGGCTCTGAAGCTAACACTTAATAAAATACATGAAGGGTTGAAGCAGGAAGAAATAGCACATTGTCATATCTCCAGACTCCATGAAAAAAATATCAGTGTTTTGCAGGTACTTTTAGCTTTTCAAAAGTAATCTTCCACTAATTATTTTGATTTTTTTCATCCAACTGTTGAATCCAATAGACTAATTTCTCAATAGATAAAAGCAGATGTAAGGAAAAATAATACAAAGATATTGGTAAAAAAATAAAAATAAAAGAAGATAAATAATACAAGATACAGAGCTCAGAATGTTGCAGCGTTAGGTGGTGAAAATGTGCCCCAAGTAGACATTAGTTATTCTGTTTAGTTCTTATATGGAAATGGACTTAAAAAATTGGAAGTTAGATATAGAACCAGACTTTACTCTCTCCAGTGATTAAGGAGGGAGACAGGTAAAGTCTTGTTTAAACTGTGCACCTTCAGTAAGGACATTTTGGATCATTAGATGATGCTGTGTTTCCTGTGCTCTCATGGTGTCTCTTCCTAACCAGGTAGTGATTCTGCTACGATGGTGAACTGCCTGCACATCCTAGCTCAGTCTCTTGACACGCGGTAAGTTTGCAACTTCTGTACCAACTGCAAGCTAGGGAGCTTTCAGAGCTTCTCAGAAGCTGTTGGATTGTTTCTGTGTTTTTTATTCTTTATTTGTAAACAATGATCTTAATAGCATCAACAATTCAGATATTACCCTCGATATTAGCAGATTATGTCTAAAGTGTTTCCTCCACATTTTTCTGCTCAATGACTGTCATTCAAACACTGAAAGCTCTTGTCAACCTTTCCAAGTTCATTTGAAGACTTTATGGGGAGATATAAATGACATAATCATTGGAACAGAAAGTAGTGATACCTGCAGATATTAAGAAAGTTTAAAGTGTAAAATTTGTCATTAGAAATATGCAGAGTATATTAATATATGGGCATAGTTATATTTGCTAACTATCACTGCTTATCATTGAAATTATTATGTAGATTAAAACAGAAGCCAGAATAATTTTTTAATTTGAGCTGTTTTCTGGCCTGGTTAAGTTACACAGCAGCCTGATAACGAGGTTATTGTGAACTTGTGAACAACACTGGAATCTGCTCTAAAATGTCAGAGAATTGTGCAAAATGTCAAGGAATGTGTGTTTCTGGTATTGCAGTTGGATTTTTTAGATTTAGGGTGCTTTGAAATATCCTGAATTACTAGGCCTAGTTACTGTGGTTCCCATAAAGCTGTAGGGATTAAGAGCTGGGGGGTTTTGTGCATATTTTATGGAGGAGCCTTCTCATTACTTTCAACATTTACTGATCAGGAATTGTCTTATTCAGAAGAAGATCACAAAAATCTGGAAATGCAAGACTATGGAATCAAGATCTTTGTTGTTATTATTTTGTATCAAATACTCAAAGATCATTGTTTCTTGTACTGCTCTGCAGGTGCCCTTTTCTGTTCATAATGTTCATAATTTCCCTGATACATGTGGGTATCTTCAAAGACTGACAGAATGTAGCTAATACATACTTCTATCTCTATACAGCTACTAAATATGAAGACAAAGTCAATAGTTTTCCCTTATTATTTTTCAGAACTGTTATGAAATCAGGATCTGAGCTTGTTAAAGCAGGATTGCGTGCCTTTTTTGAAAATGCAGCTGAAGACTTGGAAAAAACTTCAGAAAATCTTAAACTCGGAAAATTTACTCATTCACGAACACAAATGAAAGGTGTTTCACAGAACATCAATTATACTACTGTAGCATTGTTACCAATCTTAACATCAATTTTTGAACATATTTCACAATATCACTATGGAATAGATTTACTTTGTAAGTATTTTATTTCATTTTTTAATTTTATTGTGTTATAATGCTACTAATGTTTCTTAGTAATGGCTGCATATATTCAAAGGATGAAATTCCGTTTTCAGTAACATGCACATTTCCAACATTAATTCTGAAATTGGCAGCATAGTACTTTATTTCTAGTACGTTTAAAAATAATACTCAATAAGGTTAAAGTTAATTATGTACAATATTTCTCCAAACATTGGGAAAGAAATTAAGATGTCCCTTTAAGTGCTCTCTTAACAAAAGTGTGGATGAGACTGGTTTTCTATGTACAATTTGTATTTCATTATATTAAAGGAGACACCTCACTATAAGTTCCCTGTGGATTTTCCCTTCCATGGGTAAACCACTGTAGGTCTTTGAATTTACACTTTCCCTATTATTAGCATCCATTTGTTTAAAAATACTGAAATGACTCCTTGAGATTCAGCAATATACTGAATGGTCTTATGTTCTAATGTTTCTAATATTTGTAATTATGTTCCAATATTTAGTTTATATTTGGATCATAATTAGAAGAGGGATAACCATGAAAATACTTTCTTTGAAAATATCGTGAACCTTTAGATCATATACCTAAATTTAAGACATAGAGAGTGATGTTGTTTAGCTGAAAACTTTATTCTGCAACTGTGATAATCTGGAATATCATATTAGCAAGTATCTGCTGCTCTCTTGGAATTTCTGATGATCTGGGAGGCTTTGGAATGAATTTAGATGATAGACCAGGAATTAGAGACATAGAAGGTAAATACCATATGGAGTATGGACAGAATGTTCAGTAACACATGAGCTAAAAGTTTTAGACACTGTGTAACAGATTGCAAAAAAGAGATGTTTGATATTTGAATAGTAAACCTTAGCTGAATAAATACTCATAATGTATTTTTATTTTCCTCTAGTGGGTGATGTACAAGTTTCATGTTACAGAATTCTTTGTAGCCTCTATTCTCTTGGGACTGGGAAGAACATCTATGTTGAAAGGTATTAAGTGTAAAACTCAGCATGCAAAGTTTTCTCTTCTGTAGGAGTCTGTTGCTTAGGCAATAAAGCAGTTTGGATGAAAGATGAATTTGAAAGAGTGGGAGATGTTTAAAATACACTTTCTGTTGAAAATAGTTGCCTAAACTTTAGCAGTCAATTCTACAGGGAAAAAATCCTCAATAGCAGTAAATAACTTATCCTTCATATGGCTGTGTATCTGCACAGAGTCTATTTTTCCCATAGGAAAAGCTAAATTTTTCTTTGGATTGCCATTAGGTTCTCAAAGTTTTTCTACCACGTATCACTGTGATAAGTAGGCTGAGTACTAAGTAGGAAGCATCGGAAGCATCTGTTTCACACCTAAGCCTATACAGGGCTCCTAAAGAGCTGTCCTGAGCATAAAATCCTGAGGATATGTAGAGTATTCTGACAGCCATTAACTCTACAAAGGAAACCACTAGTTACTTGTATTTTAAATAGACTAAGGCCTATGATTCCTTTAAGCATCTCATTGCTATGCTGTGTTTCAAGCCCTTTCTTCCAATAAAAGGGAAGCAAATCTGAGTCTGTTAGCCCAGAAAAGAGGACCATGATTGCTTGTCTGTGTATCACAAGACAGGAACCAAGAAAAAGATAATCTATCTTTATACTTGTGAAAGTTTAAAGTTAGGCAACTTTCCCTGCCTTCCTTATAATGAAAAGTTTAAGATCCATAGGGAGAGAGTGACTAAACTGGAAGAAATTCAAGGCTGTAGTCTGGTTAGGAGAGGCTTTGGCTAGTGTAAGGAATGCTCATCTCCAATTTCTTGCTTCCAGATTCTATTCAGAATTCTTTCATACAAAATGCAAGAGGTGTCTGGTGGACAGATCTTTCCTCCCACTCTGCATGCATTCACACTTGTGCACGAGCTGTATGTTCTCATTCAGGCTTTTGTGCACCCATCTCTAATCACAAAGCTATACTCTTTTTCTTCTCTTTCTGGGCTTCAAAATCTTAAATACTCCTTTACAGAGATCTGATAGGAAAAACAGGAAGTGCTTACCCCTTATCTATCTAGCAGTCAGGGTCTCCTCACAGGAAATGAAACATGATTGTGTTTGAGCTGCCTTTCAGTAAGAAAAGCTCAAAGCACAGGTCTCCACTTGATTGGCAAAATCTGTAAGCACTGGACAATTTCCTTAAATAGATCAATGCTATCACCTTTGCCTGCAGCAATTGTCTTCTGGAATGGAAGAGTGATCAGATTGGATATATCCAAGGAAGCTAGTTATTCTCCTAAGGCTGTGTGAGAGGTTCTCAACTGTGGATTTCATTTAGTTTGTTTTTCACTAGTCTCAGGCTCCTAAATTACAGTTGTAGGCAGACATCAGTGTCTAAGTGGGAAGTAGGATTTCAAACACAATGCTCAATGTTTCAGCAAAACTTAGAAGTAAGTGATTGAGTTCACTTGAATAGTTATTCAAATTAAGCAATGTTTAGTTTCAGGATCAAATTGTAGGTTTTTCTCCTAGTGAATTTTGGCAGGGACATTAAGTTTTACCTTTCATTGCAGAATGAGTCATAGTTCACTTTTCATAGATAAATACCTCTTTTTATGGCTGAAATAGTTCTTCTGGCTGCAGGGGCTCAGGACTAATTCTTAATTCAATTGCTGCTGCAGCTGCCTGTTAAGACAAACTTCCATTGCCAAATGTTTTATCCTTTGTACAAAGACTGTTTAGCTTCTTTAGGATGGATGTTGGAGTGTTTTTGATTTTTCTCTGAACACTTCTTCTCTAAAAGTCTCCATGGTTCATAAATCTTGAAAACTGAATGCAAAATGCTGTACTCATGGTTAGTTTGAGCCCTGATGCTCTACTGAGTGAATACCTTTCTTCATGGTGTTTCACTTGTCTTGATGCACCAATAGATGATCCTTGAAAAGACACCTTTCCCTCACCCTTGCCAGGAGTCATCTCCAGAGACTGAGAATTTCTGCCCTTTTCCAAAGCCCTTTTGCAATGCCCACATCCCAGGACAGAGATCTCAGATGTTTGGCTTCACTACCATCCAATTTCATATCGTGGGCCACAATATCCCAGCATTGGAGCTGTCAGGTCACAAGGGGCTCACTTGACTGGCGGATGAAATCTATTCACACATCTCACACCTCACCCAGGGATAGGGATCAGGTGATGATCTCTCACCCTGAGTGCTCCCTACTTCTCTTCCTCCCTCACTAATCAAACTGATTTTGTCTGTCATGTTTTTTTTCCTCTGTGTAGGGGTTACTGCTACTGGCACAGGTGGTTCCTCTGGTTCAGCTGCAATTTGAGCGGCCACAGTGCATTGCCTGCTTCGTCCTCCTCCCCTTGAGGGTGCTGTCTAGTATCAATCAGTGTCCAAAAACAGTAAAGCCCAGCATGTTGCATAACTTTGCACCTCTCTGAAAGTGCCACAGCAGTTTTCCTTCAAATATTCTGCCACTTTATCAAGAGCTGTAGTTGCTCTGGGGTGAACTTAAAGACCATTGGAGCAGAATCATCCTTCAAAAGTCAGCCCATATTCTTCCACCTTCCAGTTGTGACTTTCCACCCTTGGGGCAGATCTCTGAAATACTCTCCTCAAAATATCTTCTGTAAGTCCATGGTGCAGACCAGAGCAAGGGGATCCAGCAGACCAAGCAATAAGAGCATGCTTTCCTTAACATCCAACGAAAGTTCAAAATCTTCAAAAATAATTTTAAAAAGGCACAAAAAAGGACAAGGGAGTGAAAAGCTGGAGAAAATTATTCACCTTCTTCTTCCCACAGGCTAGGTACAATTATTAATGGACTCCCTGAAGTAGTGCCCAAGGTAAGGGCAGAAGCGCAAGACTGAATACACATCCCAAATGACCTTCATTGTCCTTGTTGTTATCATGTCATAAGCTGACATCACATAGTCCAGCAATAAAGCAATCCTGATCCTTCTCCCTGCTCTGAAAAATATCACCATGAGGAGCACCTATTGCATATATGGGAATGTATACAGGGTTAGGTACCACAACCACCAACCAAGCAACATTGTGACCAGTGGCTCTGGACCTAATACAACAAGTGCTTAAATCATATTTGCTTCCTACCCACTCTGGTCAGATCTGTTGTTATCTCACCCCTTCCTGCCACATATTGAATGCCAAATAAGGGTATTGGTTTCAAAATGGTATCCTCTCAGTATTTCCCATGGAAACACTCCAAAATATGGGCCCCCTGCTCAGTGCCTCCTCCCCTGTTCCGTGGTGGATGGCGAGAAGAATTGGAGGCACTAAATGTAAATATCATGGGTTAAGAGCAACCTATAGAAACAGCAACAAAATAAGGCAATGAACAGGAAGAGCAACGATACTAATGATGGTATACAAGAAAGAGGCAAACAATTCATATGCAATTGCTCACCATCACATAAGACCCCTGACAATGTCTGACCCCTAAGGAATCCTGTCCCTGGCAATGACATGAGGTGGCACAGATAACCTCTAGGTCCTGTTCATGCCAAAAATTAACCCTATCCTGATCAGAACCAGAACATTAATGGAGGTGGGGTTTTTTAAACTGTTATTTTTGCACCACTGTCATCTCTGGTAGTCCTTTTCATGTGAAAATTTAATTTTTTCTAAGTGGTCAGATAGTTCCTAATGTTTAAAAAAGATTTTAAAAATCAACTAAAAATACTAATACTTCTTTTTATCATGTGTGCTAGACACTGAAAGCCTGGTGAAACACTTTTCCTCTCTGATGACTTTTAGTGTCTCTCACATACAGGCAGCGTCCCGCGCTTGGTGAGTGTTTAGCATCTCTTGCGGCAGCCATTCCAGTAGCATTCCTTGAACCTTCCCTCAACCATTACAATCCACTGTCTGTTTTCAACACAAAAAGTGCAAGAGAAAGAGCAAGTAAGTACTGTTCCTCACCAAAGAAAAGAAACTTTTCACCTTCACCCCAACTAAATAATAGAAGTTGTATAAAGAAAAAGCCCTGAATGTATATTTTAGCCTTGCTCTGCCTTGTTGAGACCATTCCAACATTATTCTCTTTCTCTTAATATTTTTGAATATTTTTCTGAACATGATGTTTGAATAATTTTCTAAAGATTCATACTGTAATATTTAAAGCTTAGTTGAAGATCTACATATTTACATTACAAAAATTTTTGGCCAAATACAGTTGTGTTCATGTAGCAAAATGCAAGAGGTATAGTATCTGATTTAAGTGAACAGGAAAATAATTTCTAAGGTTTTGTTGTCTAATCAGTGATCCAAAGCAGTTTGGTATAGGGAACTCCCAGCATAATACGATTAATTCCATGAAATCTTGATGAAAAAGAGACCTCAACAAGTTGGAGAGATGGGCAGAGAGGAACTGCCTGAAATTCAGCAAAGGCAAGTGCAGGGTCCTGCACCTGGGCAGGAATAACCCCATGGACCAGCCCAGGCTGGGGGCTGAGCTGCTGGGAAGCAGGTCTGTGGAGAAGGACCTGGGGGTGCTGGGGGACAACAAACTGTCCCTGAGCCAGCAGTGGCCTGGTGGCCAAGAAGGCCAAAGGGATCCTGAGCTGCATTAGGAGGAGCATGGCCAGCAGGTCAAGGGAGGGGATTCTGCCCCTCTGCTCAGCCCTGGTGAGGCCTGACCTGCAGTGCTGTGACCAGTTCTGGGCTCCTCAGCACAGGAGAGACAGGGAGCTCCTGGAGCTGGTCCTGTGAAGGGCAATGAAGATGATGAGCATCTCTTTTACAAGGGAAGGCTGAGGGAGCTGGGACTGTTCAGCCTCAAGAAGAGAGGACTGAGAGGTGACCTCATCAATGCATACAAAATATCTAAAGGGAGGGTGCCCAGAGGATGGAGTCATGCTCTCCTTGGTGGTGCCTAGCAATAAGAAAACAGGCAGAAACTGAAGCACAGGAAGTTTCACCTAACATAAGCAAGAACTTTCCTGTGTGGTGACTGTGCATTGGACCAGATTGCTCAGAGAGGGTATGGAGTCTTCCTCACAGGGGACACTCAAGAACTGTCTGGTCTCAAATCTGTGCCATGAGCTCTAGGAATATCTCTGCTTGAGCAGGACAATATCATAGAATAACCTGAGTTGGAAGGGACCCACAAGGATCATTGAGTCTTACTTTTGGCCCTGCACAGGCCTCCCCAACAATCACACCATGTGCCTGAGAGCATTGTCCAAATGCTTCTTGAACTCTGTCAGGCTGTGATCACTCTGTGATCACTTCTCAAGTGACTAGACCAAGCTCCTCATAAGGCTTCCTCTTCAAAGCCTTCCCCATCCTTCTGGTCACCCTTTAGGTGCTCTCTAAAAGCTTAATGTCCTTTTAATATTCTGATGCCCAAAACTGCACAGTAGGTAAGGTCTCACCTCAAGATGGGGCCACTGCAGAGCAGAGCAGGACTCCCTTGCCCGGCTGTGATGCTGTGCCCAGTGCCCCTCAGGACAGGGTTGGCCCTCCTGGCTGCCAGGGCACTGCTGATTCATAATAAACTTGCTGCCAAACAGGGCCCTCAGGTTCCTTTCCAAGTCACTGCTTTCCAGCCTCTCATTCCCCAGTCTATACATACAACCCCACAATGGGCCTTATAATTTTCTGATTCTGTTGAAAAGAGCATGAGCCCTTCTCCATTAAATTTCTTTGCTTGCTTCTCTCCCAACTTACTCTTGAAGGACTCATATCTTAAAATACTTCAGTATTTTCCTTACTGACCCATGAAAGAGTCACTACCTGTAAAAGTCATTGTACCTTTCAAGAAAAAGAAATACAGGTAGAGTTCATATGCTTCATAAAGCTTTTTCTGTATAAAAACTGTTATGGAAAAGCTTCTGCTAGCCCTTCCTCCCTGTCAGGTCTGCTTTATAGGAACAGCACTATATCCATTACCATATCCAGAAACAGTGGAAGAATTTTTCTTGAGTGACTGGCACTAGATTGTGATGGCTTGTTAATTGTTGAATAAGGATCCTTCTAATACAAGCATATGATAAATGGAATTCTTTCCTGGCATTTTTATTGGGAGATGGTTCGTGACCTAAGTACAGTTTCATTTTAACTCCACCCATAATTTTAAATTGTTTATTTCCCATTCCCCAAGGTGGATTCAGTCTTTGCCAAATCAGCATCAAAATTGTGAATGATTATGAATACAATGTCCAGAGTATAACCAATATTTAGATAAGCTTTCTGATCTGCACTTTTATATAGCTCACCAGATAACTGCAGGACACCTTAGGGTAAAGCCATAGTTTTATGGCAGCTATTGTTTACATTATTGCTATATGGACATCATCAATAACACACAATTTATGAAAGGAGATACCCATGCATACCCCAAAGTGTTACTATAGTTCTGCCTGTCCAAGATGGTAAATGAAAATAATCTGAGCCATTTGTATTTAGGATTTAAACATATGTTCTCTTTCATTTTGCTAATGAATCTTTTGGTTTTCTACCCTTACTTGCAGTTTTAGGTATGCCTGATACAGTAGAAGAAATGTGCCCAGAGATCCCTCAGCTGGATAGACTAATAAAGGAAATAAATGATTTAGCAGAGTCTGGAGCAAGGTATACTGAAATGCCCCATGTAATCGAGGTGATCTTACCCATGCTATGCAACTATTTATCCTACTGGTGGGAAAGAGGATCTGAGAGTGTGCCTCAAAGTGCTGGGCCTTGCTGTACAATGATAACATCTGAGCATCTGAGCATTGTCCTTGGAAACATTCTAAAAATCATTAACAACAATCTGGGAATAGATGAAGCATCTTGGATGAAAAGAATTGCAGGTACCGTAAATATTTTTGGAACAGTAATTGTAGTAACAATATTTAAAATATTTAATTGCTTTGCTATGCTTTACCTTATTCCCCAGTGATATAATAGCAAAAATTATAAATAGAATAAAAGAAAATTATAAATAGAATAAAATTATAAATAGAATAAAAAGAAAGATAAATAAAAGTAACAATCAGAAATATGTTTCTATTTTGTTATTAGTTGTATGTTGTATGCATGTGTAGTAGCATCACTGTGAGTAGACAGCTTTCTATTCACATAAGAGATGTTGAAATTCTCCTTCTCCATTCATTATGTGAGAGCTTTAGTGTTTAATTTGGAGTTGTGAATTACAATGCTTTTCTAGACATCTGAGTTTTACAGTAGAGGGCTTAAGTGTTGTGAATTCTGTTCATAAAATATCAAGATAAAATGAAAAGAAAGTGTAAATGATTAAATATTCTCTGGAGTAACCCAAGTTTAAAATTAGTTGGTTTGCCTGAATAAATGTGTGAGCTATTAAATAAGCTGAAAGTTTTTTCCAAAATACCATGTAAGATATAATATCTACCCTGCTAAAGAAGCTTACCATATTCAAATTTTATCATTCACACTACACAGCGTAAGAATATAATGTGCAATAACACGGTTCAAGAAAATCTATGTAAAGGTATTAATTTTCTGCTAAATTTGAATAACCAGTACCCATCAGTACTGTGTTTTGGTATTATTTTAAATGCTGGAAGGTCATTGATAATAACAAGGATTCCATTAAAATTTATTAAGAAGTTTTCTGCTTAGTTGTAGAGAGTTCTTTCTGCAGTTTTGTACTGATTGTTCATTTGCATAAAGTGATAATATACTTACGTAGTTTTTGCAAGGATTTTTGACTTGGGTAGTTTGCATTTTATTGCTAGTACAAAATTCATCTATGATCTTGAATTACTCATTCATTCTCTGCATTTTACCTTGCCCAAGGCAAAATAGATAAAGGAATTCTTCCAGAACACTATCTTCTGGTGGTTTTCTGACATTGGATACAAAGAAACTATCCCAGAGACAAAAAACCCCAAGCAGAACAAAAACTATTTTTGTGTGGACTTTATGTCTCAATCCTTATTTTGCTTAAGTTCTTGCCAAAACCATAATATTTAAATTATGTAAGACTGAAATACTTATAATCCAAGTCCATTGTCTTTTAATCTCTCAATACTCAGTTTTTATAAAGCTACTCTCATAGTTTTATTAATAATTTTATGGTGCAGAAATTAATGAAGTTCCATGATCTTTACTGTTTCTAGAACTTCAGCATTCATGTTAATACAATGAAAAACACCAGTTATGCAATAATCACAGAATTATCTATATTTTCATGTATAGTTTATGCTCAACCCATCATCAGCAAAGCCAGACCTGATCTTCTCAGATCTCACTTTATTCCAACACTGGATAAATTGAAGAAAAAAGCTATGAAGATAGTGATGGAAGAAGAGCAACTGAAAGCAGACAATAAAAATGACACCCAAGAAGCTGAGCTGCTCATTCTTGATGAGTTTGCTGTACTTTGTAGAGACCTTTATGCCTTCTATCCAATGTTGATACGTTATGTAGACAACAACAGGTAAAAAATCTCAATAATTAAATGCATATTTAATACTTAATATATTGGAATCGATGATCAGACAATCAGGGGGAACACAGTTCACTTAATCTTAGGGTGAGAATCAGATCCTGCATGTTTTAAGATTCTTAAATCTTAATCCTGAATAATTTAAGATTCCTAAAGAATGCTGTGCCTTGAATCACACCTTTTGCTCAGATGCAAATTCCTAGAATAACTAGAAGAATGTTACCTGTTACCTGATCTATTAAATATGGATTATGTTAAACTGTCTTAAGTATTTTATTTTATAATTTCTCTTATTTTTGTAATTAGAGCTAATTGGCTAAAGAAACCAGATGTGGACTCTGATGAACTTTTTCGAATGGTTGCTGAAGTTTTTATCCTGTGGTGTAAATCACATGTAAGAGAAAATGTACACTTTTTCCTTCCATTTCATTCTATCTTTAAATATAAATGTGATACATGCAGGTGAGTTAAACTTCTGGCAATTTTTTTTTTCTTTAGAACTTTAAAAGAGAAGAACAAAATTTTGTGATTCAGAATGAAATCAACAATTTGGCATTCTTAACAGGAGACACCAAAAGCAAGATGTCTAAAGTAAGTTAATAAAAAAATTGCGGATCAGGTAAATCTACCCTATGTGTTTAATATGTTGAAAGAAGGCTCTGATAATCTACTCAGATTGCAGCTGCTCTGCTCTTAGAAGAAAATAAAAATAGTTTTACTTCTTGATGACAGATGTGATAACTAATATGCAAAATATTGTCTGTGTACTTTAGAGTTACTTATGAAATGTCTACTAATACTCAAAGATACAAGATTCAAATAAAATTCTTGATTTGAAGAAATTGCACATAGAAATTTTGGGCCGTATTTTAAAATATGGGTTATATAGCTTATTAAACATTCAGGAAAGGAAAAGGTAGACTATTTTATAAAGCAAGTGAAGAAACATTGCCTCATTTTCATGTGAATGTCAGTCTGTATTGTACTGTCAGCTCTGATGGAGCTCTGCTGTCCTTGCATATATCTCTTTCTTTATTGTGCGCTACACGTGCACCATTTTTCTTGTTTCTTATCAATTGACACATTCATTTCTTTTTTGCTAATTTTCAATATGACAAGATGCTGATAAGATGGCTTCAAACTACATCTTGTTACCTGTATAATAGAGAAATTGTCAAGGTAATTGTCAAAGGCTGCTTTGACCTTAGATGAGGAAATTGCCTTGCTCAGCTAAAGCCAGATGAAGTTTAATTCCAAATTAGTGTTGGTAGATATAGTGAAGAAACCCTTTCTTTTATTCATATTTATAATGAGTTTGGAGTAATCCTATTCTGAAGGTGTAGCAAAGAAGACTCTTTTAAAGTTTTGCATTTCAATATATTTTGGTTACCTGTAACCTGGCTACTGCAAGTCCAATTTTAAACAATGGAGATGCAGATAAAATGTGCCATTACAATTCTTAATGATCTTAAAAAATGTGTTTTAAAATATGGTTAAACCCAAGGTTTTTTTCTTTGTTATTCCTATGGGTTTTTTAAGTTTTGAAACCTGACTAAGCCAAACACTGATATTGGAATTTTTACAAGCAGAAACAGGGTATTATCTGCTCATCGTTAGTTCATGACTGGCTCTGAAAAACAAGTCCAACTTTATAAAGAATTCTGTATTCAGACATAAGCAAATTTTTAACTTGTTTTCTTGTTGTCAAGATGCAGCTTGGAAAAATTGTTTGATAGAATTGGAATGTTTGTATCATCCCTATTACCAAGATAAATAGTGGGCACATCCAGGCTATTTGAGGAGAAATTGCACAATATAACAGAGTATAATACGTACCTCTCTACTTTTCTCATATGGCAATCATTGCACACACCTTTATTTTGTGTATTTTAACATTTATACATTACAGCTGGCCTGAGGAGACAAAAAATAGGTGTATTTTCCTTTTTTGGACATCATAGATTAGAAACAGTATCTTTAATCTAAATTGTGTCCCACTGCAGTACTAATAACAGGATAATATGAAGTAAAGTGTTAGTGTCATATTTTTGTCAGTCTGGCATGGCAAGAATAAAAGACAAGTCTTTACAAAATACAAAATAGGTAGGTCTCATACTGCTCTTATTTTGATAAAATCACAGGAACTTAACAACAAGAATCTCTATTACTCAAATCTGACTTTGAGATTATATTTTCAAATGCCTGTTGTGTATATTTAAGTATACAGATATACTATGTATGAATAATTGTATTAATATATTTGTAACAGAGATGTAGATGCAAATGTAAATACATTCTTATTCCAATATTCTTATGGATATACAGTACAGAAAGATTTGTATTTTTCTAATATAGAAAGATTTGAGATTTTTTTGTATGCATATAATTTTTTGTAAGCATATTAATGTCAATTTATGGCATTCCAGGACACTGTGCATGGATATTTTTAATAAAGGAAGAAATAAAATACTGTATTGCTCATGACTGAATATTTTATTAGTATGGTATTGTAATGGCAGGCATGATTACAGAACAGCTGGTAATTTAGATATTTGTCTCAGGATTACTTAAATACCATGATGAAATACATGAAGTGTCTCTTAAAAGGGTTGGATTGGTTTCCTATATATGGTTTCTAAGCATGAAACTGCTAATATTTCACAGTATAAAATGTAAGTTGTATAAACCCAGCACATCCAATAATAGAGAGATTTATATCTGATTTTCTTTTTTTTTAAGACTGCATAGGTTAAAAGAAACAAGAAATTATCTAAGTAATTTAATTTCAGATTTTCTTGCAAGTTTGGTACTTGTTTCTATCCTTATATGTTAATCAGTGGAGAACATTACATTAGGAAACATTATTTTTATAATTTCTTGCTTCAATATTGACATTTATCTCAAAAAATAGCATGCTAATGGAATAATTAGCCCTTTCCTATCTATCACTTAATCCTCTTTATTCACATTATTTCTAGTGGAAGCAATCTTATCCAATATTTGCCGAGCATGAGGAAGCATAGAAAACTGAATATGAGCATTGGCTTTTGACAGTGGGCCTGAGGCAGAACATTTTGAGTCTCCTGAAGGAGTAAGGCCCCAGGCTGATCTCAGACTGCCTTAGCTAACAGAGACTCAGTGTTTTATCTGATACAAAATACTGGAATGCTAACAGAGTGTAAGGTATCATGTATAGACGATTCTATATCCTTTACACGCCATTTGGAAGAAAAAAAAGAAAGCAGAGGAGAAAGGAGTAGCATTATGTTGCTTTTTGGTAGCTAATAGCCGTGGTAACATATGATTCATCATTACAATCAAGAAATACATTAAGTACCCATTGTATTTTTATTATACCATATTAACTTTGTTAATAGTTTTTCAAATAAATGTATTAACAGCTGAGAATTTAATTTTTCTTTTCTAAAAATATGGCAGCAGAATGCTCGGAGGGGAATGGTAAGTTAGAGAACTTTCAGTCTGACAGAGACTGGTAACTTAGATCACATTGAAATACCAAATTTGTGATAAAAGTGTTGAAATAGGGAATTTACACACATTCAACTCCACTAGTCTGTTATTTTCCACCTTTTCATAGGCTTATTGATAAAATAGCCTTTTGGTTAAGAGGAAATGATGTTCTACTGTGTTTTTCAGTTAATTGGAATAGAAGACTAAATGTATACATTCACGTGTACATAATAATTGTGTAATATGTACATTGGCAATTTTTCTGTGTCAGTTTTGGAATCTAAATGAATGTGTGGCTGGATGTATACCCTCAGTTGCTAAACATTTGCATATCCTACTGAAGTTTCATTTGACTTGTCCTCATTAATTTTTTTAATCCATTTTTAAGAATATTTGAGTAGACCTATTATAGAAGTTAAAGGCAGTCATAAAATGCAAGTTCATATTATGAAACAACATGGTTGGTTGTGCCCATCTGTAATATGTACTAAATATTGTTTGCAGATTTACAATAGTTAGAGGATTTCATGTTAGTATTTTCTGCAGAAGTTTTAGATCTCTTCTTTGAGAGTATTACAATTTCATAGAATACATTTCCTTTGGATATACTGAGGAAAATCAGGAGTGGATAATTTTTATGGTCAGTTACAATAAATGAAATATAATAAACATCTTATCTTTCCTTACCTTTTGTTTACACATCTGTATATACCATGTCTATGCAGCATCTACATATTTCAAGCAACTGAAATATTAAATTAAAATTTGCTATTTGTCTGAGGTATTAAAGATTCTAAGGTGCTAAGGTTCTAACACTTAATTTGAATATTAGTCTTTCACTTTTCTTGACTTGTACCTGTTTTTCTTATTTTTTGATAATATCACGTAGGCTACAAAAAGATTTTAATAATAGCTTGACATCAACACTTTGAAACTTACTCAGGTATCACAAGAAAACGAAGTTACTATTAGGGCAGAATGCCAGAAGAGGGCTTGTGTGTGTTTTTTTCTGCTTGTTTTTAACCAACAGTTTTCTATAGTATTTTCCTATGCCTGGTTGAAGATCCTTTCCAGTATGAGTTTATTTTATTTTACCATAAAAAATGGTTTTGTATTTATTTTCTTAATATTTCCTGTCTTAATAATGCTGACTATGGAATAGATATTTATTTAATTGTATTTGTGGTATTATATAATATATGAAAAAAATCCTCTCTATGTATGAGAGTTACAGCTGAGTTTATAATATTGTTCTCAATATGGGTACTGCCTGAGAGATGCAAACTAAAGTTTTCTCTCAGGCTGTCTTTAAAAGAGTAATAAGCCATGCATAGGGAAAATAGATCTGTGAATAAAGTGCTACATCTTGCCAGTGTTTGATTTCTAAACAGTTTTTTCTCAAGCATATTTTGGTGGGGAAAAGAGGTAGAAAGAGCAATTTTTGTGAAAATGTGAATATTTTTCATTACTGGATTATCCAGAATTCCTGGCACCTTTCTTCTTTTAACAAAATCAGCAAAAGATGCAATATCATTGTATTGATAGGTTAACTTATGGGATGTCCTTATATGTACAAGCAGCAAAAGGAAGTGCGTGAGCAGCTACAGAAATTCAGTTCAATTATTCAATAAAGATTAAGCTGATTTCACTAAGTCTCATTTGGTAAGGCATTTACAGTCTATTTTAGCTATGAGCTTATTATATTTTTACTGTCCTCATAAAGCTGAGTAAATTTATAAGTAACTTGTAAAATTATCATCCTTTCATCTCTTTTACTTATGTTTTTTTCCCCCTTTATTTTTCTTTCATACAGGCCATGCAAGTAAAGGTACAGGTCAAAGTGCATGATGTGTCTTTGTTTTAGATTTAGAGATTATCAGGCTCCAAGCACTCTTTCCATTGATCATAGCAGTGGCGTCACAAAGTGAAGCACCAGGTTTCACCTACTCTAAATTTTGTCCCAGCTAAAGTGGCAGTCTTTGAACAGAGCAGATGAAATTCCCTTTGGCACTCCTAAATATTGCTCAATGTGAAAATGTACTAAAGCTACCTTTTGTAACTATTTCAGATGTACATTCTGCCTCTGCTGGCCTTCTGCATTCTATTTTTTTGCTAAAATAGTAACTAGACATTGTGAAAGAAATGTCTAAGTAGAGTCATTAGAAAGATATATTTGGCTCATGATATTCAAGAAGAATATTTGGCAGAAATATGCTATAACCTCTACCCCAACTGTAGATGAATAAAGATTGTATTAAATCAAATAAGTTTAATTAAGATATAGTTCAAATCCTACTTTTTTCCAAAAAGTAAAATGGTCCTTACTAAAGGCATGAGGTCTGACAAAGCTTTTGAATTACCTTTATTTTTTTATGAATTTAATGTATTTGAAGGTTTATTTTCCTCCAGTGAACTCTATGTCACTTTCCTTTTCATCATTCATATTCTTTTTTCTATGGATTTAATGACTGCTCTTATAGTAATCCCAAAGAACTGAAGCTCAAAGAGGGATGGAAATACAAGAAATACTAATTCCATAATCTTAACTGGTTTCAGCTGATTTTTTTAGTGTAAATAATTTCTTCCTTTTCATTTTGTACTTAGTTATTCTTGATCTACTAAAGAATCTGTAAGTGGTTTTTGGTACACAGTTTTTTTCAGAAATATCTATTTGTGACTTTAAATCCTTAGACAAGTAAGATCATTTCATGCTTTTAGGCAACCAAACAGTATTGTTCCTCCTGCTGAGGACTTTTTGGCACAGTTAATTATTTAGGCAAAATATATGTGATTTAATATTCTTTACACATGTAATGCAGGTATTTTGTGTGCATAGGTGCATATTCGAACTGAAAGAGACAAAATTCCATTGTCATTTAGATTTCAGTCTGTGACTCTACTTACACATTTACCAGCTGGAGAAGTGAATTCACACACAGCAGAATTTCTGGCAAAGGCAGAATGGACCTTTTCATGTTTTGAAAATTCTCCAGTTTTAGAAAATTGGATGTGCAAAACGTCCACTGGCAAAAAAGATGCAGAAACCAGTATCTCTCCTTTTCCATTTTTTCTTTTAAAAATATATCTGTTCCATATTTTTTATTCCTTATTTAAGATGCATAGTGACGCCACTGGAATACAGCGATACATTGTGGGATTTGTTTGTCTGCTGTCAATGTAGAGTACAAATAATGTCATTATTAAAGCCATTGCATCACGATTTCTAAGGCACTTAGAAAAGCAAAGCTTTGAGGCAAAGTACTCTCTTGCAATTGTTAGTTCCTTGAGAAAGGAAGCCACATCCATTGCGTGTTCCCTCACACTTGCAAAGTACTTAACCTGATCTATGTGTGTTACATAGAGATTCACCATCTAGAAGACAGAATTTGCCAAAATCTATCACCAAATGGAATACATACGACTGCCTTTTTTCTTCCAGTGATTACTGTGATAACAGTGAGGCATTAATTGGGAAACAATGAATTGCAATGGATTCTGCTGTATCCTTATATGGAACTACACAATATATTATTAGAAGAGTAGTTTGTAAATCCTTATTGACAGAAGGAAAAGGATGTGGAGGGTTAAATGAAAGCATTTGTTATTTTGTGGTGTTGTTAAAGCGTGGAGGCCTAGTCCTGAAATCTTATCTTAAGCAAAACTCCCCTTGAGTATAGTAGGAGTTTAATCTGGGTACAGAATTCAGAACTGGGCTGTTTGATGTTGTTGCTGTTTACTGTGTGTTCATTAAATATATGGGTCTGTTTGAAAGATTCTGGTTCTCTGTCTCATAAAGGAAAAGCTGAGTGTGAAATATGTTGTACAGTGTCTGTCATAAGAAGATAGGGCAGATGTTATTCTGTTGTGCTGTTTACTTCTGTCTCTTTTGTTTTTCTTTTCCTATTACTGATGATACCCAAAGATACAAAATTTTAATTTTTTTTCCCAAATTTACTAATATTATCCAAAGCCAAGGAGTAGTGCCTTCCCAGAGGCACTAATTCATTGGCATTTTATTACACTGAATCAAGGCCTTTAATACAATACTGGTTTTCAGATGAGACAAGTCAGGCAATATTCATTCATTCAGACCCTGGATAACTATATTTATATAAATCTCTCACAAAAATGTAAACATCCTGAATTTTTCTCTGTAATATTATACAAATAATAGTGTCCCCTGAGAACAATTCAGCTTTTAATTTTAGGCTTGTTTCTGATTTGAAAGGTAAGATGCAGAAAGTACTGCGAAAATCCTATGTACGAATGCACACAAAAGTGTGTGACTCCTATTAGAACATCACTGTTACTGTATTTTCTGCACTGGTGCACACCAAAAGCATTCCTTTACATTTCCTGCCCAAGACTGTACACCCTTTCTCTAGTGTAGCATTTTTAATTATTTTAATATATTTTTAAATTATTTTTTAAATATTTGTACTACATCAGCAACATAGTTTCCTTGGACCATTAGGGGAAGAGTATGTTGGAGANGAGGAAGAAATCAAAACGTAGAGGGGATTTGTACTCCATTCAAACATCCTTGATTGTAGCTGCACTTAAAAAGATGCTTCCTATTGGTTTGAATATGTGCACTCCTGGAGACCAAGAGCTCATCTCTTTGGCTAAGACTAGATACAGCCATGTAAGTGTGTGCTTTGCAACAGTTTTTAATGCAAAATAAGAAGAACTCTGTAAACTGAATTTTGAAGCATAGATATCTAAGCAGTCAATTAACAGTACATACACTTATTAAATAAGAGTATGTACTGTAAACAATTATAACTGCAAATTATTCTGTTGTTGTTTTTTTTTTTTAAACCTGTGTATATAGAGCTACCATATTGTCCCTGTAATTTTCCATTTGTAGATCATGTGCAGTCTTACATATTCATGTCCTTTTGGACTACATACTGAACCACAATTAGTTAGCTGTAATTCCCTTTAAAGTTTAACCCTTGTTTTATGGTTAAAGAAAGCCTTTATCCCCTCTGGTATCCTACATACTTTGGAAGCAAAAGAGGTTAAATTTCCATATTGAAGTATAAACTGTTCTATGTTGAGAAAGTTCTTATGAAATGAATTATAATCTGAATTGAAAGAGATTTCTTCCTTTCTACAGAGGGACACAGATGAGGAAGTCAAAGAACACTTACGCAACAATTTACACTTGCAGGAAAAGGTAATATAAGAGTATTCTGTCTTATAGATGCTGATGTACATTTTTAAAACACAGAAGTTGCAAAATTTTTTTTTATTGTGATACATTAAAAAAGATAATCTAAAAAGCTATTAGAAAGGTTTCCATTTTAACATTATTCTTCATGATTTTTCATTGCAATAAATGGCTTATTTGTAGGTTTGTTTGGTATATTCAAGATTCTGGAAGATCTATGGATTGGGACAAGTGTGAAGAATTGAGATACTGGTAGTCTTAAAGCTGTAATTACTTAAAATCAACTTGATCCAAGAAGAAAATAAAATTGAAACTCTACTACTTCAGCTTTTCTTCTTGAATTTAGCTTTCACTAATGATTAAATTAGGTATTTATAAAAATATATACATTTAATGTGACTATAATAAAACATGAAAAGTTTGTGTCATCTTAGCACTTGTGAGTTTTAAAAATACATTTATATTCCTACAATTAATATGCAAAATACACCATCAAAGGTAATGCCAATATGGAGTCCTCATTCTTCTGTAAATTAAAAATAATTTAGATCATTGCCTACAGTGTTCCAACACAATAAGAGTAACTTACTCATCTGTCATGGACGTTGACTGTCTATTTGCTATAAATTTGTGCTTGCGTACATTTAAACGGAGAAAAGAAGTAATTTAATGTGATTTTCCTATTTCTGTCTTGCAAGAAAAAAAAGAAACAAAATGCAAGAACTTTGGCTGTAACTCTTTACCTACTGAAATTCCAGCTGTCTTTTCCAGACTCCAAAAAACAACTTTACACTCTCAGTACAAAGGCTCTTAAATTAAACTCAATCCCAGTACTAAACCTGCTTCCTTATTTTTAACGGAGTTAAGTGGAATAAATAAGTTGCAAAGTGCTTTGTTTGGCTTCATGAAATAAAAATACAGAACCTTGTTTAAGATTTAAGTTCAATTCCTCAATAATATATAGAATCAATGCCATTTTTTTGAGCAGATAGTAGATGTCAAATTGGTCTGAAATGGGATAGAAATTGGGAGTTTTTATAACCTTATTCATTATACTATGACAGTAGAAGTGGTCTTGGTCAAATTCAGTGCCTCCATTCAGCATCTTACAATGTTGGAGAAGGAAGAATC
>VZTB01009154.1:21218-32857 GCA_013397245.1 Thryothorus ludovicianus
CCTGGAAAAACTCTGACCCCCAACAGATATCTGGGATAACCCTGTCTCCTAACAAGTATCTGGGAAAACCATGTCCCTCAACAGGTATCAGGGGTAACAGGTTTCTGGGATAACAGCTTTCCTGGGATAACCCTGTCCCCCAACAAGGATCTGGGATAACCCTGTCCCCCAACAGGGATCTGGGATAGCAGCTTTCCTGGGAAAATCCTGTCCCCAACAGGGATCTGGGATAACCCTGTCCCCCAAACAGGTATCTGGAATAACAGGTATCAGGGGTAACAGGTTTCTCGGATAACAACTTTCCTGGAAAAACTCTATCCCCCAACAGGTATCTGGGATAACAGGTATCAGGGGTAACAGGTTTCTGGGATAACAGATTTCCTGGAAAAACCTTGTCCCCCAACAGGTTTCTGGGATAACAGCCTTCCTGGAAAAACTCTGACCCCCAACAGATATCTGGGATAACCCTGCCCCCCATCAGGTATCTGGGATAACAGATATCTGGGATAACAGCTTTCCTGGAAAAATCCTGTCCCCCAAAGAGGTATCTGGCCACAGAACAGGGATAAGAGTTACCAGGCTCCAAAAAAACTGAAATTCCAGCAGCTTGATGGCAACTCAGCCAGAGAAAGTGGGAGCAAAGTGTGTTTATTTCTCCAGTTAATTTCTCCTGACGGCTGCTCCTTTTAGCAGGGGGAATCTGGGAATCTGCACAGCTCAAGGGATGCCTGCACTCCCAGCACAGGATGGCACCTGTTGGGAATGCTGTGACACCTGGCCAGGCTGACACTGTCACTGTCTGAAGCCCAGGCGAAGGGATTAAATGAAAGCTTGGTGAATGAACAGCTCACAAAACCCTCCAGCCTCCAGCACTGCTGTCCCTGCTGGCACAGGGGGATGGCACAGGGGGATGGCACACAGGTGATATGTCTCTATCTGTGGCACAACAGAGCAGCAGCAGGACAGAGCAGCTGCTCTCTCCCACCCTGCTAAAGCAAGAGGAGCAAACAGGCAATGTCTGTTTTCTAGGAAAACAGGTTCTTGCCCTTAAAAAAAAAAGTTACATTGCGCTCAGGGCACAGCAAAGCTTACCCTATGTCTCTTTCAAATTAATATCACAAACCCCGTCGGGGTTTATCACCCTTCCCATGGCCAGCTCCCCACAGATTCTGCTTCCCCTGTGCTGTTTTCTGCTGAGGTGTCACTGCCAGGGGTGGTCTCTGTGCTCTGGCAGCCCACAGGCTCAGCTCAGTGGCCACCAAACCCGGCTTTTCCATCTGGGCTGGGGAGGGGAAAATTCCACTTGAAACCCCCATATTTCCCGTGGCAGAAGGGGTAGATCTGGGTAGATCTGCCTGTGAAGAAAGGAGGTGCCACGTTGGCTTTGGTACAATAATGCCACCTAAGCCATTCACCTTTATTCCAGTCAGTGCTTCAGAAACATCACCAAAAAATCCCAGAAATTTGTCAGCATGGCCATGGAAATACCATGTGTCCAAGGAAACTCAGCTCTTTCTTACAGCTGCACACCAAAAGAAACGTGTCTTGGCCTGCCTGAAACTCATTCATCATCAATAAATCCAAATTAAGTCCTTCAGCTGAAGGATTGGATCCTCCATCCTCTGAACTTGAGGCCATAACTTCAATATTCTGACACACTTCAGCACGTGCCTCGTGCATTACCTTTCCCATTTTGTGTGCTGTGCCTGAATCCCTACTTGCACCACCACTGCTACATGAGGATCAGAAATATTTCCTAAATTAAGGGACGTTTTTCAATGTTAACTTGCCAAGAGGGACTATCAGATCATCAATGGCATGCACTCATTGATGAAAGTTCCTTAAAAATTAATAAGCTGACAGACTGACCTTGCTAAAGGGATGCAAGAAAAATTATCACATAATGAGAGTGGATATTAAAAGCTCTGCCCTGTAAACACTCAAGCAGCACAGCAGGCAGTGAGTCAGTGTGGTTTGGTGGGTGCAGAAGTGCTAAAAGCTTCTCTTTTTCTGGAAGTGCAGAAACCCTTAAACACAACCCCAGCTGCACAGGAGCTGCAAACAGCGCAAGAAAACTTGGCCCACACTAAGCCAGCCTGAGGATTTATAAACTTATATCAATTTCCTGGAGAAATCTTTAGCGTGTCCTGTGCTTTTGGGGCCTTCAGAAAAGGCAGGTTGTTAAAGGAAGAGTTAATTCCTCTGCATGTGGGGTGCCCTGCAGAGGGTTACATAAGGTGCAGCTTTATCTGCGTGTGGCCACACAATACAATGCCTGGGCATTCATTCCCTGTGTTGACAGGCTCTTGGAGGTCTTTGGGAATGATTTGTGCCCTTTTCAGCCAAAGGACTTTGTGACTTTCAGGTCTGGAAAGTTTCCAAGGGCTGAGCACGGACACCTTGACACACAGACCCACTGGGCTGCTTGGTTTCTCTCTCTTGTCCTCTCTCTGTCCCAGCACTGGGCTGAGGACACCAAGGGAAGTCTCAGTGGTGGGAATGAGCATCCCCTAAAAACACTGGCAGGGTTTCGGCATTGTCACTCCTGAACAGGTAATGCCAGCAGAGAGGTCACTCCCCTCTCTCAGGGTCTCCTCAGGACACCTTAGGGAAGTTAAATCTTCTCTCCCACTGGCTCCGTGTCACCTGGAGGACCGGGAGCAAGGACAGAGCCTTGTCATTCCCAGAGCTCCCAGGCCTTTTGCTCTGGCACCAGCACCTCCAACCAAGAGCAGGACACATCCCAGCCAACAGGCGAGGACAAAGCGCCGGGAGAGGCACATCCAGGGGAGCAACAGCAGACCCTTCCTGCCTGTTCTGGACAGGGAAGGGGAGCGGCCAGAGAACCTACCTGCTCTCACTGCATTCCTTCTTCTCTCGGACGCGCAGCCACTTCCGAAGGAGGAAGCGCTTGCGGCGCGGGGAGGCGCTGGGAGTGGAGCAGTTGGACCAGGGGGTGTCCTCGTCACTGGACGGGGTGATCTCAATGGATGGGAGCTGCAGGTATTCCTTGCTGGAGGACGGAGAATCCTGGTACCTGCCGGCCTCCAGGCTCTGCTCCTGCACGTTCTTCATCCGCCTCATCTTGAAGCGCTTCCTGCGCAGGGTCGGGGTGGACGAGCTGGACCAGGCGCAGCCGCCCTCCAGCACCTGCTGCTCGGGGACCCGCAGCGCCGGGAGCTGCAGGGTTTCTGTCATGTTGGCAGCTGGCATCGGACGCCCTTTCTCCTCGTCCTCCCACCCCTCCCCGAGGCTCTCCTAGCCCTGAGCCCGGTGTAAAGCACACCGCCGAGGCACCGCTCGCCTTCCTCCTCCCCGCGTCCCCGGCGCTGCCCTCCCTCTCAAGCGGGAGACCTCATGTTCTTCACGTGCTCCCATTTAACAGCCAGCGGGGTGGGAGGGGATGGCCAGCACACAGACATGCCACAAAGGGAAGCCAGTTTCGAGTTTCTTTTTTTCTCCTTCTCTACAGACAGTCCCTCCCCTGCCTGCTCTCTCTCACGGCGGGTTTAGCACTGACACAAGGGCTGCCAGCCAGGGCTTGGCCGCGTTTCAGCTCCTCTCCCCAGCCCCCCTTTTTTGCCTTCTGGTGGCTGAGGAAAAGGAAAAGTCTCCCGGGGGCTGCTCTAGGAAAACTCGGCTGCGGTTCTTCTCGAGAGACGAGGCAAGCATGGAGTGGAGCGGCGTGGAGCTGTGGGGAGGGCAGAGAGAGAAACAGAGGGGAAGGGGAGGAACAAGGCTCGATAAAAATCAGGAAAAAGAGAAGCAGGAGCAGCATGTTGTGTGTCTGCAGCGGGTGAGACACACGCGGGCAGCTGTCGCAAGCGTAACCGCGCTCCTAATCCCGAGGGACAGGGTTTGTGTTACCGAAAATGCTGCTGCTACCAAGGCACCGGGAAAAAAAGGGGGGACGAGGGGGAAGAGCCTCCCGGAGGAGCCAATTGGGCAGATACGAGCCCATATCGGGCTGTCCCTTTTGTCCCACCTTCCTGCTCAGCCAGCCCGCCCCGAGAGAGAGGCAGAAAGCGAGTTTGACTTTCAGCCTTCTTTCACAATAATTTTTTTTTTTTTTTTGTCCCCATTGACTGCTCGCAGAGAAGCCGAAGGAGGAGGAGGGGATTGAAAAACAGCCAAAAAAGCAGCAGCAGGTGGAATAGAACCGGTGGGGCTTTTAGCTCAGTTTCACGCGGGTGAAAACTGATTTAAAAGAGCTCCCGTGGGGACGATGCTGCTTCCAAAATGCCCGTGGGGGACGGAGGGTCCGAGGTGCAGGGACCCAGAGACACCACAAAGGACAGCGACACGTGCAGAACAGGTTTCACACCGGGACAAAGGCGCTGCAAGGGGGAAATTTTGGGCATCCACACACCAAGGGAGCTCCACCAAGGGTCGGACGCCCCGAGCAGCAGCCACAGGACACGGCTTGCAGAGTTCTGGTGGTGAAATCAAATCAGGAAAAATGTTGGGACAGATTCTCCATCAGCATCCTCTGAATTTCGCTGTCTGATCCTGCATGAGTCCCTATTTTCGTGTGAAAAAAAAAAAGGTTATAAAATTAAGATCCTCTAAGGCAGTGACTAAAACTCTGCTGCCTGAATTTCGTGCGTGCTCCCTCTCTCAAAAAAAAAAATTAAATCAACACAAAAACATCTCTTAAGTCAACCTGACATAGCTTTAGTTTTCATTGTTCAACAGCCTGAACCTTTAAAAATATTAGCTTCAGGTTAAAAAATATTTGTCAACCCAAATCAAAATAGTTATTCTTGCACGGACTGCCTCGGTTTTGTTTGAAAATAAACTTCACAGGAACTCTGAGCATCAGAAACTGCCATGTAGGACACATAGTGTGTCAGGAAAGGAAGATTTATAGCAGCAGGAACAAGGGGGAAGGAAACATTTCGATCGAATGACGGAGCAGTTTAAACGCTCAAGTGCTATATTTAATTTCTGCACTGTCCTTTTTGCTCTGCTCATTCTGTAAGTTAATAGCTTGACAGCTCTTCAGAGGGATTTCTGGAGAATCTGTCACCTTGGTATCCATGCACCAGGTGCACACACACAAACAGAATGGCTTCCACAAACACCCACTTAAAAAGAGAAACTCAAATAAATGAGGTTTGTTGTTTTCTTTTTAAGTCCAAGAAAGAAACATCTACAAAAATGCCAATATTTCAAAAGTAGCCTGGGTAGCTTTGCATCTTCTCTGCCTCAGGGGCCGATCCCTCTTCTCCAACACCTTGCCATGATTTCCACCTCATCACCACACAGTCAGAAACATTCCTGGCTAACTCATAATCCCAAAAATTACGTTTCACCTTCTTCCCAGGTCATCTGGGAATCAAACCCCCTTAGCATCCCTCCTGAATTTTAACCCAGAGAATGTGAACCTTCACACAACCACCTCGCTGCTGGGGGAAGGCACCAGCAGCCCTTTGGAGGCTCATGAAGGCTGGCTCTGTGTGCATTAACGGGTTTGATCTCCCGTGGAATCTTTCATCAGCTGCCCAAGAGCCTCATTTAATCGCAGCAACAAGTACGAGTGAGGGTCAAAGCTGGGCACAGCGGGCATTGCAAGCCCTCAGAACGCCCACAGCAATTTTCTAATTAATCCACAAGAGGCTCACCCACGCTGCTGTGGGCTGGGGCAGTTTGGTAACCACTGTTCCCCAAGGAGGAGCTGCTGCTGTCACCAGGCTGATTTCTCATCCTGGTCCCCGCTGAACTCCAGTGGAGCTCACTTGGAGAAAGGACCTTTTCCCACTGTAATAAATATGTATGTAAGAATTTGTTAATCAAATCTTAACAAGCTATGTACTTTAAAGCCGAAGCCTTGTAGAAATAAATTGCTTAAATGAACAAAAGATAACAGCCGAACAAAAGAACAAAAAATAACAACTAAAGATAACAGTTAACAAGAAATAACAAGATGAAAGGTCTTCCACGACCCCCCAGGAGGCAGATAATGACCCCCAGCAACTGGCCACATGTGCAGAAGATACCAGCAAAAAGCCACATACGAAAGGAATACCAGAAGAAGAAGAANAATACCAGAAGAAGAAGAAGAGTATAAAAAACTCAGACTAACCAGAGTGAGGTGTGCACCTTGGTGGGCAGGAGCCCCCCGGCCACCCAGCGCTGATTTCCCTATTATCTCTTCCTCAATAAAATAAATTGCTTAATTGGCCAGACTCTGTCAGATTTATTAGACAAAAAAACCTATAACACCACCTCCTTTATACATAAAAAATTCTCTGTACCCTGGCAGTCCTGCTCCTCTGGAGTGCCTGCCCCTTTAACTCTGAGCACTCCAGGGATCAGTAACCCACCCTCATTTGCAGCCCGGCATTCCCGGCTCATTTTTACCCTGGAGAGGGGATGCTGGACACCTGCCTGTGAATTAAAGAAATATGAACATTGATCTAATATCAGTGTCCATCTATTAATGGACAAAGACTCTCTGACAGTTTGGAGTTACAAAGTGGATGATTATTGTGGTCAGGCAGTGTGTGGGATATTTCTCTAATGCACACTGCAAAGTTTCATAGGTGAGTACAAAGCTTTTATGGACAAAAATGTTGAATATACAAAATACAAATGCATATTCATACTCTTGTCATTTCCCCTTCCCTGCTTTCTATGCTAATTGGTAAGGAGGTTATTAAGCATGCGTGGTTTGTTTCCTGAAATGAGTTGGGGGTCTTTTTCATGAGGAATTAATTAAAATTATGAAGTAAACTAAGTCTTCCTCGCTTTGACCCTTTTATGTTTTCAGGGTGTTTGTGACAAACAAATCTTTGGTAGAATTTGCAGTTTCTTGCATTCAGTCCGTTTCCTATTATGGAAAGTTGGCTATTGTCCATAAAATTGACAAGCAATGAGTTATTACATCTTGGATATCTTATCTGAGATCTGGCTTCTGTTGAGTAAAGCTTATTTGTCTTTTTTTTAGCTAACACAGCATCTATTCTAACTGTAACCTTAACTTTTCTAAAATTCTTAATCCTTCAAAATTAGCATCTCACCTGACGCTCTGGGAAAAGAGAGAAGCTGAGCCGTGAGAGCCAGCTCCTACACCTGACCCAGAGTGAGAGATTCCAGCCTGAGCAAGGGCTATTTCTGTCCCAGCCACTGCAGCACCCTCTCCCCAGCCTCGGTTAATGAGTGTTCCTGCAGTTTAATGATCCGCCTAATGACGGATTTATTCCAGCAACAAATGGTTGTCGAGGCTTCAGCTTGATCAAGAGCCTTTCTCCTCCTCAAATATTCCGGGTCCCCCCAGAAAAGGGCTTGCAAATTAAGCAATTAGGAAAGAAAAATCCCGTACAAAAATTAAATTCCCTTCCCTGAAGGAGGAACGTGAGCTGATGGCAGCCCAGATTCTTTGGCAGACCTTTCCATAAAGGTTTAAGGGATTTTTCCCATGGGTTTAAGGGATAGCAAAATGGGAGATGAATACAGAGTAGTAGCTGGCTCTGAGTGTAACGGTAAAAAAGCAATGTTATTAATTAAAAGCAGTTATTTTTAAGCACAGGGAATACATTAGAGCTTCTCCAGAAGTTGAATTAAGTCACATCTGGCTGCAGAAGCTCTGCCAGGCCAGGCAGGGAGATTGGAGCACTCACAGTCTGGCAGGAACTCGAGCAGAATTCCCCTTTTCCTACAATTCAACCTCATTTTCAACTTATTTCCCTTCCTGTGCACACAGAAGAAAGTGGCAGGCTCTTCACGAGGAACCTTCAATTCAGGCATGACCCAGCTAAGTCAAAATTCTGATTTTTCAAAGTTCAAAAACATCCAGGGAGTTTTTGGGGTTTTTGTTGGGTTTGTATTTTGGTTGGTCGGTTGGTTGGTTGTTTGTGTGGGTTTTTCTGAAGTTTGTTTGTTTGTTTGGGGTTTTTTTGTTGTTGCTGATGGTGGTGGTGATTGGGGGATGTTTTTGTGAAAATCCTAGAGTAATTTTGTGCTTTTTAGATGAAAAGAACAATAAATTATCCTCATTTACTTTCATGTTCTAAAATCCTTCTGCCAGAACACCTGTTCTCTTTGGAGCTGGACCTCAGACGAGGGCTTCAGCCATATTTTACAATTTACACATTAAATTCCATGAGTTCTATTACAATCTGACAGATGAGAACCTGCTGCAAGCCCGTGGAGTCAATTCTTATTTCAGTGCCCTCCAGCTCTGTCCCTAAAGGGTGCCCTCCCTGCAGGCACTGGGTGACACCTGATCCCTGCTCCTGGGGTTTGCTGGAGCCCCAGCCCTGTTCCGAGGCAGATGACACAAATTTCACAGGCAAGAAAACCCAGCCACAGCCCGGGACAAAGAGAGGTTCACACATTCCTCTGGCTCCTGCTCGCCTCCATTGTTCCCTCCTCAGTTAAAACTCCAGTCAGTGGGAAAATCAGCTTTTGGGTAAATTCTATCAATACTTTCTGATATAGAACTTGAATTTATCGGGGTTTTGGCCTCTGAATTAGAAGCAGTTGTGCACATCCCTGTAGTCCCAAGTGCAGCACAGGTCACCCATCCCAAAAAATTGGGAGCAGCAACTCTCAGCTCCTACTGGGATCACAGCCCTGCCATTCCCGACCTTGTGGGTAACAATTTGTGTCCAACCTCTGCTCTGAGAGCCACACCTTGATGAATATTTATTCTATCACACATTGGTCCCTGCCCCTTTTAACAACACTTGAAAAGATGGGGGAAAGGGGCTTTCTCAGGGGTGAATCTATATAGATACTCTGTGTTTATAGAAGGCATTAATTAGAGATTAATATCTACTTGTTCCTTCCCTTTCCCAAGAAACAATTCCCATGTCAGCACCAGCCATTAAGGACTGGAACCCAGGAATTGTTGCTAGCAGAGCACCTCCTTCACCAGGCATTTCAGCCCTGGCCTCACACACAGCAGCAGGCCCCAGATGCTTCAGATCCCCCCCAGAATTCCAGGAGCTGTCAGATGTGGTTGCAGCAGCTCAGCACACGGAGCATTCTCTCAGCACTAGGGCAGTGCTCGCACAGTTAATTTCTTTAGGCGCTGCTCGCTCTCCAAATTCAAGGGGACAGTGGAGCCAAAGATAGCAAACAATACAAATTAAATCAATGTCGTGGCTTGGCAGTGCTAATCCATCAGGAGACAGCAGCAGGGCACAGGTTTCAGAACCTGTTTGGCAGTCTGAGTTCTCTTTATATTTTAGAAGTGAAGTGAATTATTTGGCACTGCCTGCTCTCGCTGATCAAATGATTCTGCTTGAGCATCAGCAAGGGAAGATCATTTCTCTTCCTAAATCTAATGAGGGGATCAAGGATTAATTACATTAAGTCCATCACAGGACAGAGGGTGATTCATTAGAGTGAATTTCCCTTGGAACCTGGGGTCTGGTCCACGGAATTCCTGTGGAATTCCTCTCCCTGCACAGCACTGACCTAATGGATCAGGGCTCCCAGTCTGGGAGTACAGAAGGGCTCTGAAAAATGTAATTCCCTCCCCAGGTAAAATCCTTGCCCCCGGAGCCCTGCCCAGCCAGGCTGGCTGCAGGAACAGCCAGCTTGGGCTGATTGCTTCTGTTCAGCACCTGGACAAAACAAACACTTCCCAAGTTAAACTCGGAGGTTCTGCTACAGAACTCCCTCCAGGCCAGCGATTGAGGCTCTCACCAGATCCATAATTCCTCATTGGAGGGAGATGCAGAGAATTACCATGAAAAGGCCTGCCCTGACCGTCCCAAGTGAGAGTGGAATTTCAGTGGCTGCATCCCATAAAAACACCCATAAAGGGGTGATGTGGATCTGCTCCCCACCCAGGCAGTGACAGCTGAACTCTGAAGGGATGCTGGGGGTGGGGAGCTGCCCTTGGACAGCTTCATTTCCACCCCACGAGTGCAGGATTAGGGGTGTGAGTGGCACAGGCAGCTGGAGGAGAAGGGTTTTCAATATTTTTTCAGCTGGATCTTGGAGGGATGGTGAGGAACGCTGCCAGTTGTCCTCAGGCATTTGCCTAATTGGAGGCAGGGGCTGCAGGAGCTTTGCTGCAGTTGTGGAGGGCTGAGGTGATGGACAGGAATGGTGTTTATAAATTTATATATATTTAGTATAAAATGACTTTACCTGTCATAGGAAAGAACCTTTTCTGTCTCTCTGAGGAGTTCAGAGATAGTTTTGGTGGTTTCTATTTGGCCTTGTGCAGAACAAAATTTAAATCTTTTCCTGGCAGACATTCCCTTCCCCGGTGTTTCTGTAGGACAAAGATGTGTTCTTCCACTTGAAATTCCACAAAGGAAGATGATGACACTCATTTCAGGGTTATTTTTGTCTTAAACATAGCACAGAAAGCAGAAATACTCCAGAACTCTCCAATTCCAACCGTGCTGTTGGTGGAAAACCATGGGACAGAGATAACAGTGATTTATTCTCTTTAACTCAGCTGTAAAGCCCTGAATTTCCTGGATCTGCGTTTCCTGGATGAGTGTTTCTTGGATCTGGATTTCCTGGATCTGAATTTTCTGGATCAGCCAGGGCAGCAGCAGGGAAGGCACAGCCAGGAACAATCCCAGCTCTGTGCCAGACACGGATGTAAATTGGAGTCAGGCCATCCCAAAAGGATCCCAATTCCAGCTTTGCTAAAGCACCTGGTGGCTTTTGTTCTGAGCTGAAACAAAGGCTCAGACAAATCTCTCTCTCTTGGTGTGTATTACATGCCCCAAAACGTGTTTGATGCATGAAATGTGCACAGAAAACTCATCCCCACGGTTCTGGTTTGTATAAAAATATACATAATTTATAACAGTATATGTTATAAAACTTACAATGCTATATGTGAGGTATTACCACACTTGCAGCATCTACCTAGAGATAATTAACAATCTCCTGCCAGGCTGAGGTCCCCCTAAAATGAGCGTCTCAAAGTAAATTCCACATCTCTGGTGCACAATCAGAATTCACTGACCTGAATTCCTGGGGCAGGAATTTAAACCCGAGTGTGCGGCTGCAGGTGTGAAACACCAGATAAGCGCCGTGAATCCTGAAAGTCTTAAAAACAACCACAGCAATTGCCCAAACAAACGCCTCCCTCCCAGCTGCAGCTTCCCAGCAGCGATTTTCCTTTGTTTTCCTTCATTTTCCTTTGCCAAGGATGCCCGGGGCGGGTTCCCCTGCTGGCACAGGTTGTAAATAATCTCGAGAAACGCACCCAGCTTCAGTGCCAGAGCCTCTCACTGACCCAGATCCCAGCAGCTGCTGAGGACATTGTTTAATGGAACGGTTTAATGGGATAGCTTGGAGCTGTCAGGTTGTGTCAGCAGAAATCTGCTTTTTTTTTTTTTTATTATTTTTCCCCTAAAATTATAATTTTTATGTTCCAGTGAGGTTCTTGGGGAAAGCAAGGTCAAACTGTGCAGAGAGTTTCGATCAAGGTCAGAGTCAGGAGCTCTGGGGAGCTCACACTGAGTGCCCAGCAGGACTCAGTTCCGAGTATCCCCAGAGCTGCAAACTCCACTAAGAACCATTGAATCAAAGAAATATGAACATTGATCTAATATCAGTGTCCATCTATTAACGGACAAAGACTCTCTAAGAGTTTGGAGTTACAAAGTGGATGTTTATTTGATTGGGCAGTGTGTGGGATATTTCTCTAATGCACA
>VZTB01009159.1:2955-17349 GCA_013397245.1 Thryothorus ludovicianus
TTGTCACTTTACAGCTTGACTCAATCAGCTCATTTTCAATATCCAACAGACTAGAAGGCAGATTGTATTCCAAAGGTGAGGACATCCTTTTTAAACGCAGCAAGCCAACACAGAACTTTGCTCCCATCTCCTCCAGTTCTCTTGTACCTATCTGCAATCCCTAATTTGAAAATAAGATTTAAAAATACAAAATATGTACATGCAGATGGACCCACACATACTACAGAATAACTCTTCAGTATTTTCTTACTTTAATACATTCTTTTGCTTTAATGACAGAAGAAATCAGAATTGTAGAATAAACACTTAGAAAGAGTATCAGAGAAGTCTCAGGGATACCTACGTGATTCCTCCAAGGCTGAACAGACATTATCAACATTTTTTGGAACTTCCTAGTCTACACTTCCAGCATCCCAATATTAACAAATCTTTCCCCAGTAGCATGGAAGAGAGACAGAGTTAAAGTCTAGATTCATAACTATAAATTATTTTCAAAAACTTTAAGCAAAATTTAAAAAAATAATTTAAAACACAAGATTCCTCAACATATATTCCATCAATGAGAATTTAAAAAAAGGAGAGAATTAATATCATAGCCATGACCAAGTTCATTGCTATGTTTTGACACACAGGTAAGACTATCTAAGGCAGCAGATACTCCATGAGACAGATGTCTCTTCCCCTCCTGTAAGTTAGAGGCTACATGTGTTAATTCTGAAAGCATTAATTCATGTATTTAGTAATTAAAACAAACAAAAAAATTCTCAAAACCCATAGTTCTTTTCTAACTTGAATTACATAGCCAGGCATTTTCCTCTGCAAAGTCCAGAAGAAAGAAGGTAGAACATATGTAATGCTCTCCAAGTTTACACACCCGATAAACTCTCCCATCAGGTAATTCTACACTTTTAATTTAGCCAGAAGTGCAGTATATAGGGACATAATTTCTGACCTCTACTACTTTATGAAAAGAGAGTAATCTAGACTGAGCCTCAACAGTTATGTAATTGGCTAGTTCTAACTGTATATACACTAGCAAATTCAGTGGCACAACTCAACTCAATTCCCCCCTTTGCAATTTCTGTATCTCTGGAGAATTTAAAAGCATTTTTAAATTTTTGCTTGGATGTTCTAAACCCCTTAACACAGAGATTAGTTAAAAAGAAGCTTTTACAAAATAAACAGGAAAACAGAAGAGCCAGGAATTTGTGGTAAGCTAAGTCACCAAGTATGAAAGAAGAAAAAAGAATGATGGAGGAAGTTTTTTACCATAAGCTAGGAAAAAACATACAAGTTTTGTTATGTGCTGCCATACTGACACTGCATTTCAAAATGCAAGGTTTAACAGAAAGTAGGTTGCTTCAGAAATAGTACAGCCCACACAGTCTCCATGTGCTGTTTTGAACATACTTAATAGAAGAAAAGTTTGATTTTTTTCTGAGTTCTTTTTTTGCCTTGGTAGTACTCATAAACAAGGTGCTTTTTAGTAACAAGAAAGATAAAGCTATATCCATGATTCTGAACAGTGCCATCCTCCGGCCAAATGGTACTGAAACCTGTTAGCAGTGAACAAGAGTTGAATATTTGAGTATTATTCTTAAGAGTAATACTACTTACCTCTTTTATAATGCTTTTGTGCTGTAGGTTTCAAAGCACTTATTAATAAAGGAAGAATTATCCTCACTGTACTGATGGAGAAATGGAGGCAGAGAGGGTTGAAGCGATTTGCACAGTGTCTCACAGCATGTCACTGACCCCGCTGGGAACAGAAATCAGTTCTCCTCACTCAGTGCAGTACCTTATCCACAGAGGCCAATTTTTTTGTCTTTGTTTTGTATTTGTTTGCACATCATTAACTTTCGAAGACCCCAATCATAGCTGGGGCTCCACTACGCTAATCACAGGAAGACACAGTCCCTGCCCCAAAGAGATTAAAATAACATTAAGGTCAAGAGGCAACAAGTATGTAGAAGAGGAAGGAGAAAGGTAACAGTAATCTCACTGTTACACAGATTACTAATGTGCACAACTTGATGGTTCAGAAACTTCTTCAGTTATTGTCTGCATTTGTTGCTGAAGAATTTATAGTTAGTTGACAGGTTCCTTAAAGACAGGCTAGGTCTAACAGGAGTGTCTCCAAGTCGAAGAGAGACAAGAGTACAGCATGGAGGAAAGTGCAAAGACAATTGTTATAAAGATAAATAGCGTGCGCATGATCTGTGGCTGCTATTTTTAGCACAGCAGAAAGAGGATGCAACTAAAGAGAAACCTAAATGGACCAGATTGGAAGTGGATAACTGGGAAACATCTGAAGGATAAATTTTGAACTTACTACACGGAAGGGTCTATACAATTGTGGTAAACCTTGATTTGCTTCTTTCGTTTCTTTTAATCACAAGGGAGAATGCAGTATCACACAAATGCCAGGTACTAAAATTCTTAATTGATCTGTACATCAGCCAAACCTCTTCATTTCCATGAAACAAGATTCAAAGTCTGGTTCACAAAATCATCATCATCATCATCAGTTGCCCTTACTAAGGGACCTGAGGTCAAGCTCATTTGCACTGAAGCCTTGATTACACACCTTTTCTTTATCTTCTAATGATCTTCAACTGTTGTTTTAGTAACTTTAACTGAGGCCTATTAAAGTTACTTACATACTACAGGCATTGCTTTTAAGCTCAAGCCATCTCGACTTAGTTTCTTTCTTTTAAAACTAAATTTAATTTCTTTTTCTCTACATTTTATACAATTGTCTTTCTTCTAGACAGTAAAATTTCAGATGGAGGGTTGAAGTCTTCCTTACTAAGCAGGTCATGAAAGTACCTTCAATAGAATATCTCAGTCATTCAATTTGCTACTTGAAAGCAATGATAAAAAACAAAGGCACAGCAGACTATGACCTCAAGTGGAGAAGAATATTCCTATATGTACTTAATAAAAAGAAAACAGCAATATAAAGATTTTGAGAAGTCAATTGGACAGTAAAATATCATGTAGATCTTCTGATTTCTTATTCAGCAGAGGTTACAATAACATAATCATTTTTTAGAAGTAAAATTCTAGAGACTGAAAAATCATGATTACTGAGAAATTTGTTAACCAAATCTTTATTTCCTAAAGTCTTCTCTTTATATGCATCATAAGAGTTGCAGATTACAAAATCTTTTTGATTAACTTAAAAGTCAAGCAATACTTCCAAATGTATCAATCTCCAATCAGGAAAGACATTGATTTCTGTTTTCAGGTGGCATGAATCATTGACAACATTGTTCTCTTGTCTGAGAATCTTCCCTGTCATCTTAATTATGCTCCGTTGTAGATCCTGGAGAATCCTTTCACCTGAAAGCTTCTCCCACATCTTGAATCACAGATGACTGACCTTTATTTGCAGCACTTACTGTCAACAGACTTCAAAGACTCCATGTGACCAGCTCAAAAAAAATTGCTTCCAGAGGCAACTTTGTCACCAGAGATCCTAAATTGAGGTAAGAATAGCTAACTTCAGCTCAACAGCTTCCTGGCTGGGAATAGACTAGATTCATCATTGTCTAAATAAAATAAATTAGAATAAAAAGAAAAATTACGTTCAGTTTTGGCAAAGATTCAGTATTCCTTCCACAAAGAACCGAATTGTTAAGTAATCCTCTTCATGCTTTGAACAAAGCTCAGCCAGAATAAGACTAGCAAAGTGTTTCAGACCTTTATGTTTCCTTCACTCAGACCTGAACTCTCATGTCCGTAGGAGAAAAGGGAATTCCTATAGTTCAACTTCTCTCTGTTTTGTAACATATTATGACATACGTAATCTATTCTATATTACAAGTTTATTGAGAGAGTTACTGGCTCTAATCCTTCCACAAAATAAATCCCAAAAATAAACCAAATGACACAACAAAAGCCTCCCAAAAACCCTGTGCTTATGCCTTTTCATCTCTTTCATCTTCTCACTGGAGAAATGCAGCTCTTTGCTGAAGTCCAGTCACCTTGACTTAGTAAGTCTGAGTATTATCACAGTTAAGAAAAAATTAAGAATCTTCCTGTATGTTCAGAGGATGATTAAAAGCTCGCAAATGGCTTTACTCCATAAAATGAATAACAGAACAGTAATTTAGTCTCATTGGTTAGTTTATATGACATAAAAGAATGCTCTTCCCTTGAGTAAATGATTCTTCCACAAAATTCAGTCATCTTATTATTTCATTAATGAAGAATAGCTTTGGAGATTTAAACATCTTTAAAGTTTGTCCATAAAGCATCTTCAATTCACTTTTCCTAAGTACTTCCTGTAGCAACACTGCTAAAGCCATGAGGCCCATGTTTAAAAATATTTCCAAAATTTCAAGATAAGCAAATTGGATGAATTATCTTTTTTTAAAGCTCTCTAATGATGTCATCTGAGGAATATTCTGACAACAGCAGGAATGCATCTGTTGTTATTTGACAAAATGCAGTACTTGCAGGCCTACTGAAATTCTGGACAAAATATCTGTTTTCCTACTGTCTAGGGATATAAGCACAGATGTTGGAGCCTACATCAATATACTAAATATATCTTGTTTCCAACTCTTTTTTTTGTTTCTGTCCCACCCAGCCTTCTGATTCTCTTTCTGTCAAGCATCTTATTTGTGGCTAGTAATAATTTTCTTCTTAGCATTCTAATTTCTCATTAGCATCCCTAAACTCAAATTTAAAGCAGAGGAAATCTACTTCTTCCATGCCTGGTATCTAGTAGTGAGACACTACCAACAGGGTCACCTTTTGTTTTCACATATGTAGCCCTGTTAACACTTTTCAAGGAAAGAAAATTGAAATAAATTTTAAGTCAAGAAGCCACATAACTATGTGAGTTCAGAGATGATGTGTAATTTGTAGTGCTGGTAAGCAAATATGAAAGTGTTTTGATTTGTAAGCCTGTTTCCACAGCTATATGGGAAAATTTTGTAAGGGACACTGCCAAATATCTGTTGAAGAACCATGATCTGCCATGGTGAAATCTGAAATTGCCGTATGTAAAGTAAATTTTTCTTATGGTATTGGCATTTATTACTACCCAATTCTAATAATCTGTTGGGCAGAACAGTTCTGGGTTTTTTTAACTATACGCGTACACGTGTAACAAGCAATGATTAATATTAATCTTGTTAAAACAGCCATAAGCATAACTGCTATGCAACCTACGAAGTTGAAAATTGTATCGTTGAAAATTGTATCATTTCATCCTAACATTAGCATACTCAGATCTTAAAAGGTTTCAGAAGCTTAAAGCAAGCAAGAATTGAGCAATCAGGGTGACAGAGTAAGATACCAACGCAAAGGTAAGAAATTAAAAAGTAAGAAATATTTAACTGATGTATCCTCTTACTTTATACTTGCCCTGGTCACATCCACATAATGTGCTTTCCATTGTGTAGCTCCTTTGTACTCCTATCTCTCTCCAAACAACAACTCGTGCTGTAGATTCCTTGGACTTTTCCACAACAAAGCTGCAGCTGCCCATGCTGAATGCGGGGGCGGTCTGACTCAGGATCTTGGGGAGTGCCTGCAGGACAGTAGTTTGAAAAACACAATGATTCTTTTACTTCCCATATGGAAGGAAGTGAAAAGGGACCACGTAATCACAAACTGTTACCAGAAATTTTGGTACAGTTTGAATTAAAAAAAACAAGACAGAAGCAACTCTGCATCTTGAATTTTCAAAATTCAGTGTATTCAAGGGACAGTCTCTTCAGGCCTTTTCCTAGTTTTTAAAATCTTTTTTTTCAAGTTGTCACTAAAATTGTTAGTCATGCAAATAAGGATCAGGATACAAGAGAATTCTACAGCTGATCACCAACCCTCCCAACTCCCAACATTAAATGTAGCACATACTCCATATAAGCATTTAATTCAACTGCAGACTGTTTCAGAAATCCCATTTACAGACCTTACAAAAGCAGTATTTTATTAACATATAAAATTAATCTGTATTCAGCAAAGCACTAGGTGCATATTTCACTTCAAGCATGTGAATCCAAGTCCAGCATAACTGTTTGCACAACAGCTTCAGTGAAAAGGTCATGCAAATATATATATATGACTAATGCTAAATGACTGTTCTTTCCAGTTATTATTTGTGTCAGTTAAAATGAAACACATGACAATTTTATTTCAGTAGTAATACATAACCCATTAGTGTAAGCTTGCCCAAATATTTCAGACCACCTTTTTTAAAATGAAAGGCTTTTTCCAACAGCCCTTACTGTCTTTTTTGCACTATAGTAGTGCAGGCTGAAGTGACAAAACCCCACATAAATGTGTTAGAACAGCAGAAGTGATTGGCATCTGGCTCAACATCCAGAAAAATCACAAAAGAAAATTAAGAAGCCACAATTTTTTTTTGGTGAGGGAGATTTAAAGAGAAAAAAAAAATAAATCAGAAAGCATCTGTACTCATTTACACTCAAGGATGCATAGCAAGTGTTTTAACATGCATTCACATGCTTTTGAAGCTCAACTCTGAGGTTTTTTTTAAAAATACAGGCCTGGATGCCTATAGGTTACACAGGTTTGCAGTTCCCATGAGTGGAGGGAGACACACAGAAGAAACAGGTTAATACTCCAAAAAACAAGTAATTCTCTAAATTCTTTTACTTTTTTTAAAGCTTATACAATGCAGAGGATGTGTTTCATTACATATACTTAATTAGGAGCATGTCTTAACTATGCATCTTTATATAAAGATATAAATAAAAAGGAATCTTGCCTATTTCCATATATAAAAATAAGTATTTCTCAGGAAAATTCTGGGGTTTTGCCTTGTTGCTAAAATATCATTTGCCATGCTTCAATAACTTGTTTTTGATTTGGTAGTTATAAATGCACAGAAGCATATTTTCCATCTATTTTCTATAAAAGCAATATTAAACACAAAAAAAGGTAAATACTGGTGTAAAGAAACAAAAAACAAAAAAAGCACTCTGTATAGTATTTAAAGCTCAAAGTACACTTCATGAAGTGTACTTTGAAATACACTCACAAACTAATAAGAGATGATTTTAAATAAATCTGCTTATGCTATAGAGACATGATTTGCATAGGACAGGATCAGAAGACCATTTGAAAAGTATGTTCTAAGTCCATGACAAATAAAAGGTACAAATGTCAAACTCACCCTGTAGCCAGGGTCTTCCATCAGGTCACAAGAGGCAGCATTGACACCTGTATGCCACATTGTTTCTTTGACGCTGCAGCCATACATAAATACATTCTTTTTACGAGAATGACCATGATAATCACAGTAGACCTACAATAAATCATTTAGCAAAATAAGCCCAAGGCATATGGAATTACCATTTTATGAAATCAATAGAAAGACAATTTTTTTTATTTGAACTGTTGAACGTTCCAAAGAATTAGGCAACGCAATCCCTTATATAATTAATTCGTGCGTTAAGATAAAAAGTGTGTGATTCGTCTAAGGAAGGTTTAACCTTCTAACCTAGCCAATGTAATGATTTACATCTGCAGGTTTGCAGAAGACCAGTTCTCCAAGTTAAATTTAAGTGTGACATGGCTTACAAGATCATATCAAAATGTTTAATTCATAGACTAGCTACATAGACAAAGTTAAAAATATTCAGAATTGCTTACACACACATACTTACCAGAGGCAAACGTTTTATAGCAGCCAGATATTGCAGTAACCCTTTAGCATGGTAAATAGTGGGATGCAGATCTGGATTTGGATTTTGCCACTGTCTGTTTAAATCTTCTCCACTTAAAGAGCAACGGTGGCTATTGTGGGGGGGGTGGAAAAAGGCATGATGTAGTCTGTATTATCATACTTTTAAATAAGCCTCCCCCCCACCTCAAGTTTTCCTCATCACCACTGCTTCTTTGGAAGGAATCTGGCAAGAAACAAACTTCCATTTTCCAACATGCCAAATAATAGAAATGTTTGGGGTGTTTTAAGCTATGTTACAGAAAATCTAAAAATAAATTAGAAGTAGCCTCTTGTGTGAAGTCCACTGTAATATTACTTATTTGATGTTGAAACCGAAGGCTTGCAATTCTATCCAAATTCTAGTTAAAAACCTGTAATTTCATATGTACAGTATCTTTACAATTTTGGTGTCTTCTGTAATTTGAAGACTAACATCAACTAGAAATATACTTGAAATGTGAAGTTGTTAGAAGACAAGGAGCTGTGAGAAAAACAAGGACATAAAAACCCAAACAACTCAGCAAACAAGTAGATATCTGTATTCAGTCAGCTATCAGCAAGAACTTTTAAACTTGCAGGATTTCATGATCATGCTGTCACCTTCACTACATTTGCCTTTAGACTATGCCTGCTAGGACAGCTTTCTTAATTGTCCCTGTATCCTGAATTATTTAATTACATGTGTTCTAGTATACACATTCTTTTACATATATAAAGACAAGGTTCTACTGAAATCTGTCATTAGGGGTTTTTTTATTATTTTGTTCACAAAACCTTTTAAAATAGTACCTATAATAGATAAATACAAACTGTAGATTCACCATAGCAAAAATTCCATTTCATATGAATTCCCGGCAAGCAAGTAAATGTAGACTGCTCAATGTTTACTCATAGCAGTTTCAAAAGGTTCTGAAATACTCCTTAAATTTATTAAGAAAAGTGTAGCAATTGAAATAACTACTATTAATAAATTCAATCAAATTAGGATACTCTCTTACCCTTTCTCTTGTACACTTATTAATTTCCCACCATTAAAAAAATTATGCAAAAAGCTTTTCTCAAATATAAAGGACTTTGTTTCTTCATGTAGACCATGAACTAGTTTAGCTTTTACTAAATGAAGGTATAGTCTCATATAGCACTCTTACACAATTCCAAGACAGAGAGACAATTAAAATGTCATGTCAAATCACAAGGAATGATTATCATCCATGAGCAACTGAAAATAGTTTTGTAAAACTGAAATTTGTGAAGAAATGTAACTGGCTTTTAAGAAGAAAAAAAATCCTAGCAATATTGCAAGTGTCTGTTGCCTTTTATCACATTAAGTATTGCATGTGTATCTTGACAAGATTAATTTAGATTATTCATTTTTTAATATTGATGCAAAGAATTGGAGTAGAGGTTAAATATTTGAGAGTAAATACATGCTTACTTTCCATTGATGACACCATCTGGATTGAGCATGGGAATAATTTTGAAAATATAAGATTCCCGTAAACATTGTGCATTTGGACTATTGCTCATAAGGTATTCCAGTGTTCCCTTCATAACCCAGCTTGCATTAGTCTCTCCAGGATGTACACGAGCAGACAGGAATATATAAGGACGATTCCCTACAAGAGATACCCGTGGAAATTTCAAAGTACAATTTAAGCTAAGTAAACAGTTTGTTGACTGGAAAAAGGTCTAATAGCACACTACATTTACTACAATCCAAAACACGTTTGTAAGTTGAGTGTTACTGAGTATGGGTATTATTGTAGAGTTTGCTACAATATTTTTGAAAGGACTGCTAACTACAGAACTATCACAATGGAGGTTTGAATTTGATCAGACAATTACACAACTAATTTGAGCTGGCAGTTACAGCTTTCATGACTTTTTCCCAATAGCCAAGAAAAATACTGAGGTGGACAAGCAAATCAGGAAATGACAAAAGCTCACTTCAAATCACAGTAGCCAGATGCTAGCTTTATGAAAGATTTTTTTGACAAGTAAATAAACTCAGCATTTTAAGAAAAAGTTATTTGTCCAGTATTCTTTTCTAAGAAGTGCTGTCTGCAAAATGTAACATACAAACCTAGCAGCAAAAATTTAAAATATATTAATATATACTCTTACATTTTGAGATATAAATATCTTTGTTTGACTACCAAAAATAAGTATTGTTAAATACAAAGCAAATCTTGAATACTGATGCCTCTTACTTTCGGAAAATTCATTAACCTTACTTTAAATTGCTATTTTTACATAGTGGTTAAGCTTAAATTTTTTCTACAAATACCTAGTTTTAGATTATTTTCAGTTGATGAGAAAGAAGAGTTATACTTACTGAACTGACAGATGTGATCATAGTAATTGGACTCTGGCATGGCTGTAATAGTGACTAATGGACAGCTGTTGCCAGCTAGGGTCTCACAGAGGTCGTCTTGCCGAAAATATATCTGTTGAGGGTTGTGCATAGATTCCAGCTTCTTAAGATGCATCTTCATCCCAAAATTAATGAAAAAATACTTCAATTCCTTTGAATCCTTCACATATGACAGCAAAATTCAAAGGTACTATTTAACAGATCTTTCTTTTAGATGTTCTAAACACTGTTCAAGTTTCCAGGATAATTTTGACCATGAAATACCATTTTCTACGCCTCTGACTGATTGAGTACTTCTCTTTACAGAGACTGGTTTTCCAATTGCTTTTAGAAAGAGGAAGGAAAAGAGGGTAAATTATTGTACGCAGATGCTACTATAAGGGTACATGGAAGGTAAGAAGCTCTGCCTCATTAAGGTTATCTGATCAGGGACCTTTTTGCTGCAAAAAGTAGTAATAAGTAAAGTAAGAATCAATACAGAGCAACAGAGTTGAGCTATAACAGAAATCACAGCAAAGACCAAAGTCACCAGTTCTCTTTGAACTCTCTTTGAGGCCATTATGAATCTACAAGCAAAGGCTTGGAGAGAGTCACCTGATAAACAAGAAGAATAGGATAATTCAGGACATTCAGGAGGGGGTTGTGGTACCATACAAAACTTAAAGCACCGGATTCCTACAGTATGCCCTCTGCACAGCCTTATTCTCTACCCTGTGCATTCAAGTGCTGTGTGGACTAGTGCAACTGAAAAGACACGTGTAATTTGGGGTCAACAGCTGGAATGCACAAAGGTCTCAGCACCAGTAGCTGGAGAACCTCTTGGGAGCATGCCTGTGGGTACCACAGGTTATGTGTCCCAAGCCTCAGCTACTGCTGAAATCAAAACAGATTTTAGCAGCTGGAGCTGTAGGAATTGTAGGCACACTTCAGTCAGTGGCGTCAACAAAGAAGGGGATGTCTCACTGCCAGCGACCACAGTGGTTAAAGGTGTTGGTGTCCAACCACTGAGGCAAGGACAGTGTGTCCATCAAAACACATCTGGTGGGACAATAAGGGTTGAGCTTCTCAGTGACAACACCTGAAGCAGGAACATGGGTTACAAGACCATGTGCCTGGTAACAGCTGCTAGGGATGGGGGAGACAAGCATATGCATCTTCCCTGCAGCTGGTGCATGTAGGGGCACACGTGAGACTTCAAGTGAACTGTCCAGAAAGTATGAGCCCCAGGTTCAAGGCAGGGGTATCTAAGAGGCAGACAGTCCAAGCTGACATCTGGGCAGAGCCTCAAGTGCAGAGTGCCTCTGAGATAAGTGTGCAAGTGCTCACATCTGTTTGCTAGTGAGCATCATTCTGGACTGCAAACTAGAGGCCTGCACAGCAAGTAAGAGAGACATGGGCTGGAGGCAGGGCTATGGCATGGGTGGGCCCTGCCACAAACACGCTTGTGATTCTAGAGAGTAGGTTCACTTGCACTTTCTCTAGTGGACAGCAACCCATACCAAGTGCAGAGGAGGACAGGGTGTCTGTAACAATTATGCAGATCACAGTAGTGTTACACAGGGCGTGCCTTCTCTGTCCCAGTCCACGTAGCCAGCCCTGCCCCGGGGGGAGCAGGCATGCACAAGTGCAGAAGTCTCTTTCTCTTCCTGGGATACATACTCAGACTTGCTAGTGAATATATAAGCAAACAGGAAAGCAGCAGCAGTGTCCATCAGCCTCAGATAGAGATCCCCAAGTCCCTTGGCTGGCCTCCAGCTGCTGGGCAGAGGGAACCTCCAGGATTAGGAGCTTGCTTATAACATCTCCTAACAGGTACTTCTTTCAAAAGCTGCCATAGTTTAGAGAAAAGCTGCATTTAAAGTTGCTATACACTAGCCACTGAGTCCTCCACTTTGTTTTTATTGCTGTGACAGAGACAAACAAGAGACGTTCTAGCCAAATTAATTTTGCTTAGTATTAAAAGCTTCAGAAGATGACTTTAGACAATCCATAAACCTTAAACAATCTCTACTTATCTTAGTTAGAGCAGCTTTAGTATCAAAAAGTGTATGTAGAACAGCAGGATACACGTAATTTAACTCAAACACAAACAGTCCATCAAATTAGCACTGTTTCCAGTCAATTATCACAGAATGCATAAGGCTGAAAGGGACGAGAGTGGGCCATGTGGTCCAACCTCCCTCTTTCAAGCAGGGACATCTTATAGCACATCACTCAGGATTGTGCCCAGACAAGGCTTAAAATCCCCAGGGATGGATATCCCAACCTCTCTGTGCAAACTATTCCAGAGTTTGGTCACCTGCACAGTAAATAAGTTCCTCCTCATGTTCAGGTGGAACTTCCATGCATCAGTTTGTGCCAGTTCCCTCTTGTCCCAACTCTTGGTACCACCAAGGAGAGCCTGGACCCATCATCTTGCCACCCTCCCTGCAGATACTTCTAGACATTGACGAGATCTCCTCTCAGTCATCTCTTCTTGAGTTTTTTCCCATTAGAGAGACATACTCCAGGCATAATCATCTTTATGATACCCAGGAAACCCATTTAACCTGTAAGTATTAATTTTATTTTTGCTGGCACTGTTCATTAGAACAACCTACACATTTTGTCAGTCTAAACACTAATATTATGACAATTGTCCCTTATAAGTAAAGTTTTGAACTTTATAAAAAGAAACAAAAATAATTCAGTCATGAATGCTACATAATATACTAATATTACAAATAGTCATTCATGAAACAGATTACAAGCTTCTCACCTTTAAAGTTGAGTATGTATATGGATAATGGTAAGCAAAGTAGCACACATCATCTTTATGTTGGAAAGTCACTGTGAATGTAATTGTGTAATAGGATTTTCCTTTCTGGCCCCCAGCAGCAATAGAACTTCTTGAAAAGTGATTCCTAATAAAAAAATGAAGGTAATACACACATTAATTTTTCTTTCATACTATTGATTATTTCTGAACACACATTCTAAGAGTCAGAAGGATTTTTAGTGACTGCATTTCTCTTCTATGTACATACAGGTTAAATTCAGGTTCCCACCAGCTTTAAAGATACTTTATTACAACAATGATACACACATTCATTCACATCGATAAAAGGTGAGCAAACAAAAACAAGCAACAGAATCAAATAAACAAAAACAAACAAAAAAGTAAGCAAACAGCTACCAACCAAGAAGGATTATATATCAATATGCACCATCTCATCCTGTGTTTTAGAACTCTCTACAACAATTCCACCACAGATTACAGAAGGCTTATCACAAGGACCATAAGGTCAGTATTACTGGAAGTTACTAATAGGATTTCAAGTAAGCATGCATCTACGCATTCCCTTAAAAGCTTCCCAGAAACAGTGTCAGATTTCTAAGAAAAGTATAAAATATGAACAGCTTAGATATTAGTAGTGTGCTTACAAAATGAGACCTTGTATATTTCTATTACATATATTACCCTCTGTAACTGAGAAAAAAACTCCTCTTCACAGCAGAATAACACAGAACTATCAAATGCAGAAACAAGTACTTCTTCTCGAAGATTGTACCTCATGTTAATCTTCAGTGTAACATTTGCTGTATGTTTGGTTTATGTGTGTACTTACTTGTAGTAACAAATATCTGTCCCAACACGAGTCCAACATGGTCGAGAATTTAGTGCTTCCTGAACAGAATACATGAGGGGCTGCATACCTGAAAGAAGAAATGCATCTCACTTTAATGTTTACCGTAAAAGAGAAATATCTTAGTAGTAATGGACCACATCAACAGTTACATACAGTAAATTACCTCTAATTATTTACTCACTATCAGAGTGCATTTTCATGAATGTCTGGGTATTGCACTATGTGCTTTTTAAACCAGATGAAAAAAGATTGATGATTTTCAGAAAACAACAACTAAAGAAAAGAGTAAGACCTATGGAAGACCAAAATGAAATGTTTAAATGAAAGTTGAGGTTTGCTTGAATGGCAGACTACAAGCAGTCTTCAGTTCTACTCCATCCAACACCCACTACAAAAAGGCTTTACAGACAACACAAAAAATTGATACTATCATCCATTCATATAAATACCTGAAAAATAACTGGTGTTTCAGGTCAATTTTTTTTTAACAATTAACTCTTTAAAGTCTATTTTTTTGATAGTATACTTAAGTTGAATACTTAATATAAAGTTAAAGAAGAAAATAATACATAGTACTTGAGTATCATTTGTTCATTAGATAATTAGCCAGCCATGCTGATTCAGTCAGTGTATTAAAAAAAAATCAAAAGAAATTATTAAGTAAGTATGCACAAGATACAAAA
>VZTB01009162.1:15712-33524 GCA_013397245.1 Thryothorus ludovicianus
AAAAAAAAAAAGTCTATCAGCCCATAAAATATTAATTAGCACGAGCGTCTCGTCTGCTACCACTGGATTGTGTGAGGATGGGATTTGGGCAAAGGGAGCTTTGTTTCCTTGGATAAAGAGTTTGGGAGCAGGAATTTGATGTAGATAAATTCAGATTTCCTCCCTGAGCCCCCGCACATGTCACAGGTACAGGGACAAAGCCTTGTTCCCTAAAACACAACTCAGCAGCCAGGAAAAACATTTGGGAGCGCAAGGGAGAGGATGTGGGGAGGAATAAAAATGAAATTTCATTCACACATCGATTGTGGGAGAGCCCGGTGGTTTCATTACTGGAATCACTGGGAATCATGGGATTGTTTGGGATGGAAGGGACCTTAAACCTCAGAATTCCAACCCTTGCCATGCCACTACTCCAAGCCCCATCCAAGCTGGCCTTGGACACTTCCAGGGATGTGATGATGGGAAAAACTCTTCCAAATCAATCTCGCCTTTTTCTCCAGCACCTCCTTCCTCTGGGATTTTCCCTACTTCCTTCTCTGTTGTTTTTTTCTGATAAACCAACCCGAGAACCTCATGACAAATACTCTTTAAAACAAAGATATTTTTTCCTCCAAACTTTCCTGCTTGTGGGATTTTGTGCCGAGGCCACAGCGGGGCCGATTCCTGAGATGCTCCGCTCCGCTCTGACTGAATTAGGTCAGGGGCTTCTCCAGGCTATAACCATCTTCAAATTATGTGACAGAAACAAATAGGAAATATTTAAAGTTAAAGCTCTGCAAGTACTTTTATTCAGCATAAAGATGGGATCACTCTGAGTTTATATCTGCTTGCTGAAAATTCCTGTAAGGAGCTTGGCGAGGGATAAGAAAATGGGGAAAAAATGTCCTTTTTCTCCCTTTCTGTGGAATCTGGATTGGTGCTCATGCTCAGAAAAACCAGCCCGGAGTTTGCAGGGAATAAAAAAAACCAACTCCAGGAACAAATAGCTGCAGGGAAGGCAAACTGAAATGTAAAAATATCCCAATTTCAATGGAATTTTTCAAACGGGCTTTGCAGTGAATTCCCTTGAAAATGTGTCAAGTCTGCATGGAGGCCATTAACTGTTCCTGGTGGATCCAGTGAAGAGTTCCAGCAAGAAAACTCTTTCCTTTGCAAAGGAAAAAAATATTTGATTCCAGTTTAAAGCCTGGATGTTGCTTGTGTTTTATTTTTATTTTATTTTCCAGCATAAATTCAGGAAAGGTTTTAGAGGGGTAAAATTGAGCTAAGCTGAAACAGACTCCAGACCAACACCAGGGTGAAGATTTGTTTTGGGTTCTTTTTATCTTTCCTGACAGTTTGACAGAGAATGAGCCATTTTCTTTCATTTTGCCCTCAATAAATTACTATGAAATATGAAATAAATAGGAAATAAATGGGAAATGTAAAATATGAAAGGTGAGATATGAGAGGAGCAGTTTTTTCCAGTGGTGCCACCACGTGGGTCAGCTCATGCTGGGCTCCCTTTTCCAGCACGAGATGCTCACCCTTGACCCTTGTAGCTCCTGATCCCAATTTTCCATCCCGTTACAAATCCATTTTCCATGGAATCTTTGGTTTCAGTAGCTCACAGTGCTTCCCAGTGGAAGACAGGACTGGAGACACCTCCAGGCCCCTGAGGAGAGCTGGATGCACCCATGGTCAATCCAAAATGTTGGAATCACCCACCCTGAGGGCGTTCCCTCATCGCATGGAGGAAGGAGAAGAAGCACCAGGAGTTTGGCGTGTGCACTGAAACATTCCTGCTAAAATTCTGTGGATTTCAGGAAAAGGGAGTGGGCACATTCCCGAGAGCTCCAGGAGCATTGGGACAGTGCTCTCAGGGATGCACAGGGTGGGATTGTTGGGTTTGTGCTGGGCTGGGCCTGGAGCTGGATCCATGATCCTCATGTTCCCATCCCTTGGGAATGTGTGTGGATGCGGTCAGTGGGAAAACGTGGTGTCTCCTGGACTGGGAGACCTCCTGTGATCCACAGGAGATAAGTTTGGGAGTGCAAGGGAGAGGATGTGGGGAGGAATCAAAATGAGATTTCATTCACACATCGATTGTGGGAGAGCCCAGTGCTTTCATCCCTGGGAGTTATGGAATGGTTTGGGATGGATGGGACCTTGAAGCTCAACGTTCCAACCCTTGCCATGCCACTATCTCAGTGGCATCCAAGCTGGCCTTGGACACTTCCAGGGATGGATGGAGCACTTTGGGAGCCTCTGGAGGAGCCTGATCCCAGCAGGAAAAGCTCCAGGCGCTGCCAGGACACGGCTCTGCCACCCCCTGGCACAGAGAACTCCCCGTGCTGCCCTGGGCAGGTGACAGGATGGGAGGTGACAGCCGAGGGAGCGGGGAGGGTCGAGCCAGGTGAGACAGAGCGGGAGATGCTGGCACATTCCCGGGAAGGTGTGGGAGCACTGATTGTGCTTCCAGCAGCCCCAGCAGAATGTCACAGCTCCCACGGGAATTGATGTGACGGGAGAAGTGCCCTGCACACACGGGTGTGAGTTTGGGATTTCCCACATGATGGTTTTACACCTCACGTTCCGCGTGCGGGGATTTCTCCTTGGAACAGAGAAACTTCTGAGTTTCCTGAGCAAGTGCAGTTTATTTTTCTTATCTTCTACAAAGGCAGACAGAGGATGGATCTCTCTTACAGATGTTTGCAGTGATTTCTGCTGATCAGACTCTTTAAGTCTTTATGGACAATAAAATTCTGCCAACCAGGTATTTATGTTATTAAACCAACCCTGAGCTAATTTGTGTCATTACAGAGTGAACTTTCTGATCCAATCCCCTCTGAATACCTAAACCTCACAGTTGTTACACTCTAAAACCTCTTGAAAACCTTTGTAATTCCTTTTCCTTTGTCTGCGCCTTCTAAGCTCTAAAACTAAACTTTCCTCTACTCAATCTGACACATTCTGCTCTGTTATAAATCCACACTCTTACTTCCAGCACCTAAACTGGAGAGCCTTTCCCAAGGTTTCAGGTCAAAGCCTGTCTCTAATCCTGAGTTTTGGCTTACAGAGCCAATATTCTGAGGTTTCCCAGCCCTTTGGATTCCAGCAGGATGGGAGGTGACAGCGGAGGGAGCGGGGAGGGTCGTGCCAGGTGAGACAGAGTGGGAGATGCCGGCACATTCCCGGGAAGGTGTGGGAGCACCGCCCGTGTTTCCAGCAGCCCCAGCAGAATGTCACAACAGCTCCCACAGGAATTGATGTGATGGGAAAAGTGCACTGCACACACAGGGGAAAACACTGGGCAAGCTGGGAACTCCGAGGTCTGCCTTTTCCAAGGGTGAAATCCAAGTCTGAGCTGTGGCAGAGCCCTGTGGAGAGAGGAACGTCGTGGATCTCACTCCCCTTTGTGTGGCTCTATAATCCCCAGGAAAAAAAAAGGTTCCCGAAGATTTAAAGAGGCTTTGGCTCAGCCTTTGAATGCCTTTTCATTTTCTCCTATTCATGGATCAAATAGAGCTCCCTGCTCTGAATAATTGCATTTTACCTGCTGAAAACACGGTCTGGAAACCTCAGAGTGCTTTATTTCTCCTGATGGCACATAAAGCATAAACATTAAGTTTGCTAAAAACAGGGGAAAATAAGGCTCATTTTTTTTTCTCTTCAATATAATTTACAAGGGGAAGCATTAACTCATAAATCATAGGCACAAATTCAGCGAGGGTTGAAACACTACACTCAGCAGCAGGCAAATTACAGCCACACCACTCCATCACCAAGGGCTCCTTCCAAGGGCATTATTGGAAATATGTTCCTCATAAGGAGAGTTAAGGGGGGGGAAAAGCAAAGCAAAGCACTAAAACCATGAGGAAGGAGAGTCCCAGCACCCTCAGCCAAGTCAGGGCTGGATTCAGCTCAGCCCATCCTGCCTGGAGTCACCACCCTCACAGGGAAGGATTTATCCCAATATCCTAATACCCCAATAACCCAATACCCCGGTATCCCAATACCCCAATATCCCAATATCCCAGTATCCCAATACCCCAATATCCCAAAAGCCCAATATCCCAATATCCCAATATCCCAAAATCCCAATATCCCAATAACCCAATGTCCCAATATCCCAAAATCCCAATATCCCAATAACCCAATAGCCCAATACCCCAATATCCCAATAACCCAATACCCCAGTATCCCAACACCCCAATATCCCAATATCCCAATATCCCAAAAGCCCAATATCCCAATAACCCAATGTCCCAATATCCCAAAATCCCAATATCCCAATAACCCAATGTCCCAATACCCCAATATCCCAATAACCCAATACCCCAGTATCCCAACACCCCAATATCCCAATATCCCAATATCCCAAAAGCCCAATATCCCAATAACCCAATGTCCCAATATCCCAAAATCCCAATATCCCAATAACCCAATAGCCCAATACCCCAATATCCCAATAACCCAATACCCCAGTATCCCAACACCCCAATATCCCAATATCCCAATATCCCAAAAGCCCAATATCCCAATAACCCAATGTCCCAATATCCCAAAATCCCAATATCCCAATAACCCAATAGCCCAATACCCCAATATCCCAATAACCCAATACCCCAGTATCCCAACACCCCAATATCCCAATATCCCAATATCCCAAAAGCCCAATATCCCAATAACCCAATGTCCCAATATCCCAAAATCCCAATATCCCAATAACCCAATGTCCCAATATCCCAAAATCCCAATATCCCAATAACCCAATATCCCAATATCCCAATATCCCAATATCCCAATATCCCAATATCCATCCCTGCCCTCTGGCAGTGGGAGCCATTCCCTGTGTCCTGTCCCTCCATCCCTTGTCCCCAGTCCCTCTGCAGCTCTCCTGGAGCCCCTTCAGGCCCTGCCAGGGTCTCTGAGCTCTCCCTGGATCCTTCCCCTCTCCAGGGGAACATTCCCAGTTCTCCCAGCCTGGCTCCAAAGGGGCTCCAGCCCTGGAGCAGCTCCGTGGCCTCCTCTGGATTCATTCCAGCAGCTCCAGGTCCTTTTGGACACCTCAGAGCTGGAAGCTCATGATTATACCTGGGATTATATCTGGGATTTTCCCTCTGGCCCAGCAGTCTGGGAGAGGCCCATCAAAACCTGGATTTGAGGCAAAGAAAGATGAAAACAGCAAAGTTCAGCAGCCCTAAAGCACCTCTGGCACTCCCTGGACACTCAGACCTCATCCCATGGAACAGAGCAGCTCCAGCTCTGCTTTGGCTCAGGAGAAGAGTCTCAGAAATAAGGATTTAACAGATGGTCTTTGTGCTTGCTTCCTCTCCAATTGAATATTTCCTTTTAGGTCCTTCCCTCTCAGTAAGTGTTTAAAGCTGGATTTTATCATGCAGAGCATCTCTAAAATCTGCTTTATGCCCCAATCTCCAAAGCTCCTGTTTTCAGATACAGTTAATTATGGCCACGAGGGGTTGTTCCTTTTAAATCTTGCTCTGTGACTAATCCAGCAAAGAGGGAGCTCCTCCTCAGCTGCAGGAACCCAGCCCAGATGTGGCTCCAAGAAGGTGAAGGGGTACATCAAAATAATTTCTGCCTGTTCAGCACCCAGCTGTGCTCAACCCCAGCACCCAGAGCTGGGGGTGGGCAAAACTTGGCAGGTTTGGGGAATATTTTTACAACCCAAAGGCTGGCAAATACCTCAGAGCTGGAGGTGTGAGACACCTGAGGTTGTGCCAAAAAATCAACTGAGCAAACTGAGGGAAATGCAATGCCTGTTCCCCATTTCCTATTTTTTTGCATTTTCTGTGGCATTTCAGGTCTCTGGGGCAGAGGTTCCCTTTCCTGCCGCAGGCTGAGGCTCTGCAATGGGGAAGGAAGATATTTCTGGGTGTTTTTAGCCTCTGTTTGTGTTGCTAGGATGGGTGGAACCGCTGGGTTGTGACTCAGGGAGCCGGGCATCCCTCACCCAACCTGGAGCAGGGAAGGAGCTGCTGCCACACACGGCCCTGTCACAGATTTGGGGCACCAACAGCACCAAAAAACCTCATCAGAGCTTTGAAAATCCCCCAGGAAGGTGCTCAGTGACAATGTTTTCATCGTGGCAGGCAGCAGACGTGGCCTGGGTTAATTTTGAGGTGGAAACCTCGGCCTGCTGTGGCCGTGGGGGATTTACAGCACGGGGAGATTGTGGGAATGATGGACAAAGGGCTGAGAGTGGGATAACTGCAGAGGTGTTCACGGGCACCCCAAGGCCTGGGTGCAACAATTCCAGCTTGGCAGAGCCGTGTCCATCTCCAGGAAATTCAGCAGCCCGTGGGAATTCCCAGGGCACATTTATTAGACCTGAGGAAAAAGCTGCTCATCCCATTTTGACTGCAGCAATTGATGAGAACGGGGATTCGAGTGGCACCCAACAATAAAAACAGCTCCTGAGGCAGCCGGGGCCCAGCAAGGCCGAGCACATCTCCAGGATGGGCCAAAATTGTGTTACCACATTAAACCTTGCCTTAGACCACAGCTCAATTAGATCAGACCAAACAAAGCTGATCTTAGGAGAATTCCTCCTCCAGGTTTCCCAGCACTGCCTGATGCTGGTTTAGACCCCAGTCCTTTACACTCACGCACGGGGTGAGACTCTGAATATTTGCCACAAGGATATCAGGGAATAATTGGATGGTTTAGGTGGGAAAAGGCCTCTAGGACTGGCAGGAGGAAGCAGCAGCAGCCCAGGCTCCTGCACCAGGGCTTGATGGTCAGCAAACTTCCCCATATTGCAGGAAACACCAGTTTGTGTTCCCCCTCTGCCCTCTGAATGCACCCTGGGTGTTTTTAAATGGTCTTAAAATCTGAACAAGCAGCAGAAATGTGTTGAGTTAGGGAGGGAGATGGTGGAGAGCAAGGCTAGGTGAAAAATATTATTTTTCACTCCTCTTGCTGCTGCTTTTGAGGCAGGGAGGTGAATCCTGGGATGGGATATGAGGGAAAAACCTAAAAACCTTCCGAGGCTCCTCATCCTTGCAGAGTTCAGCCCTCACGAGCGTTAGACTGCCTGGAGTTTGAGCCTGGCACAAACTTTTTAATCCTTGTGTTTTTCTAATGAACAACAGACCTCCGCCAGCAGTAATTGCATGAATTTCCGGAATTTATCTCCACTGGATTGCCTTTGGCATCTAATCCCATAAAATTGCCTCTTTGCTGAAGGGATGTCGTATGTCTGGAGGCGCTGGAGGGGTTAATGTGATGTGTAACCAATGGAAGATATATTTAATGATCTCTGAAATTGCTTCTGTGAAGCATCCCCATAACTGCCACAACTCGATTTACTACAGATCCTGCAAATAACAAATGTAATTACTTGGGAATCAACATAATATTGGGTCAGACAGGCTGATATTCCCTCCGTTCGCTGGAAACTTAATATAAACCTGGAGCAAGTGTCTACCTCCAGTCATATTCCCAGGCTGTGCTCTCAGAACAACATCCAGCATGGATTTCTGGAAAAATGTTCAAAAACCAGAGCGCTGTAATATTATTTTTTGCCTTATTAAGGGCTGTAATATTAATTTTTGCCTCATTTTTTTGCCCTATTTCGCCAGGACTTTGCACCTTTGCATCACGAGGTGAAAGCTTTTCGCTGTCAGCGAGGGTTTTGCTGCCTTCATCATGTTCAGCAGCACAGCCAGAGGCACTTCTGTGCTTCCCAGTCCTTGACATTCCTGGCTGTGCCTCCTGAAGGACGAGCAGATGAGGGAGATAAAAACCACTCTGTGGTGGGAATGACGATGCTGACAGCATCCCCTGCAAAGCTGGTGTGGAATTCCAGCAAGGTTTGGGTCAGCAGTGCTCATCGAGGCTACAGACTGGGAGCAAAAACCTGGATTTTGGAGGAGGTGTCTCTTTCCCATTTCCCTTGGCAGTCCAAGATTTGAATTATTTCCCAATTCCAAGGCTGGAGGTTCTGGAGGGTTTAACTGGAACCAACCACCTCCAGTGTGCCCATGGTGGTGGCAGCCAGATCCTGGAGAGGAAGATCCTCTGGAGAGCTGGGTCTGCCTGGCAGAGGGATAATTGTTGGATAATTTTTGACTCCCAAATCTTCCCGGGAAGATTCACCTTGCCAGGAAGGAGAGGATTTCTGCCAGCCTGGTGTACCCTGGTCACACGTTGTCCTCCCTTTTGGAGGCTGTGCAGGAATAACTCACTTTGGACATCCATGAGGAGACAAGAGCTCCATTCCCTGGGTGCTGTGCGGCTCCAGAGGGAGTCATGGAATCATTAAAACTGGAAAAGCCACCGAGCCCAACCATTCCAAGGTCACCCCCACGTCCCTGGGGCACTCCATCCACTCATTTACTGAACATTTCCAGGGGTGCTGATTCCTCAGCCCGACCACTCTTTCAGGGGTCAAGCAGAGCAGGATTCCCTCTGAGATCTGAGGTTTTCTGAGCACAGCAGTGGGGATGAGCTCTCCTTCCCAAGCTCCAGATGCTGATTTTGGCTACAACCCCTCCACCTGGAGACATGCTTCACCCCACAGGTGACACCGTGATCCCCCTGCTGCCAGCATCAATCCCCTAAAGACACTCCCCTTTCCCAGGCAAACCCCAGCACAGCCGGTGCCTCCTGTTTTTTCAGGAACAAAGGTTTTATTCCTGAAGGATGAAGGTCCCAAAACCGCGGCCCAGGGCCCGGTGACAAGCGAGATAAAGCAGACAAAGGCACGGGGAGGCTCTCGTGTTGCAGTGCTAATAAATAAAGCTCTCCACGGTCTCTCCAGAGGAGAAACATTCCAGTCGGTTCAATAAAACAGGCTATAACAAGAGATTTATATGGAATAGATTGGATTTATTCATCGAGGATTGCAGGGACGTTTTTTTCTTTTCCTGCTCCAGGTCCCTTCTGCAGCAGCAGCTGCTTATCACTGGTACCTTTGTGCAGGGGACAGGGCTGGGGGGCTCAGATCCTGCTCACAGAGTATTGATCGCAGGCACATCACAGGCAGCCAGATGTGTGTGGCTTTTGTGCCTCCAGCAGCTCCAAAATCCTCAATTCAGGTTGTCTTCATGGGGAAAAAGGAAAAAAAAAATCGTGACAAACCAGTAATTTTTGGCAGTTCTCCCGCCCTGACTGCCACTTCATACACCAAAATATTCCTACAGGAGGCAAACAGATAGGTTTAAATGGCTCAGAGTGTAATTTAGGCTAAAGGTGGCTTAAAACATAATTTTAGGATTTTGCTATAAGCCAAATAAGGGATTTTTGGGGCTCGTTTTGTTACACAGAGAGTGAGCAGCCCTTACACAAAGGCTGAAACACACGTATAGGTTAGGCCATGGAGGTGTGGAATGTATACACCCAACAGACCCTAACAGTGAGCCAAATCAGCCTAAATTCATTAAATTCTCATTATAGACCTAGAGATTTAATTATTCTCTTCTCTAACTGTTGAGCAAATGCTTTGCAAGTACAGCAGTCTTTGCAGCAAACCCCTCTTAATGAAAGAACTTTCCAATTATTATCATTATTATCTCAAAAGGATCTGACCAGAACCCCAAACCCACACTCAGTCTGTGCCTCACTGCCCATATCAAAGCATGTTTAAGGTTAATCCACTCCATCCCAAGGCTTTTCCACAATAATCCTGTAATTCGATGTCACACAAGGAATTATCAGGGAAACCTTCGCTTGGGCGCTGCTCCTCTTTATCAGATTACCAGATTTTACCCAGATTACACCCCGTGAAACCCGGAGAGATTTGAAGCAGCCAGAAGCTCATAAAAGGAAAAGGGTCAGGAGGGCAAAGGGACGAGGTTTGGATGTCAAGGAAGGACTCGGGGAAGGAGACCCAGCCCGGGATCGCTCGGCGCAAATCGGAGGATGCGGCGGCCTCGTAATGTAAAATGCATTAAGCTGTCAAAATGAAGATCCTGTCTTCAATCATGCCGAGTCCCCCAGGCCCCCATGTTAAATATTACATCAAGACATTTCCTGTCTGGCATTTAGGGGAAAAAAAAAAAAGGAAAATCAAAAAAACAAAGAGGAGAAGAAAGGTTCGGCCTCGTAGCGCGGGGCTGTCCCTGGCGCGAGTGTCACATCCACGGTGACAACAGGGACGTGGGCTGTGGAAAATTTTGCTCCTTTTCCTCTATAAATGCAGTTGGTCAGTGAGGAGAATTGTGCCCTTCTGTTCTGAGGGGTTTTTGGCTTTTCTGAGGCCTGCAGGCAGCCCTGGCTTCACTGCTAACACCAAAGCCTCTCACCTTCACCGAGCCCGTCGTGGAATGTCCTTGTCCTTCCTTCCTCCCAGCCTGGCACCTGGGGACTCTCAGAGAACTTCATCTGAATTAATTTCCAAAGTGGATTAGTCAAACTTTGTTAAAGCTCGGTGTAGACAGCCTTTTTCAGAATTAAGGTGGCCTTAATTTAATTTAGGCAGGAGCTTAATTTGCTTCAATCAGCTCCTGGTGCCGCTGGCAGGGACAGCCCCAGGTGGCCCCAGTGACTGCCAGCACTGCCAGGACATGTGGGGACAGCCACCCTGCCCCTCCCTGCATCCCCACTGCCATCCCACCCCAAAAAGGGGAGCAGGGATGACAGAATCCATCCCAAAAAGGAGATCAGGAGGGACAGAATTCATCACCTGAGCCCAGCTGAGGAGAGGAAGAGCCACAAACCCCATTTTTGACCATGAATAACTGAGCCACTGTTTCTTAAAATCTTTACAGCTTTCCTCATAAAAAATGCCCATAAATCCTGCCCTGGAAGCAGTTTCAAAGCGTGGATTCCTGCCTTTCCTCTTCTGCTTTGATGGTTGCCTGTAAATTCTCATGGCATCACCTCCAGCCTGGAATAGGGAGCCTGGAATTTCAGCTCCAGTGTTTCCCAGCTTGAATGCCCGTATGGAATTCTAGAATCCCAGAATGGTTTGGGATGGAAAGGTCCTTAAACCCCACCTCGTTCTACTCCCTGTAGACACCTTCCACTGTCCCAGGCTGCTCCAAGCCCCAACATTCCCAAGGATGGGGCAGCCTCAGCTTCTCTGGGCCACAAATGTCCTCTCCAAACAGCAGCAAATGCATCATCCCCCGTCCCCGAGGCCATAATTTCATTTAGCAACAAGAGCTGGAAGAAAAATAGACACTTCCCAAAAATCCTGACCATCACCAAGTCCTTCTCTGCGGACACAAGATTTGTAGGAAATTGTAAAGCCCCTGATTAAGGTCTCCAGGAGCTCTGACATCCCCAGGGACGCTGCTTTCCATGGAAAAGCAATTCCAGGGACCTGCCCGAGCAGCAGACGTTGGGGGCTGCATTTTGAGCAGTTTTACCTCATTGTCACTGGGTTTGTTTTTGATGAAAGCTGGAGCCGTGCAGATTAAAGGATAATGTCACAGAAGGGGCTGATCAAATTGAAAAGATCCATCAGATTAATTACCAGGCTTAAAGGAACTCGTCCGTTTATCAGAAAACAAAAGCCTTGGGCTTGCTCCTGAGATTATGACATCTCCCATTTTCCAATATTTCCATTTGATCTCGTAAAGCCAATTCACGGGACTGATGTAAAGTCAAAAAGAATTTGCATGGAGCCTTTCCTGCCTGCTGGAAATACTCACTGGATACTCACCGGATACTCACCATTCATCTTCACCCTCTGGAGCACTCACTGCTTTTTATTGAAGTGTTCCAAGGCAGCCCTGGCTGCTTTCCAGTCCTCACCCGGACCTGCCTGAGCACAGCACAGCCCGTTTGAAATGCTGCATCAATATTTATCACAACTTTGGAGGATAAGGAATATTTTAATCTTAAAACACCTCCCTGGCTGGGGCGAGATTAAATAAATGCATAACTAAAAGATGTAGGCAGTGAACCTTTTACCCAGCACCAGCGACTTGGTAAAGGCCCAGGGAGGCAATTCTGGGGCTCCAGACTCTAAAGCTGTGATTCTAAATTAAAATCATCTGTCAGCTCACCCAAAGCCTTTGAATTCACACATTGCAATTTCCTTTCTGACCATAGTAATGAGCAGAGTGTTAATAAAGCAGCCTGAGCTTTGCTGTGTGATCCCCTAAAGCTTCCCAGACGACCAAAGGGGTTCAGTTCTCTGCATCCCCAGAGAATCTGGAGTGGCCCAGATGATTCCTGAGGGAAGCAGGGTGATGGATTCCCATGGGATAACCTGGACCCTGCTGCAAGTCCCTGCTTGGAGCCTGGCAGGGGTTGGTCTCTTCTCCCAGGAAAAAGGGACAAAACATCCTCAGGCTGTGGCCCAGAGCAGCTGGGGCTGTCCCTGGATCTCTGGAAGTGTCCAAGGCCGGGATGGATGAGGCTTGGAGCGCCCTGGGATGGTGGGAGGTGTCCCTTCCACCTTGTGGAGTGTGGAATGGGATAATCAAGGTCTCTTCCCAGCCATACCAGTCTGGGAATCTGGGATTCTACCAAATGACCCATCACAGTCTGAGAAACTGTCATTGGAAGCTGTCAGAGCTCACAGGACCACAGGAGGATATTTTTCCTTAATTTCCTGTAGAATTCCCATTCTCTCTCTGTGGTACCCCAGGAATGGTGTCTGCACCATCCACTTCCCAGGAGCTGGGAATCAATTCCCACCATCCAGGAGATGCTCTGGAACTCCACCCCTGTCATTGCCTGTCCTTCCAGCCAATTTTATCCCCCATGGAAGGTCCCTGCTCAGGGCAAACATCATTATTTTATTGGGAAGGAAGCATTTCCCGTTGCAGACAGTGCAAACATGATTTAAAACGTGGGGAAGTTTTCCACACACTCTGCCTGGGTGGGATTTCAGCAGGGAGCAGTTGCAGGGCTTGGAATTGCTGTGGGTTTCATGCCTGGCTGAGCTGATCCACAGGAGGAGCATTTTGGGTGCTTTCCCTGCGGCTTGCAGACCTTGCCTGAACCCATCAGCCATAAATTCCTCTCCTCCTGCTTCCCAGCATCTCCCAAACCCGGGGCCAGCAGCCTTTCCAACACACAGCAGTGCAAAAGGGACGTCCTGAGCCCCTGGTCCTGGATGAGATCCCTAAATCTGAGCGTGGCTGGGGCTCCTGGCTGCACTCAACAAATAACAGAGCTGATTTTCTCAGGGCTCTTCACACTGATGCGAGCAGGGATCGTATTTTGAAGCTCCCACTAAGCAAAGCTTCCCTATAATTTGCTAAATTTATCCCAAACACAATAGCGTGTGTGTAAAGGGGGATCTAAGTATGGAAGCCACTGTTTTAATATAATTGGCCTTTTAGATTAAAAGGCTCTTGTAATAACCTTTTTCTAAGAAGCAGAAAAAGTCATAATTACAGAGCAGCCACACATGACAGATAGATGTTCCAAACTGAGAAAATTAACTCTTCCCTGCATTTCAAATGGAGAAATCCCTGCCAGCATCAGCCACCAACGTTGCAAAAAAGGAAAGACAAAACCCCCTCACTCACCTAATCTCATTTTTAGTTACTTGGGTTTCTAAAAAAAGTCAGTGTGAGTTTTTTCTGCTGGGTTAAGGAGAATCTGAACCTAGCTGTGCAAGCAATTATTATTTATTATTATTATTATTTTAATACCCTGCCTATTGCAATACCTCCTTTGGATGTGACAGGGATCACCCTGCTCTGAAGGTGGGACCAAGCCAAGCTCCAGATCCAGATCCAGCTTTTTCTTCTCATGCTCCAGGTCCTGTCCTGAACAAAGAGAAGGAGGCTGAGATTGGACACAGGGAAAATTTCTCCATGGAAAATAGTGGAGCCCCCATTCCTGGAGGGATTTCAAAGCCCTGTGGATGTGGCACTTGGGGCCATGGTTAAAAACAATCATGGATTATTTCTAATGGATTATTTTTCTGTGGATTGGCAGTGCTGGGGAATGGTTGGATGGTCTGGGAGGGCTTTTCCAACTTTCCCAACTCTGTGATTCCATGTGCAAGGAATACAACGAAGTGCTGCCAGGAGAGGAATTCCTCACTGGGATTAGCTGGAAAACAAATATGATGGGATCTTACCCTAATGCTGGAGAGAGATGGAAACATTTGGGAGCTCCAGAGTGAGGGGAACCCCTTGGCTTTATCTGTTTCTTTTTCTTAAGGTCAGGATTAAAATCACGAGAGAGGAAATTCTTGTTCAGACTTAGATTTTTATTTCTTATCTCAGTTCCAGCCTCACTGACCGTGAGTGCTTCTGCACGCTGAGTTAACAGAGCAAAAATGGAGCACAGAGTTCTGTCTTCAAGGTCTTTTTAAGCCTAAATTACCCAATTATGAGATGCCAACTAATTAATTTTTTCTTTTAACCCAAAAACTAATCACCCACGTCCTGCACTGCAGATTTTTCCAGCCAATCACACAAAATCACCNCCTCAGCTCAATGCAGTGTGTCTTTGGGGATCATTCTTGTCAGCATAGAAACCCTGAAATCCTCTGTGCCCAGGGTTCCAGCACAGAGAAGTTTGGTGATGCTCAGAGGTTTCAGTGACCTCTTGTGACAGGGGTGTCACACCGGGAGCAGGGCAGAGCTGGCACCACCAGAGCAGCTCCCAGCTCCCCTCAGGATGCCCTCAGGATGCCTGCAAGGCCCAGCATTCCCGTGCTGGAACGTTTCTGCTGCTTTGCCACCCGAATAAACAGCCCAAAGGCAAACCCTGTGCCCTCCATCTTCCATCCTCATGGAGCTCCCCGGGATGACTTTCCAGACTCGCCGCGCACGGACGCTGTGCCAGCTGCTGTCACTCCACTCTGGCCTTGGAGGTGTTTTTCCATCATGGCCTGAAACCGTTTCTGTCTGGATAGAGAGGGAATTTTAACTCGACCTGACTGGGCTCACATCGAGGAATCACATCCCTCAAACACTTAACGCCGAGCGTGTCGGCGTCAGACACGGCTCCCCCTTCTGCAGAAACAAATCAGAAAATTAATATTTAAAAATCTATCCCTCACTGGATCATTTTCCTCTCCTTAGCAACAAGAGAAAGGCATTTGTGACCACCATTTCCTTTGCACTGCCTTTAATTTTTATATATCGGTTTCAGCAGCAAGAAAAAAAACGGGACCAGTAAATCAGCCCATTAATCATTCCAGTCCAGGAAAGCTCCAGTAAATCACCCAAGTTTTATATCTCTATTTTTTTGAACTTAGGCCCGAGAGCCCAGGGATTGAGGCCATGTGCTATTAATTTGCAAACAGGCAGTTCACATTTTTGCGTGCTGACCTCAGCCCCGCAGCCCCAGGTGCGGCGCGGGGAGAGCGAAACCCGCACGAGGAGATGATGTGTCAAAACAAATGTCAGGATTTGGGATCCATTTCACGGGGCCCCAGCAGTGCCCAGGTCTGACTGACCCACAGCCCGCTCCCATGATGTGCAGGAGGCTCCAGCAGGGGTGTTGCTAATGAAATAATCCACGGGGTTATTTATCGCTGGTAATTAAAGGGAGGAATCTCGTCACGCGTGCCGAGCTGGCGTTCCTGGTGTCCCTGCTTTTCCTGCTGGTTCCCTGCTGGGTGCTGGGGATGCCTCGTGGTGGCCCAGGTGGCATTAAGGCAGGATTTGTCCCCCAAGCCGTGTCTGTCCCCCAGAGCCGTGTCTGTCAGCAGCAGCGCTCCAGCTGAGCCCAGCTTTGCCCTTTCCGCCCCTGCTGCCTAACGATCCGAGCACAGAATGGGATGAGGGAGAGGACGTGGAGCCACTGCCAGGGAAGCAGCTCCAGACCCTTCCCTCGCTGACCTCTGAGCTCCCTGGAATAGCACCGAGCTCCTTTCCAGTGCTCCCTGCTCCGGCCACAGCCCGCTGCCCACGCCAGGGGGGTGGGAGCACCCTGGAGCATCCTCAGGCCGGAGTGTTGGTCAGTGGGAGCTGGAAGGTGCAGAAAAATCCCCTCCCCAAACTTCCAGGAATGGCTGCAGCTCCCAGGAATGCCAGGCCACCATAAAATCCAACAGTTTTGGCTTCCCTGGAAAAGCTCAAACAGCATTGGAAGGACTCAAGACGATTAAGGGGTAGAGCTGTGAAGTTTTTAATCCTAAAGGTTGGAAAAGCCCTGTGGGATCATCGAGTCTGCCAGGTCCACCTCTAAGCCATGTCCCCAAATTCTCATGGCTGGGACACCCGTGCCACCCATGGCACAGGGATTTCTCTGCCAAAATTGCCTGCAAGGATTAAACATCCTGAATCCTGGGTTCCTGCAGGTCTGGAGCAGGGAAAACCTGCAGTGCTGGCAGGGCAGAGCTGCGGGTGGGTGCCCAGAATCCTTTACAGGGATTTTTGGGGCCCCCTTCAAAGCTCTCCCAGCCTAAATTCTCAGGGATTTGGAAGAGATCTCTCATCACTAAAATTTATCCTCTGCTACAGATTTTCATTTTTTCCCCAGCACAAATTTTGTGCAAAATGAGAGGGATATAAACAACTGAGGATAAAAGAGAAGTAAAGCATCAGGGTTTATTTTTAAATTATTATTATTTTTTGTGTCTTTCCACGCTGTCTTTATGCAACCACAAACAGGCTTTCAAAGGTGCAGCTTGGGAGGTTCTAAAAGCAAAAAGCAAATGTTTTATCCCATATCCACATGGGGCAGTTTGTGATATCAGTGGGGAGGGGATGGGGACAGCAGATAAATGTTCCCATGTGCTGACCCCAAAAAACATGGCCCCATCCCCAGGCATCAACCCCTTTCCTCAGCTCCAAAACAGAAACCTCAGCTCCTTCCCCCTCTGGGCTTCTTCAGGGGGTGAAGGACAAATCAAGGCTGGAACTCAGGAGGAGTCATGGAATTATTAAGAAAGGAAAGGACCTCCAAAACCATCAAGTCCAATTTTCGCCCACTACCCCATGGCCCCAAGCACCACATCTTGCTTTTTAACTCTTCCAGGGATGGTGACTCCACCAGTGTCCTGGGCAGCCTGGTCTGATGTTTAATCACTCTTTCAGGGGAGAAATTTTCCTTAATATCCAACCTGAACTTCCCCTGGTGGCCATTCCCCCTCGTCTTATCACTGGTAAATGCTCAGGAAAGAGCCCCTCAATGCTGAACGGCACCAAAACCACCCAAAAAACTTCTCTCTAAAGGCACCTGAGCCTGCAGCTGTGTGTGGCAGCTTCAGTTCATCAATGGCAAAGAGGTTATCCAGGGATTACACCCGATTATGAGGCAGGGATGGGAATGATTGGATGGGAAAAAAAAAAGAGATGCTTTAAAANCTCAGCTCCAAAACAGAAACCTCAGCTCCTTCCCCCTCTGGGCTTCTTCAGGGGGTGAAGGACAAATCAAGGCTGGAACTCAGGAGGAGTCATGGAATTATTAAGAAAGGAAAGGACCTCCAAAACCATCAAGTCCAATTTTCGCCCACTACCCCATGGCCCCAAGCACCACATCTTGCTTTTTAACACTTCCAGGGATGGTGACTCCACCAGTGCCCTGGGCAGCCTGCTCTGATGTTTAACCACTCTTTCAGGAGAGAAATTTTCCTTAATATCCAAACTGAACTTCCCCTGGTGGCCATTCCCCCTCGTCTTATCACTGGTAAATGCTCAGGAAAGAGCCCCTCAATGCTGAACGGCACCAAAACCACCCAAAAAACTTCTCTCTAAAGGCACCTGAGCCTGCAGCTGTGTGTGGCAGCTTCAGTTCATCAATGGCAAAGAGGTTATCCAGGGATTACACCCGATTATGAGGCAGGGATGGGAATGATTGGATGGGAAAAAAAAAAGAGATGCTTTAAAAACCAAGAGCTGTCCATCACTTCGCAGAGCAGGAGAAGGGAGCCAGGGTGGTGGGAAGAGCAGGGTGTGGGACACTGGGCACAGGAATTGGGAATTGGGATGCAGGCAGG
>VZTB01009203.1:0-30717 GCA_013397245.1 Thryothorus ludovicianus
GAACACTTGGCATTAATACAATTTTCCTTCAGAAAGAAATTACATAGAATACAAACTTGTAATAAATACACGGTCAATATATTTACTTTGTGTTAAAGCATGCCTATCAACTATTAAATAATCCTTTAAATAACTTAAAAGTGCTAAAGTACCTTCTATGAAAACCCTGCACTAAAGGCAAAATCTTTAACACAGACACTAGAAAATATCAAAACTCAAATCATACTTATTTTCAGTTTTGTCTTCTTTATAATAAACCTACTCCTTATCAGTACCAGTATTTGCTGACAGGAAGAGATCCCAGATGAATGCCTTATACTTTACAAAATATTCTGCATCTTCTACAGCACAGCACTAGGAGCCAAATGCAGCAGGGACATGCGTGGCAAATCCATAAAGGTAACCACAGTACAGAAAGTGAAAAGGATGCCAAAGTTCTCAAAAGTGCATGAATAAGAATGAAAGTTGTTTTAGTGGCATGGAGATGTCAGGTTCTTGTTCCCATGTGACTTTTTTTCCCTAAGTGAAGGGCATTACTCGAATAACCCAGAATAAAAAGGCAGTGTGAAATGCTGCTGTAACACAGCATTGTCTCCTACACATCTAAATCTAAATCTAGGGGTGTGTATACTGCTATATGTTATGGATTAATGGTATAGGTGGTATATGATAGACAGTGAAATTCTGAAGCATCCTTAAAAATAGAGTCAGCAGCAAGCTTCTAGAAAAAATACAAGTCTTATTTACTTTCATATAAAAAAATGAAATTAAATTGAACTTTCATGTTGTTTGTTTACTTGTATTTTCTTACTTTGCGCTTATTTTAGCACCAGCTGACAACCCACATTTTCTTGTCCAGTCTTAGACACTTTTCTAGAAGACATTGCATCAAACCATCCAAAAGGGAAAGGAAAGAAAAAGCCAATAAACACCCAACAAATGCAAACTCTCCTCTAGCTTCTAAGAGAAGGGAAAAAGGGTTACCTGAACAGTAGATCTGAGAGGACAAAGAGAGCACATTAAAAGAAAAGTCCCCACTGAAACTGTAATATCTATCCACATTAGTTTTACAAAAGTAACAAAAGGTTTCTGTTAGTCAGTTGTATGCACAAACTGAACATCTATAAGCCTGACAGCTCCTTATTAAAAACAGAATAGCCTGACTGGCAAAGATTTCCAGCAGAACCTCCCTGTTTTTCCCCAGATACAGTCTGTTTCCCAGGACAAGCAGCCAGTTGAGGACTGCTGGCCAACACAATGTTTTCTGCTCTTTCATTTTCCACATCATTTCATCCCCAGTTTGAATCATGTCCCCAGTACATGGTGCCACTGCCCTGACAACCAAACTGCAAGGGTTAAGAGGTGTCAGTTTATCACCAGTTCAGTCTGAAATTAGAGGGTGACGAAGCACTGCCAGTTTCTATATTCTGCACACAGGAAGTTGAAAATCTGCATGACCACAATGTAGAACCATCATTAAGGTGAATTTTCATACTTGCCTGTTTACGAGATCTCATTGCTGCCTCTTCTAATGTTTCAGCAGCTTCAAATTTGCCCTGTCGTCTGTAAAGTGCCCCAAGGTTCTTTAAAGTAGTTGTTACTGTTGGACTATTGAAATAAAAAGAAAAAAAACCTCTATGTAAAATATATACCCACACAGTAAACTCTTCTCAATTCACTAATAAAAGCTTAAATTAATATATTTTTGTAATAATTTATTCTCATTTGAAATAAACTATGCTATACTTCATGTACACACAATAACCTGCTGACCCCTTTCAAAGTGTATCAATGCCTCAGCCTCTGACCAGCCAGCATCCCTGAAATTGGAATGCTAAAACCTTGTGCTCTTCAGCTGCACCTCAAGGTGAAAATGTATATCTAGATGAATGTGTCCAACTAAATAATTGTACAGCTTCCAAAAAATAGGTTTATTCATGCATAGAGAGATCATTACTATAGCATGTGTTAGTCACAGAAGTAATTAAGTTTATTTCATCAGCTTTTACTTCACACCTATTTGAAGTTTCTATGCATTCAAACCATGCTTAAACAACAAAAGCAAAAAAATTGCCCATTTCATTAACAAGTCTCACACTCCAACAAGACATTTTTGTTTCAACAGCACAAAATTAGCTCAGTCAGTATTTTTGAGTGAAGTTTTGCTCAAGTAACAACAGAGAAAAAATATTCTCAGGCCTTAGAATGAACAAGGACATGAAAAACAAACCAACAAAATGTATTGCAAACAGAACTCACTCAGGATGGTGGAAAAAAGAGATTTCAACAATACAAAGGCTCTGATGCTTGTTAAACATGAGCATTCAAAAATTCTATAAACAAAAAACCCTCACTGACTACCAGTATTAGTTGCAGGATTTTTCATACACTGCACCACCTACATGTTAAAAAATTTGCAGTAATGGAACAAAATCAGAGCAAAGAAACAAAATTTCACCAACTATAAAATCTATATAATAGAAACTATATTGTTTCTCTTACTTCACTTTGAAGTATATAGTGTCATTCACATAACTACATTCCTGAAGTTTTAGAAACTCAAATAATGCTTAGCTGTGGCAGTTTAGCTTTGTTTTCTTGTGCCAGCAAGGTTACCATAGGTGCAGTTATTGGCAGTGTCATTTTTGGCCCTCTCCAGAGGCCTTGCAGGGGCAGGGAGGGCAGACATGCCAAGGAGTGGTACAGAAGGAAAGGTGACACACGCTGCCACCTGAAGGACTGCCAAGAACACAACTGGTGCAGTTTTATGTCACTTACTGGATCTAACCAGCCTCCAGTAACAGCAGCCTCAGGACTTGAAAACAGCTGCAGTATTCCTGAAAACCAGCCCAGTGCCTGGAATTTTTAATACTTTAGTTTTCATAGTCCTAGCCAAGGAGTTGCCTTGGTTTCATTTTAAAACATACTTTAATCTGAGACACTGAGTACTAGTGAGTTGTTTGTCCTGTAAAGAAATTACTCACCTGTCAACTTTGCAAGCTTTGTACCAGCCACCATATTCTCCAAAAGATGTGCCATCTTTCTGCTTTCCCTAAAACAAAGGTATTGTTGAAAAAATACATCACATTTGCAACTTAAACAAGTATAAGCTCCAAAAAAAGATTTGACAATGGTCTTACTTTGCATTCTTCCCTCTCCTCTGCATGCATCCAGATAGGCTTATTTTCATCTGGTGAAACAGGAAAAGTATTTTATACAAGAACAAAACTACAAGGTATTGATTGCTTGATTTTCACCACTCTGGAAAGAAGCTGTGAACCAGGGAATTATACTATTGCCACAAAAAACCCTTATTGTCTGTACTATAAGCAGTAGATAAATAAAACACACACCTCTTTTACAGTTTTATAATTCTGTCTCCTTTTCTTATCTGAACTTAGAAACAGCTACTTCTGAGAAGCTTTGAAGTCAGTATATACTGCCACCCATTTGTCAAGTGTCTAGTTCTGTGCTAGGAAACATGAATTTGTTTCTTTTATCCTAACAACTGCTTTGACATCTGCTAAGTGGTGCATATGCTACTGTCATGGAATGCAATGAAATTCTTTACTTGGGTTTTTAGTTTATAAAATGCACATGACTCCTATGTACAGTGTAATTCCCAATTTAAGGGTATTTTCCTCATTCTTTAAGTGTGTTAATGGAGGGCTTGATTAACAATGTCTTTATTTATGTCACAAAAAATCTTACATTGACTTGGGTGACTGGAAAGTGACATACATTTTTCTGCCTCTATAAAATACCAAAATTGGGTTTAGTGGGGTGTAAGGTAAATTATGCCAGAAACAAACTCCATAAAACATAAGCCCACCAAATCTACCTCATGTTTTTGAATCAAATGTTTGCTGCTCTATCTAAAAGCTTTCTTATGATGAATGTACCTCCAACACATCTATCAGCTCACCTTTTAAGTCCAGCTAAAGCAGACAACAATTTTACTCAGGACACTATTGATTTCTTGTAAATTTTATTTCATAACAACAAAAATAAAATATAAATTCAAATCCAGGGACTCAGTTTCTTACCATCTACAGAGCCAAACTCCCGCTCATGAGCACGAGTGAGAATCTCTTTGTATAAAGTTTCTGCTTGCTTAAACTTGCCCTGTTTTAGATAGCAGGATGCCTAAAAACAAAACAGCCCCAAAAAGATATCAGCACACTGTCTGATTTGTCTTTATAAACAAGAAACACAATACATTGTGGATAAAAGTGGATTTCAATTAATGAGGAATTTTGTCTCAGGTCTACTTTGGGAAAGGCTTACCAGATTGTTCTTTGTTTTTGCAACATTTGGATCATCTGGTCCCAGTTTAGTTTGGTAGATTTCAAGTGCCCTCTGATAGTAATATTCAACCTCCTCATATTTACCCTGGTTCTGGCATAGCAAAGCCAAGTTATTTAATTGCTTGGCAACATCAGGGTGATCTTTCCCCAGGACCTGGAAATGAAATACACTGTATTAAAACATTCTCTAATCATCACGTCAGGGTTTAGAAATTAATCATTTAGAAACATCCTGTTAGTTTTATTCCTCCCCAATTCAACATGAGGATGACAAAAGCAAAAGCTGCCTTTCAAAGATATGAAAATGACTCAATTCTATCACAAACTGAGAATGATGCAGAACAATCCATAGGAGGAACAAAGTCAGTAGCAGAACAACATTATACTGAGAGTATTAGATGAACCTGAAGATGCAGTCTCATAGACTAAAATAAATATCCACATAGAGAATAATCAACTTGAAAATTTTAGCTAAGTTTCATTTTCTAATTCCAATGTTCTTGTCAAATCAAAGGACTATTTAGCTATCAAAAGGGAATTAAAAAGGTAAAGAAGGTTTCTCACAAAATACAGAATTTAGCATTTACCCAGAGTGCTCCAGCAATTCCGTAGCACTACTGGAATTTCCTACTGTTCTGAATTTCAGACACTCCTAACTACAAGGCATTGTTAACTCTGGGGGTTATCTGGAAGATCTACCCAACCAAAGCATAAAAAAGTCAGCGTTTAACTTTGCTTTCCCCTTCACAAAGTCCCCTCAGAGGCCCTGCATTTGTCACTCTTACCTTTTCTCTGATTTCCAGAGCTCTCTTACACAATGGTTCTGCTTCTTTGTACTTTCCCCGTTTACCATAAAGCACTGCAAGATTGTTAAGAGTTGCAGCCACCTGTCAACAGCAGACAAACATTAAGTACACTGAAATCTGCTGATACAAATACTTGACAAATGAGCACATCTGCAAGGCACTGATGTTATCAAATTTTCCATGCACAGGATAGACCTCTTGAAATTTGCAAGTGAAGAAATAATTATTATCGAATGCATACATGCACAATAGAGGAAAGAAAGACCTAAATCACTGAACAATTTTGCTTCCTTTGTGGAAATGTCATTTAGAGCACACATCTTCACGTTTTTCTCTTACAAAGGTACTCTCACATCTATGCTTTGAGCTGCCCTACGTCCCACAGGCTACGAAAGTATCACATAAATTTTGCAAAAGGTTCATTTACATTTCATTTACAAGCAGCAGTAAACCAAATCAGAAATGTCCCTTCAATCTGAGTATAATAAAGTGATTTGAGTAAGCAAATTAAAATCTTTCTTCATAAATTGGTTTCTCGTAGAAAATCCAGGCAATCCAAAATCAAGTATGGGCAAATTATTGATGGTGAAACAGCATTGACTATAATGTGGCCTCCTACCTGTACTGTTTAAAGACAAGTCAGGTCTTAAAGTCTTCCCTGTTGAGTTTGATATTAGAATTAGTTGAAAAAAAGGTCAGTGAAAAACAAACTAAAATTGTGATATTGCATGTATACAAACCGCTGGATGATCTTTGCCCAAAGTCTTTTCACGGATGGCCAAGGCATCATTCAGGAGATTTGCTGCATCTTTGTATTTGTTCTGGTCTCTGAATTGTAAAGAGATGTAATTAACACTGGGGATTTAGGAATGAAAAATCATAAAAATTAAGCTGAATTTACTATTGACCTAAAGATGCTACTACAAAAGAAGAATAATTGAGAATTTATTCATAAATTAGGAAGTAGAACCCTAAAGCCTGCAACTGTAAATAGTTTATTAATTGAGGACTGTACTGAGCATGTATTATTTCTACAGTGATGTCCAATTTCTACCTCTAGATTACCTCGAAGTAAATAATCAAGACATGTCCCCCCAGCAGACAGAAAAAAAAAAAAAAAAATCATAACCAGCTTCATTCGCAAAGCAAAGGTATAGGCAAAAATACAGCAACTTGTTTGACTCTTAAGTATAGGGAGACATACAAATATTTTAGCAACTTCTTGATGGTTTTAATTATAATCTTAAAAGGAAAATAGAACAAGGAAAAAATTCTAGTCTGAACATTAAAAGATTGTAGTCAAAGCTGAGTATTTATTTCCCTGGTATTAATCTATGTCAGTATACAAACCTGTACACCAAAGCAAGTATGTTCAACATAGTGGCAACATCAGGATGGTCATGACCCGAAGTCTTCTCCAGATCTTCAAGAGCTTGTTTACAGAGAGGTACAGCAACCTCATATCTACCTTGGGAAGCATACTGGATAACAAGATTGTGTAGGGTCCGTAATCTGGCTGGAATTTCGTAGCCACCTTGCTGGGCAGCAGCTGCTGCACTGCTATGCTGCTGTTGAACTGAAAGAAATCCACAGATTTTCAATTTGTATAAAAGATGACTGTAGATAAAACATCTCACCTAAGTGCTCAGTGGCACTAAATGAGACTCACTGAATTTCATTTCTTCAATACACAGAATTAGCATCAGACCATACTTCACAGCAGTCGGGCTGCCTTGAACAGTGACAGTGGAAATATGACTGTTTTATTCTTCATATCCTGTCCAGTATTGTATTACTATTATTTTTAAAATCCTAGTAGCTCAAAGGGCCAAATGTAATAAACTAATGAAGAAAGCAGGCAACTATTTTGGCTCAGCAAACCATTAACATTCTCAAAACTACATCATAATTTTGCACTTTCAAATATCGTTGTTTTCATATGGAAAGGAACACTAACACAGATAAGCTGAATACCTGCAGAAAAGATTTTTCCTTTATTCTTCTCCTCTAAACATACAATTTTTTTTTTGTTTCCCTTTGTTTGCTATGCCAAGGAGCACTTAATGTTAGCACAGAGGACTGAAACACCTTGGATGTCAGAAATATTAGCTGCAAGACAAAAGGCCCTGAGTCAAAGTCAGCCTTTAAGTTTTACTCACTAACTCTCAGGTTCAGCCACTTATCCAGTAGCTGGTAACCTTTGGCTGTTGCAACCCTCACTCTCTCACTGCACCCAAAAATGTACTACCCCTTTTCTCTTCATCTAACCAATTTTAAAGATTTAGAATGTTCCCTCTTACTCATTTTCATTCAACTCTAAAGAACACACAAGATAAGGTTTCCAGCCAAGAGCCTGACTTTCTTCTCGTCTTTCTATAAAACAAGAACTACTCTCACAGGAAATGGGAGGGAGCATTTTTATGTCAGTGGAATCACACAAGTCCAAGCCTATACTCAGAGTCACTGCCTGGCAAAGCACTGAAGCATTTTAGCATTTTTTTGGAAGGTCAGAGAAATCACTGACATGTCAACTTTGTCTTTTGTAAAGTGAAGTCAGGGAGATTTGCCTCTCAACCTTCCTACTACAAAATTCTAGGGAAACAAGGCTGAGCTAGGAAGGAGTCCATGATCAACACTGACTTACTGTAAACTCTTCAAGCCTTCCCTTCAGTGCTGCCTGTGGACAGCTTTACTATGCTGACAAGAATGCATTGTATGCATGCCCATCAAGGAAATTTAAAATTGCTGATTGCAAAGGTGGGTCCCTGCAGACATTTTCCCTCAAGTCATTTGTCTGGTAAGAACCATTCTGCACTGACTCCACAACATCAATATGTTCTATCTTGACACATATACAAAAAACACATTCCACTAAGCAGAGCTTACTTATCTACCAAGAGCCTTTCTCAATCACACCACCAAACATCTATCTCAAGTTCCAGAGCATATTCCTCAGTCCTGCTCACCTTAAGACAAACAAATTAGTATTCCACAATTAGTATTAAAACTAATGCAAACAAACTCCGTGAAGAACACTATATGAAAAAGATTTCATACTGAAACCTGCCATAAAAGTCTCAAATCAGATCATTAAAAAGGTCATTAGCAGAATTCACTACCTGGTCAGAATCTGCCTCAGCCACTTGCAACTAACCATTCTGAGGCCTCAAAGGATAACGGGACAAATTCTGAATTTAAATCAGTCTGAAGAACTTTACAGCAGCTAGTAAATTCTCTTAAAAAACCTAGGCCCCAGTTCTGTACATACCAATACAGAGAATGTTTATCAATGACTGGATTCCTTATTCTAGCACAGGCATTCACCACTCCAGCTGTGTCCCAGAGGTCTCCAAGCACAGATACATTTTTGTAAAGAGGATCTTTATATTCTGCACTGCAGAAACACATCAACAGTGTAATCTGAAGTACACTTACTTCCTTGTCCTTGGTCATCTTCATCATTGGGAAACAGATCATCCAAAGGCTCTTTGGTGGAATCTGTATCTTTATCCTCCTACAGAACAACCCCAAACCAAACAAATTAAATCTAAGGCATAGGAGGGCAGTCCAGTTAATCAGCAATGTTAAAGGAAAATCTCTCATTCAGAATTCAACATTTCTCACTGAAGTCTGATAAAGGTCTTATATTTTAATGTATTTACACACTCTGTCCCAAAACAATACAGGACACCTTCAGAAGGGCCAAGAATAGAAATGAGGTCTCCTAGATTTCATTCTCAATTTAAGCACACAAGAACACATCTGCCACTCTCACAGAGGCATTAGGTGTCATGAAAGTACCCAGTGAAGAGTAAGCACTACTCAGCACAGAATGGTCCATGGTACCTTTTTTAGTCATAAACACAGTTATAGTTGGGCAAGGGAGAGGAATAAGGAGATCTTAATCTCTGAGTACTTCAGTACAAATAATAAGATTTTGCAATTATAATCTGTAAGATTCAAAAATCAAAAAACAAAACAAGAACACTTGAAAGGAAGTCCATTTCCAACAGTATCCATCTGTAACCATATTAATTTCTGCACAATTCATCAGTTTAAATTGATTTTAAGCATCCAAAGATCATTTCAAATGTAAAATGAAGAGACAGATCATCCCTCAGTCCTGTTTCCTAAATGCTGAGCCTACATAATATAAATAGTTGAAGTTCTCAAAAATCATGACCTCAGTAAGGAGAAATCCCAGAAGCAGAACACATTCTTATTTTTCTGGTTCTCCATTCAACACCTTTTTCCACAGATAAGAAAAAGCCAACTGCTGCTGGCATTCAAATTCAATGATAGCAGAGGCAAGGGCACTGTAAAGCCAGCAAATTGATGGGACTACATCTCAGATGGGAAGTTCATAGTTATAAGTGTTGATTCCAACCTCATACTGAGTCTGTACAACTAAGGATTTCAAAGGCTAGAAACAGTGACTGTCCACATGGTTAGTAAAACTATAAAGATGCTTGACTTACTTGGACTCTATTTGTTAATTAAACTTCAAATAATGGAGCTATTTAATCAATCTGCAGAATACAGTCTGACAAAATAGCACATCAAAATCCCAATGTTCCCTCCTCTACCCATTTTCTGAACAGGCTTCACTGGCAAATTCATCTACCAAGTCATGGAACAGCAGTGAAAACTTTGGGGTGCAACAGACCAAAACAACTCTCACCACGTACAATATGTTAAAAAGAATTAGTCAAGCACACAGTTAAGCATGACTAAATCACACTCATTTTCAACCATTAAAATTGCTGAAATAATTAGTTATGAAAAATTGCTCTTTCCAACACATCACTGAAAAGGTCTGAACACACAAAATGAGATCCTTCTCCAACTTAAGGAAAGAAAATAAAATAATAAAAAGAAGGGCAAATTAATCAGAAGTCTTTGTAAGCAGTAAGTTCCTTCTGTAAATTAAAGTTGCACCCATTTTCTTTCTGAATCTAAGAATACATAACACAATGGGCTTGTAAACATGCAGATGATCACAGTGTCAGGCAGATGGTCCTGAATGGGATTCAGTAACATCTTATCCCTGAGTAAATTCTCAACAGATAAAAAAGCTGATTTCACTAGACAAAAATTAAGTATTTTTTCTACAGACAAAATAAGCCAAGTCCTCTAGATCACATCTTAGATTTCTCATTTATTTTAACTACTGAGTTCATAGAAGTGAGATTTTTGCTTTGGTCCAGTTCCTCACACTTTTAAGCTTACTAAATGAATATTTATCAATTTTGTTCTTCCTGTATTTTGTTATCTGCAGACAATAAAATATATACTCTCTCAAAATAAGACTGAGCTCTCAGAAACATTCTGCAAACTAGGTGACACCAGGACAAGGTACTATTTTTAAGGACAGATACAAGTCAGGGACAAATAAAATGTATCTGTTATTTCTTGTTAAACAGGCAGATTGCAACACATGTAAATGTTAGACTATAACACATGGAAACTTAGGGTGCTTTTACTCATTTACTATGCAGGTACTTACTGATGGTGAAATATCATCATCGTATTTTTTTAATTGATTCATGAATTCTAGATGTTTCTTTTCTTCCTCCAGCTGAGCCACAGACTGCTCACTTTTCTGTAGTTTCTGCTGTGTGTTGGCCAGCTCATCCCGCAGCCACTGGTTCTCCTGGCACAGCCGGCGAACCTGAGCCCGCAGTTTCTGCTTCTCTGATTCCACTGCATTTAAGTGATTTGACAAGGCCATCATTACCTGAAAAGCAGAATGTGCCACATGACATATATCCCCTAGAATGCAGCCCTATTCATAACATACAAAGCTTTCATTATTTAAACTATGTCAGCTGTGAAATCTGGCAAACATTCGAATTTCTCTTCTTTTTTAGATATGGTTCTCACTTTTCCTCTAAACCTTTTTACCATTTAAAATCACAAGAATGATTTGGGTTGGAAGGGGCCTCTAGGATCATCTCTTTCCAGCCCCCTGCCATGGGCAGGGACACCTCCTACTGGACCAGGCTGCTCAAAGCCCCATCCAACACGGCCTTGAACACTTCCAGGAACAGGGCACCTGTTCCACCACCTCACCACCCTCAGAGTGGAGAATTTCTTCCTAAATCCAATCTAAACCTGCTTTTTTTTTCAGTTTGAAGCCATTCTGCCTTGTCCTATCACTACAAGGTCTTTGAAAAGTCCCTCTCCAGCTGTCTGGTAATCCCTTCTAGCCCTGGAAGGGGCTCTAAGGTCTCCTTGTAGCCTTCTCTTCCCCATCTCTCAGCCTGTCTCCAGAGCAGAGGCGCTCCAGCCCCCTGATTGTCATCATGTGTCCCCTCTGGACTTGCTCCAACAGGTCCATGTCCTTCCTTGTTGGGAAGAGGAACTCTTTACTAAGTAATTGTTTTCCATGATGCTACCAGAAGTTAAAATTGTTCCAGAATTCCCTGAATATTAAATATAATAATCTTAAAATACATGAAAAATTTGAACTAGATTACTGAACTGAAAATCTTTGTTCCACTAACATAAAATGGAGCAGTAATACTTTCAACTTGCAGGATCACAAAAATAACCTAAGAACTAACACAGAATTCTAAACTAGCACATTCCAGACAAAAAAGGATTTGTATACATGTTTATAGTTCCTAAAGATGAACACCTCAGCATAATGGTAATACTTCAAAGGGACACTTATTCAACTGGGATCTAAATGTGCAACTGAACACACAATTTATAGATGCACTTCATATTACTAATCTGCTTGTTTTTACTTGTAATTAGTAACTACTAATTACTCTTTGAGTGGGCAGACTTTCAAACATAGTCACATTAAGGGCAAAAAACAGAACACCCATAAAAGCAGCTTACTTGGACTGGGTTCTTTTTGCTGAGCAAAGTTAAATGAAAAAGGAGCTTATTAAGTGAAAGTCAAACACTACCAGCAGAAGATATTCTCCCTCCACTGTTTATGCAATCTCCCACTGACACATGTAGGACAGCTGGCAGCAGTCCCAGGATGCACACCTTGCAAGAATGGACCACTGGTGAGAGCACAAACCTCTTAGATCAGTTAGACATCCTCAAGTTACTAGTGTTTTATCTCCTCAATTTTAATTTTTTTTTTAAACAAAGTTATCTTTAAGTGGTTTTAAACTAAGTATTTCATATGAATCAGATGGTGTCCTTAGCTGAAATTTCAGGTGTCAAAATACTCATTAAACCTTTAGAAACTAATTCTTCCTATAAAGGTAAGGAAAACAGGTATAATTTCCTAATACCAGGCCAAAACTCCAGACTTCAGCACCTACCTATTTACATATTAAAAATTGTTCTAATGTTTTTAATTACTTGGACAATTCAAGCGGTGGCATTTATATAATGAGAAAGCATATTTAGGAAAATTGTGATAATAGGGTCAACATATTAAAACACTGAACAAGCTACAATGGCAAACTAAAATATTTTGTAGTCTTACTCACTAGAATTAACTGAAAGAAAAGTCTGATTACTTCTTCAGCAAAGTTAGTTTCATTTTCATGGAAATAACACATCACCAGACCTACACGCATGCCACAGAAAACATCTATTTCTGTATCTTAAATTTAAAAAACAACAAAACAACTACATTGTTACAACCCAAAGCATTCAGGAAGAGTAACCTTATCAGGTCTGAGAGCAGCAGTTTGAAGTGCAATTGGCTCCCTAACAAAGGCAGCAAATGCAGACTTCTTGGCTCCTCAGCATCACAGTTCACAAAATACTATGTGAGGGAAACAAGGGAGGAACATTGAGAACAACTGAGGCTCCTGATAGAGTCAAGAATCAGAACTAGCTTTTCAGAGTCCTAACACTACACAGAAGTTACTCATCCACTTGTACATCTTCTACAACCAACCATTAAAGGTAACTCAAGTATTTAAATTTTATTCCATGTATCTTCTAGCATTTTCCTTCTATACAAGGCATCTAAGTGTATCCAATATATACACTAAGACCTGACAGTCTGTCCAGGGCTTCTACATTCCCCTGTCTGATAACCCACATTTCATTCTCTCAGCCTCAATTCACCATGATCCAATGCACACAACTTCCAGATCATCACACAATAACAGCTCAATGCAGAAGATAAGTCTGAGCACAGCTACAGACCAACAGGAAGCCTATGAATGTAGAAGTAACTCATTGGCATTTTCAATTCATTTTCAACACTCTGCCATTTTACAGTGAGGACTGTTACACTACGTTTCAGGTTTTTGACTTAGTACAAAATAACATAAAGTTGTACTGTAAATAGTCCTGACAAGCCAAAAAACATGCAACTTTTCACTTCTGCAGATGGCATCTTCATCAACTAAGAGTCCATAGAAATCAGCTCAGAGTCCTCTCTTTAATGCACCAGATAAAGTTGTTCAGATTCTGTACTCAGGTCTTAAATTTTAAAATGCTTTTAGTTTCAATTTTGGTTTAGTAAAATGTTCAATAAACATTAGAGATTCTTAAGCTCCAAGAGCATCATGTGCTACTATAAAAAAATCTGAGTCAAGGGAATATAAATAGCAGAGCTCCAAGGCTGGAGCAAATTCATTTATTATATGTGTGTTTCTGTGAGATCTTCCTATGCAATCATTTAGAGCTAAAATGCCACTGCTCAGTTCTTGAGATGCTCTTACCTGCCTAATGCCTGATGTGGAAAAGTCTAAAAAGAAAATGTTACTGTCTCACTGATGTCAAGTGGAGCCCAGTTATGAGTTTCAGTGCTTTTACACATTAGTTCTGCAACACAGCACAATGGATAGTAACTACCTCTATTAATTACAGCACCTTTTGTCCTTTATATCCAAGAAAAATGTAAATGTCCCAGCATATTACTACCATCTGGAGAGAAATGTCTGAAATGTTTTATTTTTACCACAACTTTACCTGTGCTTCACTAAGGCCAAGCTCCAGCATTTCCAGTGACTTTCGAATCATGTTTGATTTTTCTTCAACCAGATTAGTTTCATCATCTTTCTTCAAACATTTCAGTGTTTCAAGTAAGCTCTGTAAAATTGAATTGTGTTCATTCTTCAGTGCCTCTAGTCCATTAATCACTTGCTTAGTTTTGGCAATGATTTCATCTTGAGTAAGCTTCTCCAACTTCTCTTCCTTTAAATACACCATTGTGGACATGTTTTCATACATTCTGAAATGGAAGATAATAAAAAAGGAAAAATAAAATAAGCATGCAAGTCTGTAAGCGAATAAAGTCTGAAATGTATATTCAGAATGCAATTATAATTGTGCACAACTTTTACAATGTTTCATGCTCTGAGTTTGAACACTTTCAAGTTTTCCAATTTCTATTTCCACATTTAATATTAACACTCATTGACAAACCAAAAAACAACACAAAATGAAACACAGATTATGACGTGGCACTAGAATTTGTAGCAACTGATGAGGAACAGGGCTGCATCTCCAGGATTCTGGTTTGTGCAAAAGCAAAGGAACTGGTGTAGAAAATACAATCTGCAATAAATATAGCCATTTGCAGATGCCACTCATCTGTAGCTCTCTAAAAACACCCCACAAAATAGAGCTTGAAGAATTTGAAGAAATATCATCCATCCTTCTGAAGGAGTTCATCAGTCAGTCATGAGAAAAGTCATCTTTCACCTGTAAAAAGGTAACACCATCCTCATCCTTTCCCAAATGCTACAAAAGCTCTTATCACTCTGTATTTTGAACATCACAACTACCCCCTAGGACAACTTTAATTCCTTACTGGAACTCCACAATTAACACACAACCATTCAATTGCTTACAGATCTAAATGCAGTTGTTTTGATGAAGGTGCAACACCTGTTCCATGTTTTCTCATGCTGGAGAAAAGTTTGTACAGCACAACCCCTTGCAAGAAACATTTCACTGTGCTATTTTGCCCCTACCTAAAGCATTACATGAAGGATAGTAAATTTCTGGATGTCTGTCACCACCTCTACCAAATGCAAATGAAGATCCAAAAAGTTGAGAACTCGTACTCTAAGTATCACACATGCTGTTAATGAAGTGATAAACAATATTACAAGGTAAAAATGTAAAGAGAAGACACAAAAATAATTTGATCCTTTTTAAGTGTCACCAGAAAAATGTTCTATAACAAAACCAAAGACTTGAGAAATGATTCCTCTATACCTCAGGTATTTGAATCTTTGAGTGAACTAGGAAGTTAAAATAAGAATAAAGTAGGAAAGATTTTTCAAAAGCAATAAATTATCACACCTATGTGAAGACACCTGGGTAAGCATAGATAAACCAACATTTAAAATCAATTTAAACTGTATTAAAACTTTGTACTAGAGAAGCAAGTCTAATTCTAGAAGAAAGAAAAAAATTAGAACCACTTAAGTCCTGAATTAAAACTGCTGGAAGAACATGTATATATGCACATCATGACAACAGCCAAAGGACGTGCTCTTATGCTTCTGTATTATATTAAAAACAAAGGGCTGTTCTTTCAGTTTATATAACTCAAATTACCCTCTCTGTGATGATCTCCTACAATTCAATACCCAAATGGCATATCCACTTGTTACCAAGCAAAAGCTGTACATGACACTGGTTTATTTTGTAATAATCTGCTGTCAGAATTTTTTTTTCGTTTGGGGAATGTGGGGAAGTGTGAACTTGGTTTTACCCAGATTTAATTTAGTAACTTAGTATTCACAAATAAATGAATATGGAACATATGAATCTGTATAAAGCAACAAATCTAGCATGGCATAAAAAATTAATCCATGAAGATCTGATAAGGAGAACTTCCCATTTCACACACTTCCCATTTCTAACCTGAGAACTATGACCCAGAAAGCTTAAAAAGACAGTTTTAAAGTACAGACTCCCTGAAGTTGTGTAGAAAAATGAACTGCAATTTAATGTGGACCAAATCTGTAAATAAATGCTTCTACCACACAGTCACATAAGAAATTGTTATGGATTATGCTAACTTCAGCACACAACTCAACCCTAATTACCCTTGGCACACTTTCACAGCCTCAATTAACAATTTCCATCCTAAATGCACAGAACTGAACCTATGATTATAAGGAAGTAAAACCAGCAGAGACATCTCATGAAGTGACTATTTGTGTACCTTATGTGAACAGAGATAGCAGCAATTCCTTCTGTATGCATCAATATTCTGCCATTCTACAGCCAAGATGAAAAGTAGGTGTTTGCATACATATAAGGAATGCACACATAGATGTCATCTTTCAAAAAATTACACATTTCAAACACCTCGGCAGAAATAAAATTGTTCCTAAGTGATGAATACAGATAAATTAACACCCATAAATAAACAGATAAATTAACAGGCCCACAGCTCTGGCTGAATACACTGAAGCTGCAACTAAGGATGGCTAAGCCAGCACAGCAGCTTCTGAAGAGAGGAAAAGCAGGTTTAAACATGATGGGGCAAAAACACACTAAAACCACCCCAGCAGCAATCTGTTTTATGAATATATTCCTCCTGTCCAAATCCAGTGTGCCAGATTTTTAAGCTGCCTCATTCCAACCCAAATGTAGCTAAAAGCTCCCACTGCCTCTGCACTACCAGTGAAAGGAATCTACTGGAGCTGGAGCCAAGTCAAAAGCTGCATCAAGACACAGACTGACCTGAGGGTCCTTGCAGCCTGCCAGAGGGATTCTCAAGTCTCCTCCAGTGAACACTGTCAGAATCCCAATCTCTCCCACTGACAGGAAAGGAATATAACTTTTGGGATAAGTTTTGTGGAGTCTCTGTCGTTGTTCAGAGTTTTATAGACTTTGCTTGGGAGAATAATTTAGAAAACAGGAGGATAACAAACATGTAATTCATCTTGCTATCAAATCTGACTCTTTGTAGGAGTAAAATTAATGAATAAATATCTAACAGCTTTTAAGGGTAGGTAGTACATGAAGGTGTGGTGCTATTTCCATGATTTTTTTTAAAATGCATTTTACAAAAGATCATTCATTGCCTATTCATCAAACAAGCCCATATTTGAATACATAATAATATAATTGGGGATGATTTTGTAAAGGGCAAGGACTTTGACTCAATGATCTCTGCAAGTCCCGTCCAACTCAGCATATTCTGATTCTGTAAATTAGATTTGAATATCCTGAGGCAGCAAAAGCCACATAGGAAGCAAACAAATGAAGTTTGTATGCAGGATGTATACAGAGGAAAGGAGACAAAACCTACCCAGCCTTTCTATTGTCACTTCTCAATAAATGTTAACTCTTTCTTCCCACACATTTTCCCTACTGAAAAAAAGGGTGTAGGCAAAGGCTTCTTAAGCTCCTCTAGGTTTTGTCCTGCACTCTACTACTCTGCAAATTTTACCTGGGTAGGAATTATAAATTCAAATATTAGTTTTTAGGTCAGTGTACAACTGAAAACAAAACAAAGAATTAAGATGTACAAAGGTTTATAAAACAGAATTTTGGATGAGAAAAAAAATATGCAATGCAGCTAGAGTTACAGACTCACTAGCTGGCTTAAGAAATTTACCTATTATATTAAGTATGTGTCTGTGTAAATCTTGAATATTATCCTCCTCCTTTGTGATAATATTGACTATGCTGAAGTACAAAAGTCACTTAATGCTTTCCAACTTTTAAAAAAATCATGTCACTGTCTTAGAACACACAAAAATTAGTTAAATTTGACAGATCAATACAAAAAATCCTGCAACACCTTCTACTAAAGAGGTTTCCAAAACATTTTGTAACATAAGCCCAAAACAAAGAAATGGACTGAGAATAGCAAGAGTCTGGACCAAAGAAAGCACAAAGAAAGCAAAGCCAAGTCCTTCAGTCGTGTAACCACTGGGATAATCTCATCATATACAAACAACTTAAGTGGCTGTTATCTTTAATCAGATTAAGTATTTTGTTATTCATAAAACTTCCAAACCAACCACGCTAGAAAGGCTGAATCATAAATTTGTGCCTAAATTCCCCCAGACATACACATATCACAGCCAGCTACCTAAGACCTGCATCTCTTATTTAAAGATCTCTTAAAGAGCTTTTCCTACTCAGCTTCTTTTAAAGAAGAGTCGTTTTCCTGCAGATCACCTTCAAATATTCTTGTGCCAAAACACATATGAATCTCTCTTTGCATAAGAAAACTTATCAAGGAAGAATTTTATTCTAAAAAACCCACAAGATTTTTTTTCCTTGACTACAGATTAACATGGATCCTAAAAACAAATAACTAAAACCATTCTAATTTTTCTTCTTTGATATGAATCCCTAAGGACTTCCCCTCTCTGTATTGATACTTTTTATTATTTAATGGGTTTCAAGTACTAAAAGCTTGGAAGATAAATTTTTAATGTATTTAGCAACAATTGCTGCAAAATACAATTTTAAACCAATAAATTATAACCCACTCGAGTCTAAACTGCCAAATTCTCCCTAAACTTTTTTCTCTGAATTTACAGCTAACNAAGTCTAAACTGCTTTGTCAAGCCAAATTCTCCCTAAACTTTTTCTCTGAATTTACAGCTAACAGGCAACATAGCTGAAAATGAAACAATAATGTGTTTGCATATGAAAAAGCATCTTCCCAACAGTAAAAGTTGCTACAAGACTGGCTCAAGCCATAGCTAGGGGCTCTGTCACCTACATGCACTACAAATTCCACAAAGTTATGGTGGAAAGTTATACTTATTCAAGCTCTTTGTACCTCTAATAGGGACCTACCAGTTCACTGTTTCCCAACAATAATCAGTCTATTCAAGGCTTTTAACCCTAATTTCACTCTCAGTTCCTCCTTAATTAAATGGCAAGGCTCAGCATCCTACATCTGCCATGTGCTTGTTTCATTTTGTATGAGCTGCAAATTACAAGTCATTAATTCCCTGCTCAGAGCAAGAACACGTCTCATTACATCATCACATACATCTTCAAATACCACAGCAGCTTTAACTGCTAATCTTCATAATGTGGTAAACTGCCTTCTCAAACAATCCTCAAAACATTACAGGCTGTTCCAAGCACAAAAAGAAACTGAACAACAAAGGCAGGAGATGAAAAACAGTTTGGGAAGGACTGAGGAGTGTGTCAAACACTGCATCAGCCGCACCCCTCCTGCAGGCAGCTCAGCGACAGCAGAAATGACACGGATGGATCACTCAGGATGCCTTTCATACCCTGAGAAAGGTATTTGGAAAAGCACTCAGATAACAAATACTCAATTTGGACTACATTGCTGTTTTCAGTCAGAATCTCCAAGTCTAAAAGAACAAAGATTACCTGTTGTTTTTTCAAATTTAAGATGTTAAATTTCACTTTACCTGTGAGATTATTTCTGCTGTCACAAATCATATTCCCATAAGGAATATTTAAAATCTTTCCTTTTTTTGTCTGATTTGCCTTCCTTTTACTTAAAATGATCCCTTATACTCAGGAATTTTGTTCCATTACATGATCTCTGAACTCCCAGAGGAAAGTAGCTTTTTCCTCTTGACATATTCAGGACTGCAGCTTTCCTGCCAGTGCTAGTCATCACTCTTCTCATCATCTATATTTGAATCCGCATAGAACAGAAAATCTGGAACTGCACCTGCAAACAGTGTCCTGGTGGAGGTCAGACTTAAGGCACACTGGCTGACCCAGTTCTATAAACAGAACACTGCTGCACTTCTGCACAGCCTCGGGTTTCCAAATGCGGGAGCTCAGAAAGCACCTTCAGCATGGAACACACAGGTACCTTAAAAATAACTCGTGAGGACAATTAGAGCACACTGCAGCCTGTAAATCACTGACCAGAAGGGAAGAGGATGCAGCTGCACATAACCTAGCAACCAATATGAAGCCACAGAGAAACTCCCCTTCTACAAGAGGTGTCACTATTTTTACCAATTTACAGCCAGATTAAAAAAAAAATCTTACTGGGCTCCTCCTGTCAGCCTTCAATCCAGAGCTAGCCCTGAATGTAAAAGTCTGCCCTACCACAAGGTTTAAAGTGAAAGTAAGCTAGGTAAATACTATAAAAAGGACATTTTTAGTCCTTTAATGTCAAGGTCACACATCCTAAGAAAAGCTCAGAATCACATTTGGAATTTGACCTACAGCCTTAACATCACAAAATGTCTGTGTTGGTAAGTAAACTGGACAAACACTCAAGCTTTGCAAAGATTTGGAATTTCTAAAGGCAAGCCCAGAGGTTTCTGAAGAAATACACAGGACATTAATAATAAGCAAATACAAGCAAAGGACAGATTCACTAAAAGGAGTAAAACAAAAAAAAAAAAATCTTGAATACTGGCAGAAATTTCCCCATCTCCAACAAGGGCGTTGCTTTTCTCTTATGACTGCCAGGAGCAGCCCACTCTCCACATGGCAGCAGTGGGAAGAGGCTCTGTGGCCTCAGAGCACAGCAGCATCCACCTCTGAAAAACACCCAGTCAGCCTCCAGAAAACCCCAATTCTACCCCTGCATCACAGCAGTATCCACCTCTGAAAAACACCCAGTCAGCCTCCAGGAAACCCCAATTCTACCCCTGCATCACAGCAGCATCCACCTCTGAAAAACACCCAGTCAGCCTCCAGGAAACCCCAATTCTACTCCTGCATCACAGCAGCATCCACCTCTGAAAAACACCCAGTCAGCCTCCAGAAAACCCCAATGGCTCCCAATAAGCTCATGCACTGCATTAAACTATGTTTAAGTGAAGAGGATTATGTACTTGTTTAGCTGAAGAACATAGCCACTGTATATTTACCTGGATAAATCTTGGAATGTTTTAATGTTGGGGTCTGCTATTAAAAAATTAAAATCATACCTTTCAGGGGAAATCTTCAGATTCTCTGGAAGATGGAAAAATTATTATGGAGAAATGAAGGCTAACAAACCATATTTGCTAAAAAAAGAGATGATAGCAAAAATAGCTCCTATAAAACCCTTAGCAGGGGTGATGCTGACAATTCTCTTTGAGAAAGCACAAGCTAAGATGATTTGCACCGCTGAGAAAGTACAAGCTATGAAGATTTGCTCTGCTGCAGAGTCCTTTGATTTAGATTTCTTTAGCTACTTCAACACTAATGAACACTGGTTTTTAGCAATCACACCTGGATTCTTAAAGGTAACAAACTTAATACTGCTTTGAAACAAATACTTTTGCCCATTTCAAAGACAAGTGGCAAAAAAGCCTCAAGAGTTTTTTCAGCCTTCCTCCTTCTGTAGCAAGCAAACTATTTTCATTAGAATTATTACCTCCTGCTGAAACAGTTGAGTTTAAAATCTGTATACAGTATAAAAGTATTCAGTGACTTAAAAGCGTTCTTTAACTACAGGGATTATTCTTCCTCTTAAAGAAAAGATTATGGTGTCAATCCCTTGACCGTTCTGCACTGAATAAACACTGGCTACTAGCTAGCATTTCAATTATCATGATACAGCAAATCTGTATCCTTTTAACTGCAGACAATCCAGATGACCTGCCCACCTAATTCCAAAATCTCTTTTAGACTCAAACATATCTGGAATTCCATAATGTTGCAGGCCAAATCCCATCTTGCTTTTCTTGCTCACATACTGCAACAGAGTGAGACCCTCAGATGATGTGATTGCCTACACATTATTATGCCTATTCCAATTATTTGTGTGAAAGGAATCAAGGGAATGCATCCTCTTTCTTGCAAATCCCACTAACTGCATTTTACCTTTCCAAAGGCCTAAAAATACAGTGACTGAAACACAGAATAGCAACATATCCTAAAATCACTGCAGATTCTCTGAGAAGAGTTAGATACTACAATCAGTCTGGACGTATTATAAGCACATGAGAAAAAAATTCATTCTCTGTATACATTCCCAAGCCCTTCTAATATCTCAGATTTCAAATGAAACTGGATGGATATTAAGACTCTCTATGCCTTTGGTGTCACATCAAAGATTACTCTCTGTCAAAGCTGAAAGTTCAAAAGAAATCTGACAGGAGTGTGTGTGTCTAAGGCAGTTCCACAGACCCAGTCAGGAGCCCAGAGGGGCTACACTAAAAGCCACTTTTCAAAAAGGTACAGCTTATAAACTCTTTGTTAATGGAGGCTGCTATCATCTGACACATGTCGGTGGTACATAACTTTCTTATTCAAAATCTGCAACAGCCCTATGGCAAGATCCAAACTCCATTTTTTTCCAGAATAATAAAACTGAACACAATCCTCTTCTGCTGTTTGGTAGTGTTGGGCCAAATCTAATGCTGATTTTTTAAAATTTTAGTTATGTCATGGAATCTCTGAAGGCAGACAGACTGCAAATCTCCAAATCTCCTACCCCTTGGAGCAAGGGAGTTGTCTTCCTATCATACCACTGTTGTGTCAACAGAAACAGCATCTGCTGGCCTCCTTCAAAGCAAGCACTTCTTTAGCTTCTGTGAGCACTAATAAACACTTTCCAGCAGCCACCAATGGATCTGGAGAAAGGAGAGCTTTTTGCCTTCCCTAAACCACTGACACAACTCACCAGTTTAGGCCACAGTTTGCCTTCTGCATACAACGAAGTCCACCTCACTGGATCACTTTAATAAAATGGTCATGACTGCATTAAGAGCAGTTATATAAAGACAGAATAACCTTACTTAAATGCATCACAAGGCAGAGGTGTGATAACTTAAAAAGTAGCTGTAATTACCTTTAATTATTAAAAAGTCTTGTCACAAGAATCAAAGATCTATCAGGAAAAATCTAGGCTAATTGTTCAAAAATTGTACTGTAGTTTAGTATTTTGTAGTTACAAAGACATGTTTCATAAATTATCTACTTCAAGTGGATTGAAAGGAAATTTTGACTGAACTTTAAAATAAATACTGTCAAGAAAGTCTGAGTAACAGATCCATCATCACTATCAAATTCCACAGGTTTTCCCCCTCAATATTCCAAGAATCCATGTTGATTTTTGTGTGGAAATAGCACTTGGCTCTTTGTGGTTTGGTCACCTTGTGCAAACAGGTCTCTGATGAATTTTGATAAATGTCTTGATAAGGCTAGTTCTTGCTGGTGTGAGAGACTTTGAGACTGGGATAGGATTAGGGCACATAGGATATGAGAGAAAATACAGCAACATCAAAAGCTACTTGTCTTCCAATTTGAAGTTGTCAATAGTGTAGATGAAACATTTTTTCATTTTGACTCTGTTTCTTTCATTTTGCTTTGTTATTTTTAGACAAGAACTGCTTTATTGACTAATCAAAGTAAGCATCCTTTATGTTATCTATTTATCTAATCTCTAAACAGCACTTAAGTAGAAGCACAGGAATGTTCCCATCAAATCAGTCTTCCAGAATACATTAAAAACTCTTATCAGCTTCCACTTACTAAGATCAATTCTATTATCTTAACCAAATCTGCTTTTTATAGCATACCCATAAAGATCTAGAAAATGCATTCAGGAAGGGAAGGCCACAGCTTGCCTCATACCACTGGACCCATGAAGGAAGCTCTGCTGACAATTTGCTGTGAGTACTGACTACAATGCTCTTACATGCTTGATGACAGTGAAGAGAAGGGTTATTCAGACTGAAACAAGAGAAAAAAGCAATTTCTTCTACAGACATAAAAGGAATGTCCACTAACATTGTTTCAGCACACAGAGACCTTAGGTTTAACAAATCCTTACATCGGGCTTTGAAACTATTTAATAGTTTACATTAAGATGCACAAACTGTGCAGAGAAAATATCTTCCTCTTGCTAATCCTTCAGTAATTAAAAAAAAAAAAAAATCAAAACCACTAACTCAATTCTTGCAAAAAGACCACAGAAAAAGTTTCACAATTAAACTGTTCAGGTGTAATCCTTAATATTGGGAAAGAATTAATGTTAACTCATTAAATATTACATCAAAATCAATACTTTCAATGGCAACTAATAATTTTTTTTATACCTCACTTATTTAATTTCATAGAAAGCACATCAAATGATGCAACCATCTAGAAAAACAACCACAGGTTTCTTACCTACAACTGCAGAAAGCTGACTTAGGTACTCCATAATCTGGAGGCCTTATTCTGATGTTCTGAACTCTCTTGGGTCAGGAGGAGCTGAGCAGGTCCTAACCCAACACTTCACAAAGGCACCTCAACATTCTGGGCACTCACACCTGAGGACCAAACCATAGTTCCAACCCCTTCCCCAGTGATCTTTCACATTCCTGATTTATCTCAGCCAGTGTTGGGCAGAGGGTCCCTTTGGGACTCCTGAAATGCTCACTGTGGTCACACCACTCGTGTGACAGTCCCCAGCATGGTGCTGCAGGACACCACCCTTCTGCTGGACTGGCACAGAACAAGAGCACATACTAACTGGAAAATAAACCCAGAAGCTGAAAGCTTCATTTGAATATTATTTTTTAAACCATCTGAATATTATTTTTTAAACCATCTTGCTTGGATAATGTGGTTTGAAAGCATCCCCCTGCCAAGGATGGCAGAACAGTGGCCTCCTAAAACAGCCATGCCTTAAAAGCACTGTATCATGTGCTTGCAAGCACTGTTCCATGTGCAGCCAGACTACAGGCTGCAAGACAAAAAGGGAAAAGAAAAAAACAGAAGTCAGCAAGCATATTTTCAAGCTATTTGTTATCCTAACAAATGGGTGTGGATCAAGATTCAATGGCCACACAAAGTACAAGCAGTCACTGTAATTCAAATCCCACCAACTGCTGCTTTCAAAAATGGGCTGTGCATCTTTGCTCTCTACCTGCATTCAGCACTAATTCCAAACCCAAGAATTTTTTCTTTAGTTAAACAACGTATTCCAACAGCAATATTTTTAGAGTCTGCTAAAATCAACATGCAGGATATTATTATTACTTAAAACTCCTGGGAGAGACATTGATATTAACTGAATAAAAAGTACTTAAAAGCAAAATAATTGATTCATTATCTGTCTTTATCTGTTTTCTAAAGAATGGAAAGGAGATGTATTTAAGTAACAGCAAATTACTGAGATTCTGAAACAAAGCCACCCTGTGGTGCCTCTTGTCTTTTCAAAAGGTATAGAATGGATAACAAATTCTTTAAAAATTAGGACATCTGGCTATGACACCTATAAGCACCGTAAGAAAACACTACAGATCATCTCTGTATGATTTCTTAAGCCTTTGGGAGTGCCACCCAAGAGCCACTATCATGTGCTCCAGAATGCTCCCAGACCAGAACCTTATGAAGTATTTTATTACATCCTCTCTGTTAAACACAGTTCTGTCTTACCACAGGCATAGTCCTCAGGTTCACACACCTAATCTTCCCAAAAGACATCTTTCCTCAAAATTAATATGTCTTTATGAGGAGTCATTCCCTTATACCTCTAGTAAGACCTCTAGGTCACTATCATGTAAGATAACACACTGCCAATCATCATCATGACTTCTGCACCCCTCAGTGTTTCAATACAGTAATATTCATTATACTGAACACCACTACACTGAATTGGGCCCCACATCCAGGAAAATGGTAAATATAAACAACAGCACATTCTTTTATTTTCCACACATTATTGCCTTCTATGCTCAGAGGAAGTTAGAGACAGAAACAGCCACTGAATCTTCTGGTCTGACTTCCTGCAAACACCAGACCATGAGCATTCTTTCACTCTCCAAGGCTATAACCAGATATAATAACGTGGTGATGCTCCTCACCCAGCCATACATTTCATTCACATCCTTGTCCATAATAAATCAAAATACATATATGTGCCTTTTACTGGATTATTTTTCCATCAGAGGAAAAGGGGACAGAAAAGAAAAAAAGGTTCAGGCCATGAACACAACCAAAATACACTTATTTCCCCAGGCTGCCATGAAGCAAGCTGTGCTGATAGAACAAGGACAAGGGAACAAGCAGCAGGACTGTGAAACTACACAAACCAGCACTGAGATGGAGGAACATTCAATCTACAACCTTAGAGATCAATTATATATTCCTATTCTGTCAACAGAAATATTATAGGAGATTGTAGGCCCCCTCCCAGCTCCAAACTATAACCTCTCCTATGTCCTCACAGATTCCCATCCCACTAATTGTATTAATCTGGTTACACTCTGCCACTGTGGGGGAGAGATGAATCCACTCCTTTCATCAATCCTTCTCCCTTTAAACACACACTAAATGTGACTGGGAGCTGGAGGAGAGCAGGGTGGAACATCCAGTTTAAGCACATGAACAAATGAAACTGTAAAGATGGGGGTACACTAAAACCCACTCGTGGCAAAGACAGGAAGGATGACAGAGTAACAGCAGCCTCTCTGAAATGGAAGCTGCTCAAGCCAGAACAGAAAGAGAACTGTGGCTTTCCCACACTATTCAGGCTGACATTGTTTGATAAAGGAGCACCCATAAAAGCACTTAATCTTAAAACAATATTCTATTTAGAAAAACAAAAAGAAAGCAGCAGAACCACACCAACACACGCCCTGCTCGTCCCTGCCAGTCCCTAATCTGTCTGACATAGTTTGCAAATCATTCAGCTACTGTCAGCTGAAGGAGCAAACTCAAGACACAGGGCAAGAATGCAGTTCCTGCAATCCTTTACAAAGCTGCAAACCATCACCCTCTCACTGTGAAACAGAACAAGTTCGAAACATAGCACACTGCCAGTAATCTTAATTTTCTGTTAACATTAACTACTTTACTACATACAAACACAGATAAGAATGAAGATAATAATTTATCTGGTAGTCCTGAAAAATATATTTATTGTCCTTTAAAAAAGACTAACTTGTAGATATAACTTTTTGAGTAGTATCAAAAAGTCGGTTTATGTCAGACATTTCTTGAACTTCTGAACATGAATAAGTCCAGCGCTAACTTTTCAAATGGTTTGCTGGGCTACATCACACAGTAAATGTAATATAATTAGTCATCATCTCAACCCTATAGATATGTAAGGAAGGCAGAATTACCCATTAGACTGGTGACATGCTCTGTTCTAGTCTTTAAAATTGAATAAAATCAGCTAGGTTTCTGACATAATCCCAGAAAGAAAATCTAAACATGATGAATTTAGTTTATGGTGGGTATTTGCAAAATAATCAAAATATGAAATTGTTCACTTTTAAGTGTACCCACAGAAGATGCTTCACTGTTTTCACTTGCAAGGAAGACTTGATATTGAGAAATCATGTACAAAATATGTCCACTTAAGCAGTCAACAGAGGGAAAGCACATTAGAGATATAAGACAGCATGATCCCATGTTTCCTCATTTTGAGCAAGAAACACAACCAACAATAATTATTTGATAAACTAAATTCATTTTAATTCTACATAAATGTCAAATGCCAAAATAGAGCTTTTAGAGAAAGGATTGTTCCTTCCTGCAGTTAAACAGCAGCATCCCTGGGAGATAAGCTGGATTCAAAGAAACAAACAGTGATTAAATCAACACACAGATACTACTACTTGTATCTGTTTCCTTAGCTGACTGAATCTGAAGAAACTGTCAACTATCAGAGACTATCTTTATATACTTAAAGAAATTAGTACCTCTAATGTTAACTGTGCTTTAGTGTTCATCCTTTGTTCACATCCCCAAATATATTATGGGTACCAGAAGCATACACACAACCTTCAGTCCTCATGTCTGCCCTTTCAGTATGGTCTCTTATTATTAAGCATGTTCATTGTCTAGCCCCATGTATAGTGTCATCTCATGCCTGATGACTACAAAACACTTCACATAAAACCCTCTGGAAGTAATTCCTGTATCACTGAAAGCATCTGCAGTTCTGGCTCTAATCCTCGTAACGAAGTGCCCAATTTAAATCCCGGAGGATGACGACAACAAATATCTCAGCAAATCCAAGTCACAAAAAGGGCACCTTTTTCTGGTCAGGCATTTATTTAGTAACTTTTCAAAGGAACCACATTTTCTTCCACATCCTACTTTCAGAAAGGAAAATGTTTCACTAAATAAAATACTGGGAAAACTTTATCACCTCAAAAACAGGGAACACTGACTCAGGATAACTACCCCAAACAGTTCTGTCTTGAAGTCAAATAAGATTCTTTTTAGAGTGAACAAGGTGTCTCTGACTGGTACCTGGGTACAAAAAATATGTCTTAGACATTACGTTCATCATTTTGCTTGAAGGAAAATCAGAGTTAACCTTGAAACGTTTTTCTAAACTTTGGTCAAGGTAAGTACTGTGTTCTTGTAAAACAATTAGAAATACTCTGGAAACACGAAATATTATGAGGGCTGAATTAAGAGAAAGCCTGTGGCTACCCACTTTATTGCAATGATGATGGAATTGGTCCATTTTTACAACAGTTGTGTCACACTGAACAACACCCTGAAGGCACAATATGACTACAAAGGATGTTTAACTAGACCTAGCACACTTGTCCCCATCACTACCTGCTACTCTGCTCTTCAACACTGAATACAAAAGCACATTTTGCTTATTTATGAATTTACCCAAATTTCTGTATTTTTCACTCCCCTTATAAAAACTTTATTTTGCAAGTATTTGTACACTGAATTGAGTTTTAAAATAATCATGAGCTATGCTGGAGAGATGCTATTAATCCCAGAGTAAATCCAATTGCACGTCTGCCAGAGAAGTCAAACAGAAGAAGAGATGAAAGAGTAACTGCACAAGTCTACATTTCAAGAGAAACAGAAGCTGCATTAAATGGACTCAGAACTGAATATAAGGCTACAGTATTTTCCCAAACTCCAAATTAAATAAGAGACATATGTAGGTATGTGTGCATACACAAAAAGATACAGACAGCTATGTGTACTGTACAAGCAGCAGAAGTGAGAGGTTTCTGACATTAGCACAGCAAGCTCTCCATAAACACAGGAAGCAAAAATTGTCCTTAAATGCCTTAAATGTCTGTACAGTGTATTTTATTCTATGTCAAAAACATTCAGATTGCATTCAGGACTCCTGTATGTTTAATTACTAATTAGGTATGTGATTATTCTGTTGTCAAACACAGACCTTTTAAAAGAATCCATTTCCAATAATAAGGCATTACTACCTGCATCATAGGAACCTGACAAACAGTTCATGAGGCTATTTCACAGGATTTTTGGCGGATAACTTTATTCTCTTTTCTAGTGATATATGGTAGCAAGTAAAGGGAATTTATGCTCAAATTGCTGTTAGAGTTTCTGATTGCTGGAATTGTCCAGCTCCATAATCATCCTTCAGAATCATAAAGGTTGCCAAACTTTTAACTGCAACATGATGCAGAAGTGATACTGCATCGATGAGCGAGTTTCAGGATCAGACAATTTAAATTCCCTGCATTTACCCACACGCTTCTGCATTATGTGAAATGCCTACCTAAATGGAACTGCCAGAGTTCTCCAGAGCTGTTTTAATTTCATGGAAAAGGTCCTCCTAAACCATGTGGTCACAAAAATAATTGTGCAAGTGACTTACACAGTCTTCTGCTCAGCCTCACCAGATGGATCAGCTTTCTCTCTGCTGCCAGTAAATGCTGAATGTGTAACTTCCAATTGTATCTGTAATCCTAGGGTTATAACATCCTCTATCATGTTTCGCTGAAGCTTTGGAATTCATACTCAAAATAAAGCTATTTTCCAAGTGAGTTTTAAATCAACCGTGCATTCTAAAAGGTGTTGCTTTCAGTTTTGTTGTTTTTGTTTTTTTTTTAATCAAAATGCTAAGCTGTCTAAAATCTCAACGGTTCCCCTTTAGCTTCCAGTGGACATCCTTTGTGCATAAGTTTCCTATTTAAGTGATGAGCAAATCAAAAGCGGAAGTGAAAGAGAAAATTACTTTGCGGAGTAATTGCTGTTAAACCTTCTGCGAAGCACAAAACAGCTAAAAATGAATTTTGACTGTTTTATTTTCTTTTATTTTTATGTGTAAACATGAAAGCATGCTATATGAATGACACTGGCTCACAATTTTGCTGTTCAAAGCAAACTGTAAAAACAGACTTTCACTTTTTCCTAGCTGATTTTGTTTTCTGAGTCTGTATTTTGACTTCATGAGCAGTATTTTGAGTACTGATACTACTTTTACATCATACCTACTAATGGAAATCACTAACACTATAAAGAAAAAAGGAATAAGAGCACCGTCATTGATTTAGCTGCCTTCAAAAAGCCACATGAGAGTATTACTAGGTGATGCCACCCTGGTCATTTAGATGTGTTCCCATATGCCTAGAACACAGAATTCAATAAAGTGTCAAGAAGTTTCCTTCTGATTACACAGAACTGCTATGCAGATCCACAAATCTGGCATCTCCTGACTCAGAAATATCAGAAAGACGAAGGCAAAGTGAGTAAGATTTTAAAGTGTCTTCCTAATCAATCTCTGCTCCAAAGATACAGCAGTTACCATGTAAATCAATTATATATTTTTGCTAGAATAACGTTTCTAACCAATGCTGCCCTTATTTTGGAGGCGCTGAAATCCGGGCAAGACCTCAGTCTATGAATCGCCTCCGACTACAGCACGGCAGGTGACCTACAATGGATAAATCCGGTCACTGTGTACAAAGCCCAAAGGAGACCTGTCCTGGCCTCGCCTTGCAGCAGCCCCGGAGCCGGGGCAGCGCAGACAAAGCGCCGCACGCCCGGAGCCGCAGGCCGGAGCCTCC
>VZTB01009203.1:31732-53592 GCA_013397245.1 Thryothorus ludovicianus
TCGGCGCTGGTTTGACCTGCTGTAGTGGAAACAAGTTCAGGGTTGTGGTGTCTGTTGGACGCGTGAAACTGATGCCCTTATCTCAGTCGAATGTCTCTGGGAAAATCTTCCACTCCCTTTAAAAAGGTCATGGAGGTGCTGGAGTGTGTCCAGCTAAGGGCAGCAAGGCTTGTGAAAGGTCCAGAAAAAGTGTCTTATAAAGAATGGCTGAGGGACCTGAGTTGGTTTAGTTTCAAGAAAAGGAGGCTCAGGAGGAACCTCATCACTCTGGAATAGGTTGGCCAGGGAAGTTGTGGAGCCACGTCCCCTGGAAGTGTTCCAGAGGCACCTGGAAGTGGCACTGGGCAGGGTGGTTTAGTGGTTATGGGGTTACAAGGCTTGGTGCGTGGTTGGACTGGATAATCTTAAAGGTCTCTTCCAACCATTTATTAAATGCACTTGAAAATCTCTGCAGTGTGCTCTGCTCGTGGAACAAGACACAGAGAAATAGGCTGAGGGACAGTGTTGAAAGCTGGGCCCCCTCATAGAGCTCAGTGTGTTTTGCTAATATATTTCAATGCCCTTGTCTTTTTTTTTGTATGGAAATAAGTGAAAGATCCTTGTTCTTACACAGGTTTGCACATGAAAAGTAAAACTTCCATAGGAACTCAGTGACACTTGTCACAAGAACTATTTCCTTGCAGCTTCCAATTTAATTCCCACTCTCGCTAGAGAGGAAGGAATGGCCACAGTATTTCCTTCGTGTTATGTTCCACTAGGTACATAGTTAAGCCCAGAAAGGAAAGATGGAAGGACATGAGGTCTAAGATAGAGAAACAAACAAACAAACAAACAAACAAACAAACAAAACCAAGAAAAAAAACCCCAAAACAAACAAAAAACCCCACAACCCCCCCCCAAAAAACCCCAAACAAACAAACAAAAAAATCACCCAGAACATTAAATATAGCAAAACAGCAAAATGTACATTGTAAATCACCAGGGATTAGTTGCAACCTAACTTTATTAGAGTGCTATTGTGATGCATTATCACCTGAGCTCCACATAGAACAGAAGAGCATCCTTTGGTTGGAGGGAACCTGCAATGACCATCTAGTCCCTGCACTATGTACAGGGCAAAAATCATAATTAATAGAAAAACATAGAGGTATAGTGGTAAATCAAAATATGCAGCCTCACCTAAGTGGTAATATTTAAAATATTCAAGGAGAGCAGAGCTTACATGTGTTTGCCTTCATGTACCATGCTGAGCAAGTCTACAGAACAGCAGATGTGAGAACAAGAGTCAGGTTAGAAAGCAAGACTCCTAAGAATAAGCAGGAAGCTGGAAGAGGAATCAAAGCTAATGCTATTGTCAAAGTGGCAGAACAGGAAGAGTTACAGAAGCCCATAAGAAACAAAGCAAAGTTAGGGGAACATGGAGTCATGAAGTCTGCAGTCTGGAAATACAGAGAATCACTGCTGGATTTGAAAAACTGAGGGAAATAAAGCATACTTACTGAATTGCACTCTCTGATTGACATCTTACACAGATCAAGCTGTCCAGCAAAACTCAATTTTGATACAAGTATTTCTGAGCAGTAGTTTCTTGTGTTCTTCATCTCCATGTAAAACTTTTCTCTGGCAATTTTATATTTAATTAACCGCATTTTAATTTTGACAGGCAATACAACCCAACTATAACAATGTGAAATATGTTTGCACAGTAATATGAAAGGGGAAAAAAGATTGAAGGGCATTCCTTTATACAAACTACATTTTAAAGAGTTATGCCATTTGGTTCACAGGTTCAGAGTATTCTCATGAATATGCAAGAGATTTAATTAAAAATAGAACATGCCCTAATTACATAATTATGCAAGAGAACTGATTCAAAGGAACCACTCCTGCCTTTTGAATAAACAATATTCATTGCTTTCTTCCTATCACACATTTGCTTTAAAAGATTTCCTGCAATTAGCTGCTTACCCCAGGGATGTGAGCATCTCTGAACAAAGCAACTACTCCAGCTATGACCCTGATTCATAATATGCTGGCTAATCAAGTATGTGCATCCTGGCAATTTCCCACGTAAACAGCACACACTGAAAGCTCCCTCCTGCAGGAAGGTTGATTAGCTCAATGGAGCCATAGTGCAGTGTTACTCCTCTCTGTTTATGGCACGTAGCAGAAGACAGGCCCAGGAGAGACTTGGTGAAGATGATTTTTCCTCAAGGTACTGCCTGACCTGAAATATCCAAAGAGTTCCTCTTCATTTGGATCTTGTTTTTCCTGTCTCATCTACATGAGAATTATCCAGGTTCATCTAGCAGTAAAAACTATTCACTGCCCACATTTCCATTTTCTCTTAAGGAACTAGTTATGCTGCATGCCCTGACTTTTGGATTAAATTATCAAGACATGCTGTCTCTAGTATATTACAGAATTGCAGAATCAATTAGGTTGGAAAAGACCTCTGAGATCATCAAGTCCAACCTATGACTGAACACAACCATGTCAACTGGACCATGGCACTAAGTGCCATGTCCAGTCTTTGCTTAAACATTTGTAAGGATGGTGACTCCTTTGTCTATCACCAAGGTCACCATGATTCTCTGCAGACATCTGTGTGCATACCAAAACAAAACCCCAAAACACATTATTTACAATGCTGGGTTTTTTGTCACAATATACCAATTTCCCTCTTCTCCCAGAAGAGAGTGGGAGGTTTGTAATTCACAGTGGGAGAGCAAAAAGCAAACAGTTCAACTAAAGCAGCGCAAAGCTCTTTGGTTTTTGAAGTGCAGCACTGTGAGAAATACACACAGCAATCTGAGGTCAGCTTAACTGACATCCACAAATAGGGCAAGCTTCTAAAGAAATTCAGGTTCACTTCATTTAAGAAGTGTGGGTCATTTTATTTTACCATTTGTGATGGGTTGATGGTGGCCAAACACCACCAGCACACCATTGTACTAAAAACATATATCCTTCTGTCTTAGAGGATCTTCCTACCAAAAGAGAATTTACTTTTTTTTCAATCTAATCTTATAGTCTATAAAATCTATGACTTCACTTTAGAAATATGGGCCACAATAAAGTAATACACTGGAGTAATTTCAACTGGTGCTAAAGTGCTGTTTGAAAGCGTCCTGGCAATAATAAATATTGAAAGGCCAGATTCAGCAACCTGTCTGGCTTTTCATCACAACCACTTGACAGTTGCATATGTTTTTACTTTGAATTTCCTACAAGAATGTCCTTTATGGAAAAGAGGAAACATAAAAACCAGTGCTCAAGACTCAGAAGTGTAAAGTACACAGTTCCAGGCACCATTTTAACCCAACTCTTTTGTTCATATGTGCAATTACTGCATGCAGAGCTACCTTTTGATCAGGGAGTTCAGGCACTTTGGGGTAAAAGGACTGTGTTTTGCTTTGCCTGACTCATTGTCAAATGCCTGAACTTACCATTGGGAACGCACTGTCAGGCAAGGCATTAATTCTAAGTAAAATAAACACTGATCGTGATCCTGCTTCCCAAGTCAATAAGCTTTATTTACATGCAAGTGAATTCTCCTTTTTCAGAGTCACAAGGATTTCTAGGAAGCTGTAACAAATGAAAGCCAGTTTGCTTTTCCCTGCTGATTTCTCTCCACAGAGAAATAACAAGGAAATAAAGCGTGCAGTGTCAATTCAAGCCTTAACAGTTAATTTCTGTTATATTTTTTAAAACAGAGCAGGATACTTGCACTGGACATTTTGTTAACAAGATTTTTTCATCTCAGTTGTTACAGAGCTGTGCTTCTGCTAAAGATCATAACATATTGAATGAAAGGTTTTAGCAGCACATTCAATTAGCTTTAAAACAGTTCTGTTATGTGTTGCGGTGCATCTAAGTTATGAAAAACAGACTTCTAAGCTTCAGGTAATACAGTGAAAATAACCACTGGAAAGCTAAAGAGTTGTCAATATTAATGTGAACATAGAGAAAAATACTAGACAATTTCAGCAAAACAGCTATATTTATATATCCTGATTTCCTTTATCTTCAAAGTAGTAAGTGATGGAGGAGCTAAGGGTCCCACCTGTGACAGGTTCTAATACTCTGTGCTATATGAGTTTACAGACACTCTCAGTATTCTCCGAGATCCTACATCAAAATTCTGAACAGGTTAAGGATTCACAGAGGAGGGCTTGGGATGATAATTAGACTTGTACTTTTACTCCATGCATTCCAGGAATGGGTTGTCACCTCTGTGAGGGAATGTTTACTCCACTACATACCCACTATATTCCACCAGCAATTTCTGTTCTGCCGTGTGTCACACCTCTCATTTCATTGAAAGATGAAGCAACTTTCTTCCTCACTTGTTTCCATGTTCCATAGTCAGCTGATGGTTGACTACCAGCACCTTTCTAGCTGGGAAATACTCTCCTCTCCATATTCACTCTGCATGACTTCTAGTGCTTATCGCTGAAGAAAGATAACATTCCACTTACGTTCCTCCCTTCCTTCCTCCATACTTTCACTTCTCAGTGAGTTTATTCTCTCCTGGGGTTTCAGTTGCTCATTCAAGGTTATAAGGATTATTAATTGCTGCATGAGTCACAGGAAGTTACATTTATTTCTGTATTCACCTACCTCAGCCACTGAACCATTGCAGAAGTGTATTAGATACCCAGGAGGAAATAAAAAACGTTGTTGATGGAACATCAGCCTTGGCCACTACTGGGATAACAACATTCAGTTTGTGGTATAGTATTTCTTGTTCTCCCTCCTATATCCTCACTTCCCAACTATGACTCAGCTCCTTTTTTACTTTTATATTGGGATAAGGCCTGATATTGACAGAAAATAAATTATTCTACAAACCCAACACACAGACTATTCCAAACACACAATCATGTGTCTTGGTTCAAACCCAGGAACATGGAGGTAAAAGAAGGGGGGCAGAAAGGATCATCTTTACTGATTTCTAAGTGTCTGCTTTCATGCTGCTTCCATTATCCCCTTCCCTTTCTTAGAACATCAGCTCTTTATTACCTGTATGGTTTGTCAGCATTCCTTTAGAGATCTGCTAATTCATCTAATTTGCCTGCCAGATTACTTGCAATTAGATTAGGTGAGACTCTTTCCTTGGTAATTTCAGGAGTCACTGTAGGATCCTTGGCAAAGGAGACTCTTAGATAAGCTTCTCTCATTAAATCCAGAGTTTCATTATGAAAAATGGTTTTTCCTAAAAAAAAACCAAACAAACAAAACAACCAACCTGTGAGGGCTGTGACAGTAATTTCAGTCACACACCAGTATAAATCTGGGGTCATTTCTTTAAGTATGAGATTCTTCTTGAGAAGTGAATCTTTGAAAATGCAGGAAAAGCACTATTTTTTTTCAAATCAACATCAGGCAGAGGCACAGACTAGAATATAAACTTGCCTCAGCACCAGGAAAACTGGGGCTTCCTCATACAGATAGAGGAGCTCTATTCTCTTTATTCTCACTGAGGTTCCTTCATATATTTAGAGAAGAAGGAAGCTCTGATTTCTTTCAGATGCTGCCTTTTATTAAAGCTTATGCCTAAGCTAATCACAAGAAATGCTAATGCCAATGTATGCCTGTATGTGACCTTTTCCAAGTAGAAATTTGCCCCACTGATTAAAGAAAGACAACTAAATCTCCAAAGTCTAAAAGCCATTACAGACAACCACCCAATCTGGTCTTTTTCTAAATGTAATTATCAAAGGCCATTGAACACCAAGCAGGTGTCTTGCCCTTCCTGCCCAAGAACATCACTCCTCCACTGTGCATCCTCAAGGGTAATACAGACATTCAGATATTGTACCAAATTGTGGGGTTTTTGCTGGCTCTTTTCCCTGGTTAGTGATTGGCACCATTTCTCTATGTGTTTGCATTTCTAAGGAAGTCCTCACAGGTAAGGTATCTCTTTTATATATTTAATTAAATTGTTGTAGAAAAAGAAGATTCTTCCCTGCATAGCTCTCTTAGCTGGCTCTTCCTCCACTCACCTGTGTAGCAGATTCTGCACTCCTTTCTTCCCTCATGACCATAAATTTGTTGGCTAAACAAACTGAACTCTTAATCTCTTTAAAAGAGATTCTACATCTCCCTGATTATTCAATTTGCCCTTCTCTGCTCCTATTTGCTTCATCTTTCTTGAGCCTGAAGAGCTGCATTTGTTTGTGGTCACTATCTGAAATGTTTGTTCCCAAATCAGATTTATCAGTAACCTTCCTTTCATGTGAATACCTTGATGTATTCCTTTTCTGCACATGGCACAGTAATTGCCAAAATTTTATACCCCTTTCTTCCACTAAATGCTTTTCTCTCTTTCTTAGCTAATGTCCTATATGGAATTATACCAAATTCACTTGGCATCCAAGGTTGATTGGAATGTCTCGTTTTTTACAGGAGGCCATTTTACATCCACTTTTCATTGTGGGTGTTTGTCTTGGTTAAGAGGGTATTTCAGGGACAGTACCCAGCTGCACTGGACTGGGGACTTCATGGTAATGCAGTTTGCCCCAAGGGAAAGGGAAATGGAAATGCTTCTGCTGTGTGACAATAGTTCCTGTCGTTTCTGTGCCAATGACCAATTATGTCTGTACAGAAAATGGCTTCTCTGAATGTGCCTGTGGCTAGATGGATGGTAGACAGGACGTGGGGCTGAGAAGGGCAGAGTCACTCTAAAAATCAATAGCAAACAGAACGGCCTGTGCCAGATACTTTGTTCCTCATCCTGTCTCCTGGGAAACAGAGCAGATGCAGGATAAGGACAGATGATCTTATTCCCAGGGGTTTGGATGTGAGTCCTCTCTCCTTGCTGCCTCCTTCTTCCTACAGCAAGTGCGTACTGTGGAGCTTTTGCTTAACTTTCAGATACTGTAATTCTGATATTTTCTATTGGAATTCTGTATTTTTAATCTGTTTTAACAAGACATTTTCTTACTTTTTCACAGATAAATCCACTTAAATGTATTGAGTTCAAAGACATTCCATGTACACACTCTTCATTTCTTCTGTATCTTCACAATGACACAGAAGAAAGCAAGATGTGTACATCACTGGTATCAAGGTTTACACTTCCAACATCAGTGAGATGATTCGTAATTCACTCCTACAGGATGGATGGTGTCTTAGCTCTGCAGCCTTTTCTGTCACTTACCTGAGAGCCAATATTCTTAAGAACTCAAGCCTCCAAAAGCTCTAGAACTGAGACTGATAGCCCAGATGAGAAGAGTTTGAGCAAAGGGTTGTAAGTGAACTTTGTGCCCTCTCAATTCTGTGCTACTCCCTGCTCCCCGTATGATTTGGACAACCCCAAGGACCTGCCTTTCATGTGACAGCTCTGCCCAAGACCTCTCTACCCACACTCAGTGTACCCCTTATATTTAGGGGATGAAAAAGGAGGCTTTAAAAAGTAGCCTTGTAGGTGTCTCTTTTTGAAGAAAGAATTCCTCCTACATCTGTGTATAGGTTTTTTATTGGCCAGTATATGTATAAAAAACACAGTGAAGGGATGCTCTTAGTTTGACAAGTTTGGCAGACACGGCTGCATCACATTGTGTTCTGAAGGTTTTCCTCGTGCCAAAAAGACTAGATCCAATTTAGGTAATTTAGGTAATTTATGCAGCAACTGGCTGAGAAGGCAGTTACCTCATTGGTATGTAGGTCATTACAGATATTCTGAGGCTACAGTTTTACTTTAGAGGACAATTATAAATAGGAATTTAAAGCAAGACTCCTTGGCCTTTGACTTTGGTGGCCAGCTGGGCATATGAAAATTCACAGAGCAGAGCTTGTAGTAATTTCTTTGAAGAAAAAAAATCCGTGCTGCCATGGTTCTCTATGACACCACTGTCACCTAAAACACCTGGACTGTTGGAGGTGTTTTGATTACAGAGAGCAGTTCACTCTGCTGCACCAACTAGCTACAGCCTCCTGGGAAAGTTCTGGGAAATTGCTGACACGTGCCAAATGCAGTACTTTAGATTTTGGATCTGTTTATTTTAACATAAGATTAGTCCTTATTATAGAAAATAATTATTTTTAATGAAAACTGAATTGAAATATATTGAAATAGTTGAATATATTGCAATTGTTTTGAAGACATATTTAGTGCAGTTTCATATCAAAGTCTACCTATTGAAGATAATGTAGCTGTAAACAGGAACTGACACATGCCTCAGTAAACACTAAGAGAAAGCTGGGAACAACTGATAAATATAAATTAGCCATGAAAATGAAATGTACTGCCTACACAGTGTTATACTTCATATTACATGCTGAAGGGCCACAAAGTACACCATCACCATATGTTTGAAAGCTGCCATGACTCACACAGAAAAGGCTGATGAATAACTGTATCTTCCTTCCCAGTGTATAACACTGACCAGAAATCTACCCTGTAAATGGTTCCATTGTGGGCAGCAGTTTAACATGCCCCACATTCTTGTAATTAACTACATAACTGTAAAATGGTGCTGCCAGGTTTATTGTGCACCAATTCAGAAAGCACTCTAAATTCCTTTAAAGGATGGTTCACACATTTGTCATTTCCCATCCCACTCATTTTGCAGCCAAAGGAGGCTGGAAGGCTGTGTTAACCATCTTCGTCATTAATTTCACTTCTTTTCTATCTCTTTGAATTTTTGGTTATGAATTCCATTGGGTAGTGCTCAAAACCAAAGTTCATATTGTAAACAAGTGAGAATACTTTTCTAATTTACATGTAAACATATAGTAGCACTAAAAGCTGAAATGACATCATTAATTATATACAAAATTGAACATTGAGTGCCAAGTGGCTGTTTGATAATACCTATAAATTATAGACTCAAGTCAGTAAGTAATAAGCTGCTTTGCTGCTTTTAGAAAAACTGTGAACCTCATGATTTAAAAGCCTGAGAAAAATCTTCCTGAGATGGAAAAGTGCTCTGCACAGTGGCAGCTCTTTGGCCACATTGTCCTGGGACCAGCGTGTTTCACTCAGTCCTGTGGTACTCAGATTTATGGCTGAGACACCGTGGTAACTTAGACATGCCCAGCAAGCCCTCAGGTGTCACATTGAATAGATCTTTTTTCCCAGCAGCAGAAGCGGCACCAGGGGAGAGGCAGCAAACGAATTAATTTTGAGCATCTCTCGTCAATTCAAGTTGCTCTATAATATCCTATGGCAGAATTTATTTCTTTGAAGTGAGCTGGAATTACTCCTTGGCACAAATTGGCACCTGTGGCTATTTACTCATATGTCAGCTTAGTATTTTGTTCTGTTTTCCATGGTGGAATTTTTCATGAGGCCTGAGGAAACTGGAGGTTTTCCAGACATGACAGTAAAAGTGAAATGCTATTTTGGTAAATGTGAAAAGAAGATCGATAAATTCAGAAGACATTTTCTTACATATTCATTGGAACTTAGTTTCCATTTTGTCTTTCATTCTTATAAAATTTTGAACAAATAAGTGTCTTATCCTATGTATTTATTGTAGAACTACTAAGGCCAAAACTGACTCGACTTGGTTTGTTGCAGAATATTTATGCTGTGTCATACCAGCTATTTTCTCTATGACATGCCAGGATAATACAATCACTTGGAAAGCAATCAAGGTAGTCAGTCTCTTTTGAAATTTGAAATCCATGCATTCTGTCTTCTTAAATAGCCTTAACTACAAAGTCTGTTCTGCAAAACAACACATACCCCCTCTGCTCTCTCCCAAGAATTTAGACTTTTAATTATTTGAGTCATCCCAGAAATTAAAGTCTGTAGCTTTTCTGGAACCCTTTCAAAACAGCCAATGCACGCTACACCCCGATCATCATATGAGAATTTTTCCATGGCAAGGGTTTCTTACAATTTGTCAACAGGAAGTTCTTTTACAATGAGACATGAATACTGACCTGAATTTCATGATTCTGAAACTTGTGTTTTGGTTGTTAATGCGTTTTGGCTCAGCTGATGGAAGTATCACAGCCAAGTGTGCAGCTGAATCATGTCAGTGGGCTCTTTGGAGGCAGCGGTGTGAACAGAGCACTGCGGAATGCCAGCAAGCCTTGACTGCCAGGGGGGCTGCTGGAAACTCATGCCAGCCATGGTCCATCACTTCAGGGCTGCTCTGGCTCAGGCTGGTGCTAATTGCCTCCTGGCAGCCTCAGGAGATGCAGACAGACATTTCTGCTGCCTCCTGCTGTCTCAGGCTCTAGTCACAAGACACCTGGGAGCACCCTAAGGAGGAGAACCTGCATAGACCAGCAAGCAAAATCACTGTGCTTTCCCTGCAAAATATAAGAAACTCAACTAAATGGGTTTGAACCACAAGCCACAAACACAAACCAATGTATGAAATGGACCATGTCTTCAGAGCATTTATGTGGCTTCTAAAACTGAGTTTGACTGTAGGTAAGTCACTACACAGTAATACTTCTTCTGAGTAAGATCAGATTTGAAAAGGGATCATGTATTTTTTTGCCTTTACTATTTCTAGCCAATATACTACTCTTGCTCTTCCACAGCATCTGCTGTTTGAATATATCAGCCAAGTAGATCTCACAATACTTGGGTAAATCTTAATCTATTAATGAATGCAAAGCCAAGGCACAAAAAAGTAATTTATATAATTATGAATACTAATGAGTATGTACTCCAAGATGATTACATTCCATGCACTTATAAACTCTTCTGAAGACATAAACTGTTAAGAAATAAACTGAGCTGCTTTTCCCCTTACTAATTTTTTTTTGATAAATGAACTTCAATATTCAATTATGGGTTTATTATTCTGTGAATCAGTTTACAGTGATCTGTGGATATAATTTTTAGTATGAAAATGTTATTTATGCATATTACAGTTCCAGGCATATATTATCCTTTCATGAAAACATTTCAATCTTGCAGTCTTTATGCAAAAGATTGGCCTGTGGGCTCTGCACAGGATGTAAATTAAGTTCTTGTCTGATTACCCTGTAGGGTACCAATCTTGCTTAGTGACAGTAGAAGCTAAAAATTGCAAGCAGGACAGTCCACTTGAAATTGGGCCAGGAAGGGTCAGTTTCTAAATAGCAAATCTGAGGTTTGAACTAGATTTTAATATTATCCCTAAGAATGTTCAGTTAAACATAGAAGCTGTCTCCTCCAGAGCTGCTATCATTGCTTTTAAATATCATATGAAACTGAGAAAAGCTCTTCTTTTTTTAAGAAGTACAGGTCTTTATTAATCATATGTAAAGATGCTGCAATCACTTTAACCCAGCCTTTAGTCAGTCTGCAGCTTAATTCCCATTTGACTTCCTCCTCTCATATTCAATCAAAATTAATGCTCCAACAGAGAAATTCAGTGAATAGCAAAACCACACAGAGATTATCAAAACAAAACCACCTCAAGTCAATACAGACTCAAACTATTTGAATATTATCAAAATTCTATTGCTTTATTGTGGACTTACTGAGTGTATGAGAGAGACTAAAAAGGCATATGCTGACACTACTGAATATGAAATACTGCTGTTCCTTCTGACAGGATTAGCTAAATACTTAAATGATAAGAACACTCCCCTGTATTTTTCCTTGTACTCAGAAAATGTGCACAGGAAAGTCACTCTTTGATCTATTTCACTAGCTTCAGTTACTCTAGCAGGCTTTTGTATACATAAAAATTTTATTTTTAGTAGTCTTTGGCATCTCCTTGGCTTTCCTTTGATGTATAAGGGTTTTATGATCAATAATATCTAAAAGCAGCTGGTGTTATTGCAATTGCTCTGAGTCAAGAAAAAAACTCAACAATAAGTAATGCAACACTGGTGAGAATGATAGGGCTTTTGGCTGTTCAGAAAATGTAATTATCGCAGTAAATGCATGTGGTTTTTACTAATGAGATTCAAAATTTCAGATGGATTATTTTTAATAACATCTTTTCACAGTGGTTCTATTAGATATTTTAAATCAGACCTCAACACTTACCTAATAGCTAAATACCTCACTCCCTCAATAGGTTTTAGATGAAGGGACTCAGCACTTCACACAGAATCCTAATGCATTTGAAGGGGGAAAAGGATAAAACCAGCCCTGGAGACAGCCTGGGGGCAACACACCAGTGTCTGAGGGATGTGTGCTGGGGAGGTGCTTTCATCTGCTGTCTCATGGGGATGGGGGATGGAGATCCATATGGCAGCAGTGACACAAGGGATACTGATGTGCTGGAAACCACAGAAGTGCCTGACCCCATCTCCTTCTGTGGCAAGATGGCCTGTGGAGAGGGTGAGGGAAAGGCAGAGGATGGGGGAAAGGCAGAGGGTGAGGGAAAGGCTGAGGATGAGGGAAAGGCAGAGGGTGAGGGAAAGGAAAGGCAGAGGATGAGNGTGAGGGAAAGGCAGAGGATGAGGGAAAGGCTGAGGATGAGGGAAAGGCTGAGGATGTTGCCTTCTAGACTTCAGTAAAACTCTGACAGTGTTTTTCACAGTATTGTCCTGGAGAAGCTGGCTGCTCATGGCCTGCATGGGTGCACTCTTCACTGTTAGAAACTGGACGGCTGAGCCCAGAGTGCTGGTGAATGGTGCTGCATCCATTTATCACTGAGTGACAATCAGTATTCCCTAGGGAGCAGTGTTGGGGCCAGTTCTGTTTAATACCTTCATCAATGTCCAGGATGAGGGGATGGAGGACACCCTCAGTCTGCAGAAGACATCAAGCTGGGCAGGAGTGTCATCTACAGGAGGGCTCTGGACTCCTGGATTGATGGGCCAAGGCCAATGGTGTGAGAGTCAACAGGGCCAAGCAGAAGTCCTGTCAGTAGTGTCTGAACAAGAGGCAGGAGTGTGCCCAGGTGGCCAAGCCTGGAATCCATGTATCAGGAGTGGTGTGGCCAGCAGGACCAGGGCAGTGACCATTCCCCTGTACTCAGCACTGGTGAGGCCACACCTCAGGGGCTGTGTCCAGTCCTGGGCCCCTCGAGTCAGGAAGGACAGGGAGGTGCTGGAGTGTTACTGCTCGCTACAACCACCCCAAAGGAGGCTGGTGGGATGTGAGAGTCAGTGTCTTATCCCAAATCAAGCAACAGGATGAGAGGAAACAGCTGCAAGTTGCGCCAGGGGAGGTTTAGATGAGATGTGAGGAAAAATTTCTTCACCAGAAGGGCTGTCAGGCAGCTGAACAGGCTGCTCAGGGAGGTGGGTGAGTCACTGTCCCTGGAGGGGTTTAAAAGACAAAGCAGCTCGAAGCTTAATGCATTGTATGCTGATATTGTTCTTGGGTGACCAACACTAAAATTACACATTCAGAAAACAGTTTTAACTGTGAATTTACAGAAGCACAATCCAAACCTTCCATTTGAATTCCCACAGCTCCCCCATGCCAAGCAACACATATCTGCATGATGAGGCACATTAACTCATCTGACATCGAACAGTTTTTTCCTTGGATTAGTTTGAGTAGTGAATCAATTTCCTGATCTGGTTCAGCAGGCAGACACAAAAATGTCTGCATTAATGGAAGTGAGCAGCTCAGAAAATGAAAATGCTTTTGATTGACCTCCACCCATTTAAAGCATATGTGAAACCACCTTAGGGATGTTATACACAGGCTGTCAGAACATATGTCCATTAACCAGCAGTCCACTGGGGCTCTGGTGTCTCCCTTTCTGAGATATTTTCTAATATTATCCAAATATTGTGTTACATCAGAAGTACCTGTTCAAGTGTGCTTTCACATCGTGGTCAAAGCTTACTGTAAGATATAATTTATCATAAAGCTCTGAAGAATTATGTTATATACCCACATTAGTCTATTTCAAAAAATTCATTTTCCTAAACATGGCATTTTGTAAATTATTAATAAATATATACCCTTTACAGTACTGATGCAGTGTAACATTCACAAATAATTTCAAAATGTTATTATCTCAGCAAACAACATTAATGACTGTTTGCATTTATTAGTAATAACACTTCAAATCACATTTCAGTGGCCACTTTAGCCCAAATAATATAGTTGTATGAAACACTGTAACCTGCTACTGTATCAGTAACATTTATTTCATTTTTCAGAGAAATTAACATAGCTGATGTGGACAAAGCTCTTTTTGCTCCAGTTGAAAAAGTCTGTAAATAAATCATGTCATATTTAGATAAGAAAAATAGGTCAATGGCTACTGAGATGCTGTTTCCAAAAGCAGAACCTTCCCTACAGCACAGCTTTAGGAAAACACTTCATCTGACAGCATACATTCCTTTTAACAGAATCCTCTTAGTAGGTACTGGATAAAAAAAAAAATAATTTAACTGTACAAATGGACAGAGAGAAGAGAGTGAGGAGTGAGACTTCTTCTAAATTAAAAATACATGGCATAACATTTTAGGGCTTCACTTGAACCAAGCACCTTCCAATTGATATTACTGACCTGGAGGCCACAAAAGCAACCCTCAGGCAAGTTGTTTTCAGTGCATTGGAGAAACTGGTGAGAACAGCACATTTTCTTGGAAGAAATGAACCAGGAGAAAGCAGTGCTTACTTGCAGTAATGTTTTTCTCCATACAGGAGTTACCAAATTCACCTTCTACCGAGATTAAATGATGGGCAGCACATTTGTTAAGTTGCTCAGCAAATAAAACATCTACCAATCATGGATCAGAGGAGTTCTTGTCCAAAGGAGGCACATTTCTCTTAATTTAAAAAAATCTAATCTTATTGCATTAGTACTTTTTATGAAATAATATCTTACATCTTTATTAAAAGTAGCAAATAATCACACTGAAGAGAGGACTATTCTAAATTGATTGTATATATACTCACAAATCAAAATTGTTCTTTCACCCATTCTGTATTACTTACTGATAGCTACAGCCCCAGACAGGCAGCTGCTGTAAAATGAGGCATTTTTGTCTTTATATACTAATATAGTTAGTGGAGACATTCTGAGACCAGAGTTCAGGTAAAGCACACTTTGGCTGCCATAACTCTATAGGAAAAACAGGACAGTCATCACCCATTCCATCTAATATGAACAAGGAACAGCTTTTAAAAGTTTTCTTGGCTGTGTTTTGGTGGAGAAATATTTTAGATATTCCTGGAATAAAGGGTATAAAGGAAATCTACATACTGCTTATAAATTAAGATCAGTGTTGACTTTTATTTACATAATTAAACAAATTCAAATAATTATTGCATCAACCATTCAGATTCTGAACATTACTATAAACCACAAGTTTACAGCACATAGTGTTGCATTCTTCATGGAGCTGTGATTACTGTTCTACATTTTTCTTTCTCCAACGAAGCCACCTCAGAGCTCTCACCAGTGCTACTTGTCCCATGAGGAATGTGATCCTAAAGTTACGTTTATACCAATCTCTAGGATTCCAAAGCCAAGAAAATCATCAGCACACAGAACAAGAACAGGAAAAAGATACACAATTATATTCAAATATCCTTCGGCATTGACAAATGACATTTCAGTGATGATCTGCATTTTCTGTTCTTTGTGGTATCACTTTTCCTGCCTAATAAGAGTTAAATAACCTATGAAAAAGTCTGTGTATATCCACACTCATGAACAGATTACACGTGGATTAGAGGGCTGCAACTGTGTTTGAAATCAGGTGAAATAAAATAGTTAAAACCATGTTTCAGAAGAAAAGCTGATCACCCAGCTATCTGGACTAACTTCCTGCCAGTGCTGAGTTTCAGGTGATCTTTGTGTGTGGAAAGATGCCTGTGTTGAAAAGGGCAGAATTGGTCTCATGCAAGGGTGGGAAAAAATAAAATCAAATCACACTTCAAAGGCTAATTGTATAACCCAATATGGGAAATATTACCTTTCTACTGCAGTATCTTTTAAAGATAATGTCTTTAATATTGTCAAAGTTAATCTTTATATCTTTAACTTAATTTTTATGAATCATGCATGGCTTCTGGAATCAATTCAAATTATTCACAGTATCAGCCCTTTTTAACCTCTGAGAATTTGCTTCAAGTTCTTGCCCCTGTTACAAATTAAAATGATATCCATTTTTTTTTCTAGTTTCTAACAAGGATTTCACTCCCATGTTGTAAAATGCTCACTAGAGGCAACAGGATACACAGAATTCTAGAACTAGAACACTGGGATTTAGGTCTTCTCTTGAGATGTCTGGGGCAAACCTTGCATGCACAAATCTAACATAAGCCTGAGACACCAACCTCACAGTGAGGATAGCATCCAAATTCACACTGACAGGCAGCACTGAGCTACCCCTTCAAATGTCATGTTAAATAAAAATATCATGCTAACATTGCAACTGTTTCTTTTCTCCTTTCACATTTAATTTCCTATATCCTTCTTCAATTTTTTTCCAAAACTAAGTTGTATTTCCAGTCTAAGTACCCTGAACTAAATATTCAAGGCGTTCATGCACAGTCATTGCTTCAATTTTAACTAAAATTTAGAAGTTGCAACACTTCAGCTGCCAGTTTTCAGGCCAGCTGGCAATACTGCAAAAGAACATACAGCTACATGCATAAACAGATTTTTATAAATACGACCCCTCAAAATCAGAGTGTCTGTAAAAAGCTCTGCTGTTTTCAGGGCTGTGCAGTTCCACTTCGAAACTACAACAATGCAGCTGACACAACCTGATTTTAAAAGTCAGCAGCAAGCAAGGTCATGTTTAAGCACAAAGCCTGAATTATTTTACCCTGAAGATGGGATCCTCTAGCTATCCAACAATGGCAACTAGCAATCATCTCTAAGATGAACTATTTGCATTCCACTTATCAATTACAGGCAATGTATTGACAATCCTTTCACTAAAAACAATTTCTTACTTTGCATCTTTTCATGCGATTGCTTTGGATTATGGTGAGGCTCCCCCCTGAATCTCGAGGGGCAAGAAAATGGGCATATTTAAATATTTGTTAGTTAAACTGTTCTTATGGGCTTTTATGGGTTATGCACAATACACATGAAGAAACTTAAGCCACCATTTGTTAAAAATCAGTTGCAGTGGTGGCAGAATTCTCACTAGCATTATGCCCCAGTCACACTTGACACTTCTGAGCCCAATAATGTCCCAGTCCAGTACAGAGAGGAAACTGCAGTTGAGCTTTCACATTCAGTGGTCAGTATTCCTGGATTAAGTGTTGTCTTCCTCCACCTGCCCACTCCTCCCTCATTTCTAGCCCTTTTTCACAGCTACTTCCAGGAGTATGTGTGTTTGCAAGTCGTTTTTTATCCCTCCCAGATCCCCAGCCCAGTTTATGGAGCTGTTGCACACACAGTAACACAAACAATGCAGGAGATGCTGTGAAGAGTTAGATCTGAGTTTACCAAGCTGTAGCTGAGGGTCTACCCAGGATGAGTCAGGTGATCAATTTATGCCTCATCAAACTCAAAAGCTGATCACTTTTTTACTGGACACTTGCAAAGTAATAGACCCAAGATTAATAAACATTACTCCCATTAAACAATTTTCCTTTGAGATAAATCACACTTACTTGTCCTTATTTAACAGTCAGATAGAATCTGTTACACAGAACTTTCAAGTGGTCTATTTGCATATTTATCAGTTTCAATTAGCAGCATGAAAAACCCATGCCCTAAGATAATAAAATGTGCCTGATTTTGTCTCTTAAAAATCTCAGACTTGAGCTTATCTTTCAATTAAAACAGCAATAAGCAGCAGCAGAACTCGAATGATAACACAATTTTCTGTCAAATGCTAATAACAGCATTAAAAAAAAATTCCAAAATTACAAGGGTTTACTATTTTATCAATTACAGAAAAAAATGTTCAAATTTTAAACTTGATCTTATACCTTTCACTTAGACTGTAATGTATAATGGTCAACATAAATACCTTCTACATACCTGTTATACTGCAAATGCTTTTTTAAATTTTTATTTAAAAACTCCTTGTAAAATTCGGCCATTTCTTCTGCATTCAATGTTGCTTTTTGACCTGAAAATAGGTTTTGGTGTAACAAAGTCAAGGCAATTTTTTGGATCAAAACCCTGAGTTCACATGCTAGATCTAACTCCTTGCTCCTATAAGCTTTCTGTGTAAGCCTGAACAAGTTAATATGCTTTTATCTTTCAACTTTTTAAAACTTATCTAGAGAGCACAGCAGATTAAAAACACTGATTATCCTGAAGCTGACATAGTTGTTAAACCCCTATTACTTGTGGAACTGATGAAGTTTATCAGCTCTTAGACTATATAGGGAACCAGTGAACTCCTATGAAAATATGCATAGATCTAGGAGTATGTATCCTTTGAATTAAATAATTTCTCATAGGGCTGATGCCTAAACAGCACCAATTACAGCATTTAGTAATCTAATTTCCCCCCCTAAAGCAAATGCATAAATATCAAAAGAACACTATCCACAACTGACATGGTATTTTCGGATGTAATTATTTCTCTATTACTTTTAATAAATTTCAAGTAACTTCATGCAAAAGGTTTATGTTCTGAGATGTCAGACTTCCAAACAATCCAGGAAGCAATTATTTTGAGAAGAAGCAAATACAAAAGATGATTTTGTCATTCATAACCAGAATATAAAAGGAAGAAGAGGAAGACCTGTGGCTACAGCACAGATGTCTAACCCTGACAACCAGCAAATATTCTCAACTCTACCAGACAATTCCTACACAAACCTTCTGGCACAAAATGTCCCTGAAATGACAGTCAAATTTCAATGCCCCAGGGAACATGGATATGATGAGGTAGATGGAATTGCAATATTCAACTTGTTACTGTTCCAAAATGCATTTTAAGGCTCTTGAGATTGATCACAGAAATGTAAATTATTGATTGGTTCTATTTGTCATTATTTAAAAAGCTAATATACCACAATGTATTAGCATACTATGGGATAAATTAAAACCATTTGAAGGCTGCCACCTTAATACCTAGAGTTGATTTGTTTCTTCATATTGGTATCAGCAAAACTGATTCATTACATAGGAAAGTAAGTTTTGTTCCAACTGTTTGTGTATATTTTTATTTTTACAAACATTCACAGCTGTATTATAAAATAGCTGACCAAAGGCATGCAGTTGATATAAATTTATTTTTAATGGAAATATGTGGTCACTCTCTTTTACTTCTGGAGTATGAAAACAAAGCAAAACAAAAAAAAACAGAATAGCAATATAAAAGTAGTGTTTTTGAAACAACATAGATCTAATTAAAATTACTTCTCAGGCACATGCTGATCATTAGGATACAAACAGAAAAGAAAAATAATGGTCTGGGACACACAGAATGTCAGAGCAGATGCTTCACTAAACTAAAACATCATTATTGTGTGAACAAAGTGTCCAACCTCATACTACAATGCCCAATTCATTATTAATATGAAGGCATTTTGTTTTCATTTTCACACAATGAATTAGAGAGACAACTATTTTACAGCAGCTGTGCTCAGGCAGAGACAGGCAGATAGCAGCTGCCTTCTCCCCAGAAGCTGTCTCACCCTCCCTCAAGGAAAAATACTGTATTCATTGGACACACCATGGACCTGAAACCAAAGACTGTGAATTTATCCACCTAACCATAACATGCACTTGAGGGAAATGCTCTGTGTGTTTATCTCAGCCAGCTCACTGGCTTAGGAGGTGTGAAAGTAAAAAGTCCCTCCTTAGGCTACACAATTATTATATTACTGGATTAGGATTTCAGCACATTCCCTCTGGCTGTGGGGAAGGGATTAGGGGGAGATCTGACCCCCACATGCACATCTCCCAAAAGCTCCTTGTCTCTTTTTATATCACACTCTGAAAAACACTTTAAATCCTACCCCTAAGATTTAATTGTGACAGGACACAAAGAGCATAAACTAACAAAGTGCAAAGTTAAAAAGAATTCAGAATGCATCCTAAGCTATTAACAAAGATCTCACTAACCTGATTCATCTCTCATTTCCAGACCCTTGGCTTTCAGTCTTGAATAAATAAATTCTTCTTTTTCCTAAAACATGTTTTTCCACATTAGAATGGGATGTAGTCAGTCCTTGAAGTTAACTATTGTTTTTAATTACATAGCAATGTGGTGTTCAACACCCTTTGAAATAACTAGCAATACTTGTTATACTTGGAAGTGTAAACTAAACACTTTTCTTAATTCAGTGAGTTAGTTAAACTAGTCACTTAGATCCTGCCACCTCCATGCAGCAATTAATTCATGCAAGTGTCCTACTGATACTTATAAAACTGATTTGTGGAATAAACCTACAGCCAAACTTCAGTGTTGTTTGACAGGATTCAAACTTTCAGTTTATAAAACGAAGTATGGAAATGTGCTGTACTGTATAAGTGGGATTTTGAGCATAGAGAAAAACGTGCAGCCCAACAGTATCAAAATTATTTAGATAGAAGCACAATAATAATTTGTGTGTGAGTTTTACAGACTTAAAATTGTGGAATTAAAGAAAAAAAGAAAAGCTTAATTTTTTTCTAGGATCTTTCCAAGTTTTGAGGGGGTATGATGCTCAACACCATAAATGATGGTGAATTTACTGAACTGTTACTGTTCTCCCAAAAAATGCCTTATTGGTTGGGAGATGCTAAAATCAGGAAAGAAGACAGACTCACTTTAGCCTTGTTGGAATATGCCATCAGTGAAATAGAATATATCATTTAACCTCATTTAGTCCTGGTAATTACACCAAATTTCTCTCACTTACAACAAGAGAAAAACCAGCCATGAAATAATTTTCAACAGCTGCTCTAGTCACAGACAGGTCTTGCACAGAGGGTGGCTACAACTTCATACTCTCAGTGCAAGACAGGAAAATGGCAAATACTCTATGCAGTGGCAGCAACAAAATGCGGGATTTTTGGTTTTGTGCATCGCTTAAAGAAATGATCGACAAAACCTTACGTTCCTCCGCGACCCTGAGCGCACTAAGAGGGCTCAGAACCTCGCCCCGCAGCAGCAGCGGCGGCGGGGCCGGGCTCACCTGGCGGAAGGCGCGGTTGTGCCGTGCCCAGAAGCGCTGGTTGCTGGCCTGCGCCTCCTGGCGCGCCTCCCGCAGGCGCCGCTCCAGCGCCGACTCCCGGGCGGGCACATGGAAGATGATGGGCCGCAGGTGCGAGTGCGGGTCCGGGGGCCCGATCCAGTCACGGCCCGAGTGCGCCGGGGGGCGGAAACCCTGCGGGACACAGACACAGACCCTGCAGATCGCCTCCGTGTGCGGCAAATCCCCGAGCGCCGCGGAACCCTAAAGCACGCCAGCACGGCAAGTTCAGAAATAAAGCACATTTATTTACCGTGACCAAAACCAGCGGCATACATTTACAATTTAGCACACTGCAAAAAAGATACCTTTAACTCCTTTACCATAGGCAAGAAGCAGGAGGTAATTTTTAAAATCAACTTTTTTGTTTGTTTGTTTTCATTCTTCTATCACTGATACTCTATTAAAATATTTCACGGAGAGATCTAGCAAATATGCAAGTCTTTTATGGCGCTGATTTCTGCCCTCTGGTGACCAGTGACAGCACCCGAGGGAACAGGATGAAGTTTAGGCTGGGGATTAAAGGCTCTCCACCCGGAGGGCCGATGGCCACTGGAACTCCCCAGGGATGGGGTCACGGCCCCAAGCACTGCAAGCTCAAGGAGCTTTTGGACAACTCTCTCCGACACACCGTGCGATTCTTAGGGCTGGTGAGTTCAGGGCCAGGAATCGGAGTTCGGTGATCCTTGTGGGTCCCTTGAAACTCAGCATATTTTATAATTCTATGATTCTAAGTTTTTCTCAGCCCGGCGTTTTTACCGCATCCATATGCCTATACACAGGCGTGAGCCTGCCCCAGCCGGGTTCGGGAACACCCAGCGTTATCCAGCAACAAACACCAGGGGCCACGACAAACACATCAAAAAAAGAGAGG
>VZTB01009203.1:53978-68932 GCA_013397245.1 Thryothorus ludovicianus
AGGGGGCTGCGCGGGTTCGCTGCGGGGCCGGTGGGGACGAACCTCCCGCAGGTGCCGCGGCCGTGGCCCGCTGTCATTTCCGCCGGGCCCCGCCGCGCGGGGGGCGGGAGGTTACGGCCATGGAGGAGCCGGGGGCGGCGAGTGCTGAGGGGGAGCAAGGTATGTGCGAGGAAGGAGCGCTGGGCCGGGGCGGTGGCCCCCAGGGCGGTCGGGTTCGGCCGCTGCTCTCCCGCCGCTCCGCGTTCTGCCCTGGGCTGCGGGTGCCCTGTTTGTTCTGCGGGTGCCCTGTTTGTTCTGCGGGTGCCCTGTTTGTTCTGCGGGTGCCCTGTTTGTTCTGCGGGTGCCCTGTTTGTTCTGCGGGTGCCCTGTTTGTTCTGCTTCAGCTGCAGAGCAGGTGGGGAAGGCAGGGCGGAAGGCTGGGGGCGAGCAGCCGAGAGCTGGGCGTGTGGCAACGAAAGCATCGCCCCTGCGGCCCGACCGGGAGAAAGGTGTCAAAAATTAAAGGGCTGTGAAATGTCAGCCAGGTGGTTTATTTGTGTTGGTGAAGATACTTAAAATAGCTGTAATGCTGAAGTGCTTCAGAATGTAAAAGTTTAACGTGCGCTAGTGTAGCACTTAACCAAGTCTTGTTCTCGTTTTCCTTGTAGTTCATCTGGAGCTGGACGAGGGAAGAGGAATGGATATGGGTAACCAACACCCATCCATAAAACGGTTACACGAAATACAGAAAGAAGTCAAAGAGATTGAACAGCAAGTGGCTGTCTTCAGCGGTCTGTCTACCGACCGAGATTACAAGAAATTGGAGAGAAGCCTTACGAAACAGCTTTTTGAAATAGATTCTGTAGACACCGAAGGGAAAGGGGATATTCAGCAAGCTAGAAAGCGAGCTGCCCAGGAAACTGAGAGGCTGCTGAAGGAACTGGAACAAAATGCAAACCATCCGCGCAGACTGGAAATAGAGGCTTTATTCAAGGAGGCGCAGTCACTTGTGGAACGCGAGATCACACCTTTTTACAAAGGAGGAAACTGTATAAGTGATGAATTTGAAGAAGGAATTCAGGACATTGTGCTGAGGCTTACCCAGGTGAAAACTGGAGGGAAAGTTTCTCTACGCAAAGCAAGATACCGCACTCTGACCAAGGTATGTGCTGTTCAGGAGATTATAGAGAGTGGGGTAAAGCAACAGCTGTCCCTGCCACTCTCTAATGATGCACATCCTTCTGTCTCCAAAATTAACTCTGTAATGTGTGAGGTGAACAAAGCCAGAGGAACTCTCATTGCGCTTCTGATGGGAGTGAGTAGTAATGACACCTGCAGGCATCTGTCCTGTGTGCTCACAGGCCTCATCGCTGACTTGGACGCTTTAGACGTCTGCGGTCGCACGGAAATAAGAAATTACAGAAAGGAAGTAGTAGAGGAGATCAATAAATTGCAGAAATACCTGGACTTGGACGAGGAAGCAAATTCTACTCATGCTTATGATTTGGCACAAAATCAGTCCATTCTAAAAATAGAAGAGATCCGTAAGAAGATGAAGGAAGTTAATTCCTTGCTTTTAAAAACAGAGAATGCTTCTGATTTGTATCTGGGATCCAAAGCAGAGTTGCAGGGACTAATTGCCCGCCTAGATGAAGTGTCTCCAGGAAAAAATCCCTGTATTAGAGAGGCCAGGAGAAGAGCAGTAATTGAAGTTCAGACTCTTATAACATACATTGATTTGAAGGAGGCGCTGGAAAAAAGGCAAATGTATCCAGAGCAAACTGCTGCTGAGCATCAGTCTCATAAAGCAGTTTGGACTGTACTTGGAAACTTGTCTCAAATTCAGCAAGAGGTGATTTCATTTGATGGAAACAGAACAGATAAAAATTACATGAGACTGGAAGAACTTCTTACAAAACAACTTCTAGCCCTGGATGCTGTTGATCCGCAAGGTGACGAGCGGTGTAAGGCTGCCAGGAAGCAGGCAGTAAAGCTTGCACAGAATATTCTTTACTATCTGGACATGAAAACAGATGAATGGGAATACTGAAACAGCTGTGGCCTGACACAGAAGAACATTTTTCCCTTTGGCACTTCATGAGGATCATTGGCAGCACATAATAAAGTGTTCTGTGCTTGCTGAAATCATGGAGATTGCATAAGCAGTTGACTTGGCTATATGTCTGCTATCCCACGCAGTCACCCACTTGCCATGGCAACTGTCAGTACACCATCAGCAATTCTGGTCACTGCTATAAGCAAAAAAAGTGCAATTCTCTGAAGGAATAGCTTAATACTTGATCAAATAGCTTCTTTTTTCTTTTTTTTTTCTTTTTTTTTCTTTCTTGTTTTTGTTTCGATAGCCTTGTGCAATGTTCAGTGAATGCAGGTTTTTCAAAGACACAGAAACTTCCTTATGGTATAGTACTGGCAGAATTATTTAAGGAGACTGGACATGAAAATTAGTAATCAAGCATGAGGCTCCATCCAGCAACTTCACAGCAGTCTGGATGTACTGTTAATGTGCTGTTACGACATAAAGTACTAAGGGCAAAAAGCCTGCTGGCTTTTGGATTGTACTTGATTTATTCCATCCATCACACCATCTAGATTTCTCAGTTAATGGAGCTATAATGCCAGCTGCAAATCAGCATTTACATAGGCAAAGCCAATTATGTCAATTTTTGTAATACTTGAGCCCTTTGATTTGCAAAACCAGGTCTTTTGTTGGTGGAAATTTTTTCAAGTTATTGCTTTAAGGTACTGAGACTTGGAGAGGAAAATCTGTATGTTTATACCAAACAGATGAAGGGGATTTTGAGGATTTCAAACTGCCATCCATAAAACCTTGAAAACTGCACTGAACTTTATTTAGTGGCTGCTTTAGGTGTCTTTTTAAACTGTGCAGTTGCATCTGGTTTTCACATTTGGCAAAAGCAGAAACAGAATTCACTTTGAAGTGAAATGTGCATTTTGGAATTATTTTTGCAAAATTAGGTAGCCTGCTATAAAGATGTCCCTAATGATGTGTCTGCTACGTGGTCAGGTGTGGCTTCAAGCACGTCTTGGAAAGATTTGTGGCAAATGTCTGTCTTTGCAACTCACTCAATTGTTTTAGTAGCTTCATAAATAAGCTTGCTTGTACTGTTGTATGCACCAACCTTTTTATTTGTGGCTGCTAGTGCCAATCACATTTCTACTATAGCATGTTTTTTGGCATTTTTGAGAGCATGGCATTAAAATGATTTAATATATATAGATATATATACAGAATATAGATATATATATAAAGATATATTCATTTATGGATAATTTGCACTCAGCTCTTTCAGGATGGACTAATGAATTATTGCTCTATAGATGATGATTTGCACCACTTTAAGGAGTGAAAACCATTTCGGATGTTACAATAAATATTTCTAAGATCTATTTTTGACTGATTAGAGAAGACAGTACTGTCTGTGAGAGACAAGTGCCTTTATGACACTGCTAACTTGCACCGTCATATGTAGATATAGGAACTGTTTACTGGCAGCTTGATACATTTGTAATCTTTGCAAACTGGATTTTTCAGGTATATATCTACTTCTACTGTAGTATATGTCAAGCTAACATAATACAATAGGTGACAGTTGCCCTATAGAGTCCTGAGAATGAGTATCAAATTTAGGAAATACGTATTCTGCTTAAAAACTAAAGCATTGGTGTGGAGGTGGGGGCCTTTGGGCAGGTCTTCTGTGCCTATTGCTACAAGAATAATATGTTTGTTCATAACATACTATGAGATGTTGATTGAAGGCTGCATACCTTCAGAGTGTGAATAGATGTTGTTTGTGATTGTACAGGTGATTGCTTTGCAAATCTACTTGCCAAGACCGAGGTAATTGAGTACAGTGCCTAAGGCACAATTTGGCAATGACAGAATGTTTGTTGGAGGATTCTTCCTGCTCCTTCAGAGACACAACCCCATTGGATTTAACTCTCTTTGCTAAAAAAAAAAAATAAAAAAATTCCGTTAATTAAAATTCCAATCCCTATTTGAGTATTAGGTGGCTAACACAGAATATTAATAGTGTTATACACCTGAATTATTTTACTCATTTCAAGCTCTCTACACATTTGAATTGCATCTTGTGATTTGCACTTATATTTTTAGGAAAGATAAGGATTTGATATTGTAATGATATTAATAATTTTTTCTTTAGTATTACTGTCGGGTCTGCAGTGGTTACTTGTAGTTTGTTTAACCAATTTAGTGTCTCTGTTCTCTGGCAGATATTTGTAGTTTTTAGAGGTGTTTGAGCCTCTTATGTAAAAATGAGTAAGTATAGTTATCAGATCTGTTCTATTTTAAATGTGTCATTTAGTTTTCCTGAATGAATTGTTATGCCTGCATCTCTGAGAATGCAAATGTGTAAGGTTAGTGTAATTTGACTGAGTAGAGCCCAGTAGCAACATATTATGTGGATTAAGCTTTTTTCCTTTGTTCTGTACTCTAATAAATGGACTATTTAAATTTTATGGTAAAATCCTCTTCTGGAATGGGATTAGTTCACAGTCTTTGCATGAATGAAAGTAATAAAAAATATGTGCTTAGCAAAAAAACCAAAAAAAACCCCCAAAAAACCAAAACAAAGCAAAAACACACAAAAAAAGAAATGTATAGGTTTCTCAAAAATTTGCTTTTATGCTGAAGAATGTAATTTCTCTGTTTTTTGTATCCAAAGATTGAGAGACACACAACTTTTCTTTCCAATACAGCAGGCTAAAATAATCAACAAAATGTAAATGGACCAAATGGCAAAAGCCTGCATTTTAGTACTATACTAAAATAGAATAACTTTTCTGTGTGCTGTGTTATGTACCTTAGAGCAAAGTAATTGAGTGGATATTCTGGGGGAGAGGTAGTCCTGCATCATGATTCCTATTTGTTAACCAAATTTCTTTTTAAGCCAATTTTCTTTAGTTATTTCAGTATTTATTTTTTGTTGTTTGCCACTCAGAGTGGTTTTTCTGTGATACCAGTTTGGAGAAGATTTTTGTTATGTACAATTTTTACCTTTTAAATTTAACAGAAATCAGTGTCTGTGCTCCTAATGGCATACCTGTCTTCAGTTACTGCTGTGTAGGAGGTGACATTTGTGTTCACAGATCCAAGATTAAATATTGCAGTGTTGCATTCTGGATTATTAATACTAATACATTACTGCTTTTACTAGATATTCATTTGAATGTTATGCCCTGATGCCTTTCTCTATTTATTTTTGAATGTGAGTTACCAGAATGTACATTATTTTTGTCTTAGAGAAAGTGTTTTTATTAAACATACAGACATAAAGCTCTCTTTTTTTTTTTTTTCCCCCCCTTCTTTAAAAGTTTGCTTTTTTCACCGCTGTATTGATTAAAATAAAGTTCTTTGTGTGGATACCACTCCTACTTGCTAAATCTGGTGCCTGTTGGTTTTCTCTGCACTGCTCAGGATCTCTGCTTGTGGCAGGGCTCAGGTCCGGCTGCTTTGCTCTCCGAGGACGCTGCCCGAGCAGCTGAGCTGGCCAAGCTGCCGGTGTGAGTCTCCTCCTGCCGAGGCAGGCTGGGTTCCAGAGCCTTTGGCAGGAGCTCAGCTGATGTGCTTTCAGGCTGTGCACGTGAGGCAGGTTCCCTGCTTGCTGTGTTGGCTCAGTTGTGTTTTTTGGGGCCGCGTTACCGGCGCGCTGCTGATGGAAATTGGGAGTTCTCTTTCTGACCAGACAGCTGCTGGCTTTGTGCAGTTTCTGCTGCCTGGCCAACTCCACTGAGCTGATTTAATCCAACAAAAAGGGAGAAAACAAACAACAAAAATGGAGGAGGGGGTTTAATGAGCCAAACTGGTTTTTAGAAATGTATGTGGGCCAGAGCTACTGCAAAATGAAGGGGTGGGTGGTGCAGCCATGGGCTAGGGAGCAAGTGGTAAGGATTTTGGTAGCAGCAAGTCATTGGATCAACTTGCATAGTTAAATAACTGGAGGAGGGAAAAGGAAAGGTGTCAACTATCGACTCCTACAAAGAAGTAGGAATGTTCTGCTTCACTAATGGGATATGATGAATGCAATACAAATGAATCATGTATGTAAAATAAACCAGTAGCTTTCTACTGCACTTTTGTGATCATGTCACAACTGATCATAGAATCCTTATAGAATCATTAAGGTTGGAGAAGACTGCCAAGGCCTGGTTTTGTATCTTTGTATAAAGTACAAGCACATCAAAGTACTACACAGGGTCTGGAAAAGCCTTACCCAGAAAATACTGTATAAGAGCAGGGTTTATGAAGGTTGAATGTTCCCATAGGTAACAACTTCACTGTATCTACTTTCCCTTTTAACAACAGAGTTTATTTGAAGGAAATATATTCTTCAAAGACCAGTAAATCTTCTGGGCCATGGCTCTAGATGTTGCTCAGCCAGCTGCTGACCTGTTTGTCTTGATTGCCTGTATACTTGTCAAAGGAGAGAATTTACCTTGTAAGAATATGTTTTGTGTGTATTTTGGTGCCTAAAATGGTTCAACTGGAAAAACACCATATTTTATTATATTATTATATTTATATATTATTATATTTGTTCTAGGTGTAGCCTTTCCTTTGGAGAATTCTCAGCTGAGAATTTAACGAGTGGAAGGACATTAGCTCTGAGATCATGGATTAAAGGCCTGGGGGTTAAAGCTGGCTGCCAGCAGGAGATACTTAAATGGCAGAATGCAGGAAAACATTGCTGCTAGAGGAAACTGCTTGCAGAGACACGACCAGCTGTTTTTCAGTGCTGGTGTTTTGAGTGAGCTCTGTGTCTGTTCCTCTGCTGCTGAACTTTCATTGAGAAAGTGGATTCTTAGGGGAATGTTCCCTGAAACACTCTTGAGCGTTCTGTTTTAGATGAAACTGAGAAATTATGTTCAAAGTTTCTGCTGAGCTGTGGTGGTGCTCACCTGGGTATCATTCTGATTTATTACCTGAAACAATGATGGGCACAATTCTTTCAGTTATATGGGTAGGCATGTACATGTCAGCTAAAAGCTGGTCATTAACTGAAGAAGCTGAGAATGAGTTGTGCTTTTGTTGAAGGCTTTGCACAACACTTACCCTTTCTCTACAGCCTTTGGTTCTGGGGATGGCCAAGCACAGGTGATTGCATGAGTTGTGCTGCTTGGCAGCTCAAAAAATAATGAGGACCTTTTCTAAGTCTGCAAACTCTTCCTACAGGACATAAATTGTTGCAGAGTTTGCCATTAGAAATGGAAAAGTACAATGAGTTTCTTAATTGGGCCATTTCTCCTCAATTAGTTTTGCCAGACAAACTTCTGTGCCACAGGAGTTCCCTGTGAAACCTGTATTTCAGGCAGCTAATCAAAAGCATCTCATGAGGGAGGAAACACCATGAGGCAGTGCAGTGTCCTTAGTAAAGTCCAGAGCACATACCCCAAACCCACCTGTGAGCATGGCCACCAAGCCAAATCAAATCCCCAAAGAAGTGGAGAGACAAGAAAGGCTGGAGGAAAACAAAATGAAAAACTGGTGTAGTTGTCAGGTTTGACCAACTTAATTTAGTTTTATGACAAGGAAAGCAAGCAAGGCAAAGCTCCCTTTTGGCTTGGTGCAGTTGCACCTTGTCTACACCCTGCAGTTCCACATTGTTTTCCACCCTATGTCACCCTAAGTGCTCCCCCTGGGCACGATGTAGCTGATGGGGGTTAGCCTTGGAGTGCCCTTGGGCAAGAGGGTGCCACCCATCTCCAGGGATACCATAATTACCTTCATTCTCTGAAATGTGTGGTCGTGGCAACTCCTAGCACATAGAATATCAGCTTGGCTTGCATAAGGCAGTGTGCAACATGAAGATTATACCCTGTAATAAACTGGTAATTGGAAGGGGATGTATAATAACTGCTAGCAAGTCTGAGTAAGATCACTTTTGTGTGTTTATGCTGAATTTATTAGGTTTTTAAAGAAAAATCTTCGTAACGTTTTATTAAAATCAACCTGGAGCCTGTGATCAAGCGTCTCTTACCTTCCAGATACCTCATGCTAATACCACATGAAAAGGAGGTTTGAAGAGCTCCATCATCAATGGATGTTTATGAATGGCCTCTGCTCACTTTTAGACATGTAGTAAAACCCAGATTTTCCAAAACACTCAGCATCCAAAGTTCCCACTGTGACAAGTAAGGGCATGTTCTGAAAAGGAGCCCATCCACAGACCCAAACACTGTCATGTCTTGTCACAGACAACCACAGGATCATCCCTGCAGCTAATCAAGAAGCCACTTAAAATGGCTTTGCCTCATTTCTCCAGTGAAAGGTTATTCCAAAGCATCATTGCTGTGAGGACTGAGTAACCTTCTAATTTCCAGCATAAACATATTCATGAGAAGCTTTTCTTCTCCCCTAGCATGTAGTCTGTAATGTATTTATAGGCCACAGCTGAATTGCCTCTCAGCTCTGGATTTGCTTGGCTACCAAGCAAATACACCCAAACAGGCTGAGCTCCTTTGAAAATCTCTATTCTCTGAATCCAAAACAAATTATAAGTAGTTCTTTGCAATTTTTTCAGGTGTTTTTCCAGTTGGACTTCCAACTTGGAGTCCGTGCATGTACACTGTTGGATGTATTGTTTCAAAGGAAATAGGAAAAAATATTCATATTAGTTCTGTAGCACTGCAATTGTAAAACTGAATTACCTGTTTTCAGTACTTTCTTCATGGCTCTGTCTTCATGCCCTGCTTGCTTTGCCATTTGAATATTCTAGCAATTGATAGTTTTGAATGCAGAAGGGGATTTCCAACCTCTGCTGTGTTGGAGTGCTTCTGCATCAATAGTAGGTGTGTCGTTTTCTGAAGGAACTACGTTTGAATGGTTTTTAGATCAGAACCTCTCACTGATGGTTTCACTCAACTGGAAGTATGAGTTTACTTAGGCAAGTGCAATAGTAGCCAAACTAGATTAAAAGATTCTTCAGGGAGAGGCCACTCCAGTTCATGACAAAGGTCTTTGAAATCAATTAAAACAGGAGACTGCTTAATAAGTGTGGCCATAGTGTAGAAGAATGATTTACATTGCTGTTGTGTATAGATATACTCAAGTTTTCATTATTAAGAATACTAAGGTCTTAAGAAAAAAAATATCTAATAAACTCAAAAACAACTTACTGCGCATATATACCAAGTGGACATTCATATGAGTTTTGTCTTCAACCTTCTTCAAGTTATAAACTCAAAAAATACATGTGGCTAATTAGTCTGATGATCACTGTTTCCTTTTGGGAGCTTCTAAAAGTGCCAGGGATCACTAAGAGTCTGTAGACTAGCTGGAAAGATTACTGACATGCAGTAAAGCCAGTGGCTGTTTCAGAAAGCCTCAGAAGAGCCTCGTTTCACCTCAGTGTTTTGGAACATTTCTCAGCATCCATATTTTCAAAGCAGAAGCCAATTTATTGTCTCCTTTATTTCTACAGAGCTATTATTTTTCTCTGTATTTGTCTCTGTCTTTTCATTAATAGCCATTAACTCAGTTTTGTGGCAAATTTCATCATATCTGGTTCATCTTGTTCTTCCCAAGCTAGAGTTTCTTCCCAAGTTACTAATTCTTTTGTGAGTATTGTTTCCACCACTTCACTGATGGCTGAGTTATTTCTCTGTCCTGGTGCAAATCTCAAAGCTAACATTGAGGGTACATTTCTCTGGAAAAGATAAATTTTCCTCACTTGGTCAGACCTGGAAACACTGAAAATATTCATGTTCTCCACATGAGTTACTGTGTTATGGATCTCTGGGACCCAGGTCCTGGTAGTTGAGAAGAAGCTGTCTGAGATACAAAGTAGCTGGGAGGACTTCTATGAGCTTCATTCCTGGTAGAGAAAAAAAGAGAATGTTAGGAAGTTGCAGCAACAAATGAGAAACCACAAGGAGGTAGAAGAATAGCCAGCAAGGTGACTAAAAATACTAAAAATGGAGAATGGCATGGGGCTTGAGGAGGCAGCATGACAGCAGGGCAGGGCAGGTCCTGAGACAAGATCCAGGCTCTGCCAGGAGTCCAGATCACAAGATAAGGCTGGTGCCAAAGCAGGTCTGAGGGTGGGCCAGGAACTCAGCCAGAGGGTTGGGGGCAAGGCCTCAGGTCCAAATAATCAAGGATAATATTCAATGGAGCCAAAGTTTTAGACAGACTTTGCTGAGCAGTTAGGAGATCACGGGGTAAGATTAAACCATAGGAGATTTACTGTTGGGCTCAGGTCAGAAGGATGCATTCCTATAAACCCAGAGAGCAAAGTCAGCTGCTGAATATCTCAAGGACCTGAGCATGGAAAAGGTCTGGACCTTCAGCAAATGTGCAATTTCTGATCACGGTACAAACTCAGCCACACACCTGTACATCCAAAGTTCACGATGCAATTGCATTCTGACTTCCTCACTATGGGGTGATGCTATGTGGGATGATGATTTTTAGGATGATGTTGCATGGCTGAGGGCTAGCAGATGCAATATTTGTATTTCATGCAAGGCCAGTTGATCTTGACTCACTGAAGCTGTACAGAGCTTCAAGTGGAAATTTGAGTGGTCACTTCCAGTACCTGTTTCAGTTTTGACACTACCTCACAGGGAGCTTTCTGGAGTATTTCTAGCTATCCCTGTGGTATGGACGTAAAGATGATGATGTTCCTGGAATGCACCAGAGAAAATATTTCCATTACAGAAAGGGAAACATTACTGTCATTGCACAGGGGAGTAAGGAACCCCCTTTGAGATCTCATATACAATTTTAGTCATTTCCACTCAGGGAAGCTTAATGACCACAAGAGATGCAACACAGACCAGGTGAGTAAAGGACATGCTTTAATGGAAGGCAGTAAAAGAGTTGGGTTTTGTGGCCCAGAAAAATGAAAACTGAGGAAAAAAATGTAAAATTGTTTTCTCTAAATAGGTTAAGTATCAAAGATGAGAGAACGATTACTTAAGCTAATGGATGGTGTGGGCAAAGATACAAATAGATGGAAATGAGCCAGGCTGAAAATGGGAAGAAAAGAATGAAAAAAATTTCTGAAGGATGCTGTATGAGATGTTACCTTGACTTGATTGCCCTGAAGATACCTTTGAGCCCTTGAGTGTCTGCCTTCTTAAGTCTTCTGTGGATGTGCTAGTACCTGTCACATATTTCTATTTAGCTTTCCCTGCTTTGGAAATAATGTCCATTTCAGAGTAGCTGGAAGGTTCTGTTAAATTCTTACAGACAAGAAGCCATCCTATGATGGTAATACAGCTAAATAACAATGCTTAAAAAGTTATTCAGTATTTCTTATGAAACTCTTTATTCAGTACCTGGCTTCACTTTTATATAATTTCCTGCAAATAATAGAAATCCTACTCTGAGTATACCATTACTAGACAGCAGATTTCACTGACATTGGTGAGTTTGATTTCAGAGCACCCCTGGGGAGCTCAGACTGTGATTGTTCCTTGTTCCTAACTGGCTTTGGAAACCAGTCAGTGGGAGGGGCTGCACCATACCCAGTATGCAGGGTGTTAAAATTTAGATGATCATCTCTAACATGCCTTCACTGTCTGTGTGGGAGTACACTTTTCAGGAGCCCACAGCCACCAAATGAAGGCACTTTTTCATAGGAACCCGGGAAGCAGAAGTCTGGAAGACATTAAATCAAAGAATTTGTGACTTAGACCACAAAAGAATTAGTAACCTGGGAGGGATGTAAGGAGAGCATTTAATGAAAACCTTTGCATTAGGAGAGGATTAATACCAACAGATCATGAGTGACCAATATTTGTGTAACCTTTTCAGAGAATCCACATCCTCTACTGGCAGCCTGTTTCAGCTCTTTACTTCTATAATTAGCAAGTTTTTTTCCTAACAGCTTGACTCTTCTTTTCATCTAAAGATTTAAATAGTGCTGAATTTTTTTCTTCTTATTCTGTCTTCATGAGCCTGGAGAGTAAGTAATGGTTAGTAATAAATAACTAATCCTTTATTATTCACAGAAAATAGCTGTTTCCTCAGCTCCCCTTTTAGCAGTTGCTTTTATAGACTAAGCACCCAAACAGCTTCAATATTCCATCATAGAATAACCCCACGTTATTTACATTTCTATTGCTGAGGTGTCTTCCCCACACATGCTCACCATGGGCTTATTTCTTGAAGTATTATTCCCAAAAATGGTCACAGGACTACAGATGGGGAGTCATTGGCAATTAGTAGCATGGCATAATTGCATTTCATGTTTTAGCTATTACAGTCCTATAAATACAGCCAAGAACACTTCCCTTGCAAGAGCATCACGGAGTTGACTCACATTCAGCACAGGATCCTGCATAAGCCCAGACCTGTCTGATCTCACCCATCACGTGCAGGACTCCTGGCACTGGTTTCTGCCCCTGGCCTGCCCACAGCAAGGGTGAGAGCTGTGCTGGGCACATTTCAGCTATTTGATCTGAAACCCCCAAATGAGGCCTCATTCAGAAATAGTTCCCAAACATCTAAAGAAAAAGAGCTGCTCAGAGAGCTCCAGCAGGGCGCTTAAAGAGATGTTCATACTCACTAGAAACTTTTCATTTTGCTAAACCTTCTTATTCCCACACCATTCCTTAGTGTTACATGTTCAGCTGTTGAAAATAGGAGTGCCTTCTACTTTCTGGCATGCTCATCTGCTCATGCAATCAAGAGCACTCTCTGGGGTTTTATAGGCTTGTGTAGCTCTTTGGCAATGGACACGTTCTCTTCCACATAGCCTGGATTATGGCAGGCAGAGCATTGTATCACTTGCATTAGTGATTGCCAGGCTGTGTTTTAAGGAGAAACTTTCTCCATATACTCTGTACTTCTGATCTGTGTTCTAGCTTGGAAGGGAAAGATATTTAAAAGGAAGAAAATAGATGTAGGTGGCAATCATCACCACAGGCATGGGAAAATCTGTTGATATATGGCCCTTGAGTTGCTGGTTCCTGGGTTGGTGATCCGGTTTTTCTATTTGTTCAATACCCAGCACAGTGAGGAATTAGAGTGGTGATGGGGTGAACTGGAGTTTCCAGCCTGACTTCAATGTCCCTCCACAGCTCCAACCCTGGGTGCGCCATCAGAGAGGCTCTGCAAAGATAAGCCACCACTGCAGAGATAAGCCACTAAAACTGACAGCAGCAACCCTTCCCAGGGGTCAAGCTGGTCACAGATCACTGAACCTGTTTCCAATATGGTTTCTGAATGTAACTATTGGGATGTCAACTTTGGTCTCTCCGAGGCCTTTCCATGGGATTCTCACCTTCCTGCTGAAACACCTGCACTGCAATTTCCATTTGTGATTGCCAGCCTTAGCTTAATCCCAGACTCTCCCTCACATGAAGTCATCTTGTAGGAAGAAACTCCTTCCCTCCTCCCATTGTGGTTGCAAAGGGCATCAGCCCACCTGGAGAAACATAGGACTAAAAAGGCAACCCCAGCTCCTTTTGAGACCCAAAGTGTGGAGACTTTGTGTCTCCACAAAAGAGACAAAAGCCTCTGACTGTGGATGAAAGCAACTCCTTCCCTCACATCAAAGGGTTAAAACACTTCATTTCTTTGCAGCAGGCACTTGGATGCTTCCAGGCATTGTATCAGCTGCTGGGTGTGTTGGGAGTGTCTGCTGTCTGCCTGGACCATTGTTCTTTTCTTCACTCTCTGCTGCAGGATATCTCATCTCTCCTCCTGCTGTAGGAGGAAAACCCACCCTGACAACACCTTGCAGTGCGTTGTGTGGCTCCTCGATTTTCCTTCTGATTTGGTACTTGCTGTGACCTTTTAATCTCACCAGGATGGCTCTGCTTTGAAGCATGAAGCCACACGGTCCCTGGGCTGAGGTGTCGCTGCAGTTTGGTGGAAATAGGTTTTGTTTGGGAAGGAAGGGGGAGGCACAGCCCCAGCTTTCTATTTCTGTACATCACTCCAGATCCTTGCTCTGCTGCGCATGGCTGCTGCCTTGTAGGGTGTGAGAAATTCCATTTCTTCTCTGCTTACCCATTTTGTCTGACATGGTCCTGTTTTTGGGCACTAGACTCGTGCCTGCTCCCCTAAATCTCATGAGAGTTTTGAAAGAAACAGGGCACAACCTAATCTTCTGCTTTCTGTCTATAACTGGAGTGCGTGACACACTTCTCAAAATAAGCTGCATTACTTATTGGCTGCTGTACTGTCACAGGGTGCAGAACAGGAAAAGCAGTTCCTGAGCTTTCATCAGGGCTTTTATTGCCAACCTGACTTGTCACTTTTCTAACTGAAAGCAGCAGGGCTTTTACTTCTTTGTTGGCTTCACCTTCTTGCAAAACAGCTAGTAGAATAAATAAAATAAACATGGCATTTTGGCAGTGCAGGAAGTCAGAGGGATTATTGCATGCAGATTTGTAGGGAACAGGATTCAGCTCCTTCGCTTGTCTAAAGAACCCAGCTCTGACTTTCATCCCTAAACACGTGGTTCTCCAAAGTTATCTGGAATGGAGTCTTGCAAAAGCCTCAGCCTCTCCTCACTCCAAGTGGCCTGGTTTGCACAGAGGGAGAGGAGAACCTGTCTGCCCACAGTGCCGAGAAAGCACTGGCAGATGTTTAGAGGGTGCTGATTTATCTTCAGCCACTAGTGTTAAATTCCTGAAGGGGTGAGGCTATGAGGGGTCTGATAAATGGCTCAGACAGGGCACTGCAGCTGCTCTCATCATGTGCCCAGTCAAGCGTGATTTTCCAAAACTGAAACACTAAAGTGGAAGAAGATGAACATGTCTGCATTTTTCAGACTGAGTACATTTCTTAAATACAACTCATCAACATAAATGCTGTCATGAAGTGTTTTTTAAAAGCCCTTCACAAATGTACGTATTAGAAGGACTAAGCAACTCAGTGGGCAGAAGGAGGTTTAGGTTAATAGAGCTCCTTTCAGAAAATATCATGACACTAGTGCTTAGATAGCTTTTTTTTTTTT
>VZTB01009203.1:68955-105439 GCA_013397245.1 Thryothorus ludovicianus
TTGGTTGTTCCTGGCTTATAAATGCAAACTCTATTACTTCAGCCAGCAAAGTCATTTGTTTGTGCAAACCCGTGTACAGAAGATGGCATAAAAGGCCAGATGGTAACAGCATTATGACCTGGTTAGCAGAGCAAACATTGCCTGGGACTGTGAGCTTTTACCTCAGAGTCAACATGAACTAAAGACCCATTCTAAGCCAGCTTTTACTGACCATGAACACTCTATATCAATGATATAATATGAGATTTGCCTTACAACAACAACAAAATATAAATAGCATGGCCAGAAGAGAAATGGGCCGTAGGAAGTCTTGGTCAAAAATTTGATGATGAGTTTCTGCTTGGTGTGTACTTGTGAATCACAGTGTGCTGAGCTGGGAGGCTTCATTCTTCCACTCCTGCTGGTTTAGCATATGGAGAAGGGCAGCACTTCCAAGAATTGCTGTCCATCTTGTTTGTGTAGCAGGGTAATCAAACGAAGGCAATCAGAGGCCCTTGGTGGCTCGATAGGCAGTGGGACACACCCAGGGCACCCTTCCAGCTCCTGGGCTCTATCTCCAGCTGGCAGCTCTGAGCTGCTCCGTGTGAGCACAGCCCCTTCACATGAAATCAGCCAGAGTGGGGCAGGGGCTCATGCCTGGGCACACAGCTCAGCCACTGCTGGGTGCCCTTCCAAGGACCAGAGCCAGCACACACACACCTGCACAGCTCTGCCTGGCACTGTGGGCATTGCTGCCTGCTGACTCTGGCTGGGGCAAGCACCTCTTCTTTCACACCCCCTCCTTTAATTCATCAGGCCTCCTCCCAAAATACTCCCATCACCCTGGTCTCAAGCCTCCCTGCCAGCCACAGTCTGGCAGTGTCCCACCTAAGATTGCTGACAACCAACACTTTGTCCTCGTGCTGGCTTTGTCCTTTAGATTCAAAATCACATCCTCCCCTGGGTCTGCTTCTGTTTATGTGGCAGCCTGTCCCAGCATAGTCTGTGTAGGGTTTCCTTGGGATTTTTGTCTTCAGGCATGTGGCACATTTCACCAGCCTGCATGTTCCTTGATAAACAACTTTCTCACTGTTTCTCCAAAGGTCTCATGTCTCACCAGGAAGAGCTTTATCTGTGCACTAATTCATTCCTGGCTACTTTGCCCACTGTGATCTCTGGTCCATCTCTGTGTGTTCAGGCTGTGTCACAGGGGCCACCTGAGGTATATTGGGTAACACTCACACAGAGGTGTCCTTGCCCTCCACTGCATCCCCACTGCCCTGGGAGAGCCCCAGCCTTGCTGCTGCAACAGCAATCTGGCTGCACACAGCTACTAATGCCCAGGGCACTGAGAAAAGCAAATCCTCTTGCTCCTCCACGGGAGGCTGGAAAACTGCCCACTTCCTCTGGAGATGCTGAATATGAGCGGGTAGGTGTGAGAGGTGCAGATGCTTTAACAGGAATGTTTTTTCCAGAGCCAGCCCTACTGTCTGGAGACGGCGCCAGAGCGTTGTGTTTGCTGTTTCTGACTCAAAGAAGAGGCATAAAAATAGGCTTGTACAGGACTTACCACAGAGGGTGTACTGCTGTCACGCTGGTACTGGCACACAGCACTGCTTAATGTTCATTTACCTTTGTTGATATTGCATTCCCTAATTTTTTACCCCACCAGTGCCCACCCTCTCTAGCCCAGTGTTTAATGCTTTAAGCATGGATTTTATTTCTGACCTTCACATCACTGAGTGCACGTACCTGCTACCCTCCTGATGAGGTGAATCCAAATTTAGAAGCATATCCTTGTGAAGCAAATGACTTTTCATTTGATGAGAAGCACCTGGCTGAATAGCTGAGTGATGGTTTCCTTCTAGACCTTTCTCAGAAGCAAAAAGCAGCTGTTACCCTTGTGCTGAGCAGTCTCAAACAATATAAAAAATCTAGAAGTTATTGATCTACTGTAGTTAACTCCATAAATTTTGCCAGTAAGCAATAGAATTTTTTTAACATTCCTGAATAAAAGCTAAGAAGGGAGGCAGCAATTTTCCATCTCTCTGCCAGCACTGATCTGCCTCAGGGACTTGGCAGGACAAGTGACAGCCAGGCCTGACAGGCCTGTCTGCAAACAACATGACATGGTAGAAGGTCATTTAACACATTAGCTCCACCTGTGAGGAGAGAGGGCTGCACTCACGCTCCTGCTGCAGGCACTAAGTGGTTGTGGCTCCAGGCTCAAGAGGGAAATCCCTGCACAGCCACAGAGCTTCTGAGAGCTCTGGTGTGAGATATTCAGAGCAGTCTGGAAGGGGACAAGCATGGCATGGCAGTCAACCACTGGTTCACTTCTTTCCAGGAGTGTCTTCTGCACTGTCATGGTCATTCTGCCCTCGGTTTTAATTCTCTGAGCAATGGGTCTTCTCATTGTGCAAGCTGTGGCTCCATCTGTAGTCACACAGCCAGCTGAGTATTTGTACTTTTGAGTGCCAGGTAAGGGAGACTGGCTGAATGGAGAGAGAGCAGAGCATTGTTTGTGTAGGAAGAGGAAGATCTGGCAAATGTCAGGGGAGAATGATGAGGATGAGCAACCAGGTAAAGCCAGGAAGGAAATGCAGGCTCTTCCTGGATTTTTCCCTGTGGCTGAAATCTGAAAGTGTTCATGTTTTTTATTTACTTTTGAGGAATGAACTAAAGGAATTTGGTGCCTGTCCTCTGCTTTACATGTATTTAATTATTTCTTGCACATTCAGCTGCTAACAAACCAGCCAGGGCTCAGCCTGGCAGCCCTGCTTGCCTTCCAGAGTACAGCAGCAGTGGCAGCCACAGCAGCAAGCAGCTGCCTGTTCCTCTTTGCATTCAAGGGTCTCAAAGCATTTTTGTAGACAGGGTGGAGCTGTCAACTCTCTTTTCTGAGGAGGAAACCACAATGGAAGGAGAGGAAGTGAATGGTGCAAGCTGATGTGGTGTGGATCCATGACCCTTCAGCCCAAAGAGGGTGGGGATGTTCCACTGCTTCCCATGACCTGGGATATCCAGGCCCCATCTCTCCTGGGATGTGCTATCCACTGCAGGTGGCCTTTGCTGTTATTCTCTGCAATGAGATAGGGCCTTAGAAACATCTGCTCTGTACAAAATAAAAAGTTTACCTCCATGTCCTGAGCTGCACTGATAAATTTATGTTTTCCTGAATCCTGCTGCTGGCATTTTCTGCACTGTGCTTCCCATGAAGCAGTCCACACTTATGTCCTTCAGGTTTAGTTCACTTTTTATCCACTGTGTTTTCCACCCTAAGAGCTTTCTATCTCCAAAGCCCCTAAGGAAAAGGTTTGCAGCAGTTCCTTAGTACTACAAGCAACAAACATAAAGCCTCCTCTGGTTTTGAGACAATGCCCTGAAATGTTCAGGAGTCTTGAATTAAGCAGCCAAATCAGTGGCAGACATGAGAGATGCTTTTCAGCAGTGTTGAATCAAGATATTTAGGCCCATTAGACTCACAGACGAGCAAGCCAGCACCTCACTGCAACCCTGGCTCCTCATCTACCTGCCTCTGCCCTCTCCAGTACTTCCACCTCCTCCCTCAGTCCTTTTGACCAGCATGGGGCATTACATGTGCTCCAGCAGCCCCAAACAGAGGGACAGAGTCCCAGGCACTGGGTCAACCCACCCCCTGCCTTGGTGGCATGTTGAGACCCTTGGGATGCTTGAAAGAAGGAGCACAAACTGTCCATGCCTCAGCCCATGTACACTTTGTACAGATTATCAGCTCTTCCACAGATGTTTCAGAGTTGAGGATTAGCAGGGAGCTTGCTGAAGTAGTTTATGAATATGTCCTGTGGGTGCATTAATACTCCTGCAGCCAAGGATTGCCTCTGCCACCACCAGCTCCTGGAGGCATCTCCCTCATTTCTCTTTCACCTCCGTGGAAGTCAGGGCTGTGACTCTCAAAGATGGCATGCAGCTGTTTGTGTGAGGTCATGGAAGGGAAGTCAGTTCTAAAGAGCTCATGGAAAGAAGTGAAGTCAGAGCTTGCAGGGCTGGTACTGGTTTGGGCTGCATGAAGGACACGGTGTTTCAGCTGGCAGGTTGCTTTCCAATGTGGCATTGATGAGGAGCAAACACAAGCCCTCAGCCAGTCTGTGTCCATGTGAACAGAAATATAGGGCACACAAGCTCATCCCCTCCCTTCCTTTCCCCATGAAAACCTCAAGATTTTTGAAGGACAAGGTGTCAGCTGGTGGCTCTGCTGGTCACACTCTTCCCAGAGGCAGTAGGAAACTCTGGTGCATTGCCAAAGGCTTTGGTGACCTTGGTGAGAGAGAGGGGTGACCAGTGACACCATGGCACATTACTGGAGGTTGATGTGTCCCAGAACCTCCTGAAGATTTTAGCTCACTGAGGAAGCTACTCAATACTCATTTAATTAAACTCTGGGCATGACACACAGCCCATTTATTTTCCTTATTGGTGACTTTTCGTGAGGCAGCACATCACGAGCTTGAGCCCCAGCAGATACCTGTCCACATCACAAGCTAAGAATAATTCTCTGCTGCTGGGGTTAGAGGAAGAGACTTTGGTTTGGGCTACTCAGGAGTCACACCAAAGTGCTGCAATACTCCCTCTGGTTTACACAGTCTGTGAATCATATCTGGCATTGTGAGAGTAATTTAAATAGGGTCATGAGGGCAGGCAGTGGATGCTGTTAGCCCAGGTCTACTCTGATCCTGGGGGACTCCAGTGGCAGCAGAGTTGGGGAGCAGTCCAGTCTTCCCTGATTTGGGCACATGCCCAGCCACGTGTTTCATGCTGTGAGGTGCTTGCACACTCCTTGCACCATTAGGCAAAATCTGTGAGGTCAACCATTATCCATAAGGAACATTGAGTGTCTTTTCAGGCATGTCCCTGTGCCCCTCCACAGGCTGTCTCTGAGGTTTTCAGACCTTGAAGGGCTTTGCAATGTTAGCAGTTAACTCTGAGGAGCTGTAAAATCAGGCAACTATAAAGTGAAAATTGAGTAGAAAAAGGTGTTAGGTCAGGAATTTTCCAATCCAAACTGGTCAAAACATGCAGCAGAGATCCACTGTGCAAAAGTAATTGTTTTCAGAGGGCTATATGTTTGCAGGCTGCAATGACAAGGCAGAAATAACTTAGATAATAAATATAAAATTGACCTGAAGAGAAACTTGGGAGTGTTTTCTGTAAGAGAATGGAGGGAAGATGTCTCTTGGAAATTAATATTTTGTCCATATCAGAGGGACTTTAGGGTAGCAGTTGAAACCAAAAGCAATCTGAGCAGAAGAAAGGTCCACACAGGACCAGGAATAGCTGAATTCTGGCCCATCTGAATGTGCTGACAGATGCAGTTAACAAAAAAATCTTTGCTTTTGGATGCTGAAAGGGGAATAATTTCTGATGTATGGACTGGTGGAAGGTTTCGTGGGAAAGCTAACATGATGAGTAAGAAATGTGCCTATATTTAATGGGGAATTTCAAAAGGAAAGGGTGTGCTATATGGTCCTCAAACTTTGTTTTGTCAGCTGGATTGGACACACTGTGTTTGCTCGATGGGAATGACCTCTGTGAGTTCACTGCAGTGTGGGACAACACACAGGCATGTTGGTCAGCACCAGCCAGAGGAGCTGCCCAAAGGGGGATGCTGCAGGCCTGGGCCTGACCTCACTGCTGGGTGAATCAGCAACTCAGTGGCTGCAACCTTCCCATGGAGAGAGAGGCAATGCTGAATTCCTGGGCTGCTGAGCAGAGTGAGAGCGTGGCTCCTTCTCTGCATAGGGAATAATCTAAGTTGCAAGGGACCCCCGGAGGCCCTGTCCCCCCAAACAGGCCTGACTGAACTCAGATCAAGGTGCTCAAGGCATTTTTCCATTGAGTTTTCTCCAGGGATGAAGAGTCCAACTGTTTTCATTCCTCTTCTCTACTGTCCCACTATGGTCATAGCGAAATTTTGTTTTGTTATGCATCAGCTTGGATTGATATCTTCATCTATTATAAAGGATGCTGCTTTTCCTGTTTTTCTGTAGAGTGTGAGATTTTAGAGGAATTTGTGTTTTACCCCCCAAGGATTAATATAAAGTAAGATTGTCCTTGATGTGGGTTTCCTGCAATAGTAGCATAATTAATGCTTATTTTGAAATCTTATCTGATCATGCCCTAGAAGAGGAGTGAGAGACTGTTTTAAGGACTAAATATAGTTATTTAAAAAACAATGATGAGCATCTTTCTTGCTTCCTTCTGGGAAAGATAAAACCATAGCTTACTGTGTATAAGCGTTGCCTGCAGTTTCTCCCAAGGACCAGAGATACGTAGGAACACAAAGCAATATTTCAGCCATTCTTATTTTGTATTCTGGCAGCAGCTTCTGCAGCTGTTCTGGTACAAAGTCAAACCTCAGGCTGCATTATGACTCGACAGGTGCTGGCCCATGCAGGTGGCAAACTGGAGTCACTCTACATTAAAACTGGATATCAAACAAAAGATAATTTTTTAATAGAACTCAGTTGGAATTGTTCTGTCTCTGGAAGAGGGCCTGGACATCCCTTTCCCAGAAAGTAAGTTCATGCCTGCTGTCCTCAGTGGGAAGAGCAAATGCTTTCCTTCCCTCTGTCAAAACCTGCAGATGAGTACAAGGGAAGGTGGGAGCGTGCCCCTGTTTCCACCAGGCATTCCAGGACAAGATCTCACATTTATATGGAGCACTGAAGGAAGAAAGAGGCTGCTCTTGCTGACTTGGCAGAGGTCAGGCAAGATTCTCATGTTTTCTCTCCAGTGTCAATAGAAAGGAATCAGATCCAGGCTGCAGCTCAGTAGATGTGACCTGGCTCACCCAACGTCTGCTTCCAGAAGAATCATCCTCAACTGCAAATCTGGGGGAATTTTGGAAGGCAGAATGAGGTATTAACTGAGGGTATCTCTATTTAATCCACAAATGTGGATTTTGAGGTGTCTTTTGAAATCCATAGGCCTCTGTTTCTCTGAAGCTTGGAGCTGTCTCCCTCCTGTCTGGAGGTGACCTGCAGCTGTGAATGATCTCCAGGCCCATCCTCCCTGGATTGTGGGGTGCCCCCCACCTCAGTTCAACCCCTGGCCCTCTGAGCCCCACTGAGCACTGCAGTGTGTGCCCCAAATTCACCCACTGAAGATCCAGAGTGGACAGGTCTACTTTATCAGACTGGTGGGAATGTAACACCGAGGATACACCTTCCAGAGCAAAGGAGCATTTGCAAATTAAGCAGAATACTTTTCTTGTTACTTAGGAAACCAGTGATGAGCCCAGGGACGGTCCTGTTACATTTTGGAGGCAGCTGGATGAGGAAAAAGCAGGGCTTAGCCATCAGGTGGCACTCTGAGCATGCTGTTCAGCAGAGATGTCACTCACTACGTTCCTGGGATGGAGGAAATTCCTTCGATTCAAGAATATGACATAAACTTCATGGGCTGTGATTCATTTCAGGTTAACTCCCTTTCTTTATTCCTGCAAAATTAATCATCCAGCTACTGCATTGTTTTAATACACAAGAGCCTGGGAAGAGAAGTACAGAAACTACATCTTTTCCTAATGATTCTTCATCTAAATATTTATTATGTGGCTTTATATATTTGCCAAAGTAGAATAATTCCACTATTTGTTCTCCTGTAGTAATAAACTAGCATATCTTGGGATCTGCTCTGAGTTTGTGCCTGTCTTTTGTCTTAATCTCCTATCATCAAGCTGATCTCAAAATAGAAACCTGAATTAATGATCTCCATTTTTTTTACATAAATCCTTTCTTAACCTTTTCAGCCATTTAATGGTATTTGCAATCTCTGCTATTGTTCTGCATGAGGTTTCACTTGGGAAGAATTTCAGTTGAGAGCTTTTTTCCCCAGAATTACACATCTAGATAAAAACATAATATTTTAAATGCCTTCCTGATTTGTTCCTTGATGATTTTTTAGCAGTAGAGTATTTTCAACTTTGATATGCCAGCAGCTGTTTATTGTTAGTGTGCTGATTCTACATTAGTGCTTCCACAGGGAAAATTGTAGTGGCAGCAACTGGAGGGTGAAATGAAAGTACTCGTGGTTAGCACTGCAGAACAGCACTGCAGACTATAAAATTGCTGTTCTGCTGCTTGAAGCCAGGATTTTGTAACTGGCATCAATGGGAGAGAGATCAGGCTCTGTAGCAGATGGCAAATACTACTCACACGCACAAGACAGCAGAGCTGAACGGTTTTTGCACAATATCCTCCCCTTCTGCCCAGCATATTTGTAAAACATATTTTTTAACTTTCCTGACCTACTCACCACAGAAAACAATTTAATTCCTTACTCCTGCGTCATCTGACCCTGATGTTTGGTGTATTCCCTGCCATTCATGGCTCCCATCCCCAGAGCCGGGAACAAAGCCGCGCTTGTTACAGGGAGAAGCATGAGCTCATCCATTGTAATCACCCGGCTGCTTGAGCTGCTGCTCCAAAGGAGGTTTTGTGACAATTTCTGAATGCCTTCAGACAAGCCAGCACTGGATAAACTTTGGTTGAATCTTCAGGGAGCAAAACTGAGTGGATTAAGTGCTCGTAGCTGCCGTTAAGAATAGGTTTTTTGAATGCAGGCAAGGCCTGGTTATTCAGATGATGCAGTGGGGTTTCAGCTCCAAGCACAGCACCTCTTGGAGGCTCAGGGAAGCAAGGTCCCAGTGTAGGCTTCAGCAGCCAGTAACCCAGATAATCCTCTGATCCTCTGACACTCAGGGCTTCAGGGAAACAAAGGTGAGAAAATGAGAAATGCAAGTAAGTAATTTTAATAGTGTGAAGAAAAGGACTTGTTGAAGCTTAAGCTTGCCAAAAATAGCAGTGAAACAACTTCATTTTATGCAGATGAGTTATAATCACATGTAAATTGCTTTTTTTTTTTTCTATTGGATTCACTGTAGCTTTCAATTTAGAGATCTGCTTGAGGTCCCTGAAGGTCTATAATCTCTCCTCCAGCTTTGGCTCCAAGGAAAAAGACTTTGCTAAAATTATTCATATGCTGCCTGCCTCCTGAAAAATCGATCAGCCCATACCTTTTGTGCATTAACTACTGAAAGGGCTTGGAAGATAAACAGAGGGCACTGTCCTGTAGTCATTCACTACAAAGAGCAGAGATAACAAGCTTGTAGGAGTTTTCCCACTGCACTCCTGGGTACAATGAAGCAACTGCAGCTCTGCCTCCAAACCATTTCTTCGTTACCTCATAGGTTAAAGAATAGACCAAGTTCTGAATTTTTAGTAATACATAATCTAATTAAGTTATATAATCAAGTTAAGAGAGAAGTTCAATGAAGAAGTTCAAGAAATCTTCACAGGTTGTGGGACCTTGAGGCATTGCTTTGCTCCTCTAGACATAATTTTCCCCAACCATTACAAATTAATGTGTTACATTTTTGGCATCACAGTCTGCTAGTGACAGAGGAAGGGCTGCTGTAGCTTGTTTCCTACTTCTGACTTGTCTCTGTTAACAGAGAGAATTAAAAAGCATGCATACTGTTTTCCCTCTTCTTTATAAATAGTTGTTAAACTTCCCTATAACTGAGGTGAGCCCACAAAAAAAAGTCACAGATGCCAAAGTGTTCACCCTTTTCTGATTTCTGTTTCATTACATGAGCCTGACTTCAAATCTAAAAATTAGGAGCTCAGACTCTCCTCTTAATGTTGTGAGGGCAGTAATCCCTTTACATAACGGGGGAAATGGCATAATTCTGCCAGACGGCTGCAAACTCAGTGGGGAGTGAAGCATCCAGACCCTTATCTATTGTTTTCCTGTCCTGACTCATCCCAAGTAATGTTTTTTTTCTATGGTTTCTTCTGATTTCCAAATATAATGTAATTCTGTGTTAATTTTTTTCCTCCTGGCCACACATCTGTCTTTTATAATAAATGCAGGTTTTTATTCAGCTAATGCGCTCATTATTGGTGCCATGAGAGAGATCCACACTGGAATTGCAGATAAAATGGAAAATAGAGCTACAGCAAAAAGTACAGCAGCTTAAACCTAACTCATGACCTTTTAAGACTTGTGAGTTAGCTCTGTGCTACACACTGTGATAACGTGGAATTTCCTGGCTTTAGCAAGGAGATACTCAGCTCTCTTTGCTCCAAAGCTCAAAGCATTTACTGCCAAAGAATAAGGAAAATCTTCCTTGCCATATGCCAGGCTGGTGAGCCGTTTATATTTTCCCCAGCAAGATGGACACACAGATATTTGATTGTAATTTCTTTATGTTAAATTATATATTATATAACATGCAGTCAAGAATACCAAAATAATGAAAACTTGTAGTACCCAGAAAAGTAAATAGCTGTTTGTATATATTACAGCATACAGGTGGGAGGGAGGGACAGAAGCACCAAGGGATTTATGTGACTCGTCAGACGTCATGAAATGCAGGTCTGCCAGAGACAGAGATATCCTCTCTCACAGTCTCATGTTTTAATCCCCAGTCTTTCTTTCTTTCCATTAAGATAAAATATGTTTCCCTAATCCACAATAGTTAAGGGCTTTTCAGGTAAGCCCTGAATCACTGGAACTCTCTGAAGCTTCCTCTGAAAAAAAAAGCAGGATGTTCAGCTAGCATTCATGAATATTTTAGCTGATGCCATTATTTTTTTAATATGATAAATATTACAGGGGAGAATGGAGAGGCAGCGAAACTTTGCCTTGGGAGTAACGGTGAGTGGAGGCAGAGAATTCAGGGCAATCAGCTTGTTGGTCCTGCCCGTTTACTAAAGCATCCCTCGGTGTGCCAGGGCGGATCACCGCCGTGTTTTTGAGCGGCTCGCAGCTCCTGTGCTGTGCAGGGATTCGCGGTTCCCTGCGCACCCGCGGGTCCCCGTCCCCTCCTCATGTCACCGCTGGGTGATCGCCCACCACCCCTTCCCCACCGCCCTGCGTCCGCAGGGAGGGTGTAAACAGCCAGCAGAATTTTCCACAGAGATGCTATTCATGAAAATATTTTTTTTATTTTTTTTGCACGCGCCGCTTTGCAGCCTGCGAGCTGCAGTTTTGGGTTTCCTGGGAAGAAAGCCTATTAAGCTGCCTTTCTGCAGGATTGCCATGGCAACCCTCGCACAATGCCAATGGCCCAGATTCCCTCCAGCCCCTTCTTTCTCAACTGACAGCAGTGATTTTAATGCTCCTTGAACCAAATCTTTGCATGCAGAGACCGCTTTAGGAAAAAAAAAAAAAAAAAGCTTTTAATCAGGACTAGTTGTTCTCTTTTCTCTTTCCTTTCTTCCTGGGAAGCGAGTGGGAAGACCTTTAGCATGGCTGGCGTCCCTCTCGGCCCCTTAAAGTCACAGCTGGATAGTGACCACAAAGCAGTCCCACGTTCAGTGTTATTCAGAGTTCTGGGACACGGTGGAGATGATGCTTGCACAGGGATTGCTTTTTACAGATATTTACATCTTCGGGCAGGAATGCTGGGAGCACAGCAGAGATATAGAGACGAAGCAATCACAGGAGCAAGGCAATTTCCCAGTTAAGCGTGACAGCAGGACTGGGACTTGGAGCAGCAGCTCTCTGTGAAACAGGCCAGGCTGCTCTGCTCATTTTAAGCATCCCAAAGAGGCCAATATGTGATTACTGCCAAGTCTGGAAGCTGTAGTAGGGTCCCCCAGTGACACTTGGTAGGGCATAATGCCACAGCTATGGCTGGCTTGTGGTGAAAGCTGGTGACATGGGAGATGGGAAAGCAGAGCCAACACCTGAGGATGCAGCTCAGAGCCAGCTCCCCACAGGGGTGAGGGCACTCACCATCTGACCACAGGCACAGCACACCCCGTGTGCCCAGAGCTGCCAGCGAGCCAGCACATGGGCAGGCACTTAGACACAGAAATAAATGTCACCAGTGTCTGACTAATGTAAGCCATGCTTTATGGGAAGCAATCCCTGACTGGAGCTGGTGCTGGGGTGCAAGGTTGCCACAGCCCTCAGGCACCCCCTTTCTCTTGCTGCTGTCCTAGTCATGTTCCCTTTTCTCCTGCCTGCCCTCAGAGGTTCATTGCTCATGGCAATGTCATGGAGATGGTGGCAAGGTGTGGGTACCCTGGGGAAGGTCCCTGGAGGTGTCACACCAGGTCAAACGCTGGTGCATTGAGCTGCAGCATCCCAGGGTGCTGCAACCACAACTGTAAAGGAAGTCTGGGGTGCAAACCCCACCACATGCACCTTCTGCAAAGGGAAATAAATCAAAGCTATATGTGTAATGTCATTCCTGCTAACAGGCAGGCTCCAGCCCCTTCCTCTCTGCTCCTTGTATCCATTGGCAGCATTCCCCAGCTGCATCCCTGTTTGCTGTAAGCATCTGGCCTCAGCAAACACAGTTTGCTGCACATTTACATGCAGTGCTTAGTGCTTCTGGCTTAAAAGTCTGTGCAAACATTAGAAACAGAGGGAGCTCCTCAGCCACTGAATCCAGCCCTGGGCTATCTCAGGTAACCATGTCATGTATGCTAACTAATCCTCCCAGCAGTGCCCAGATGGAGGGATGAGCTGCCTGAGTCTGTCTGGGGAAGGGACCCAAAGTGCACAGTGAGCAGCTGAGATCTGCAGGGATTCATCCCCTCCCCATCTGAGCCTGCCCTGGTCAGTAAATGTGAGTGGTTATTGCTCAGACAGGGTTCATGTCATCAGTCCAAGCAAATGGAGCATGGACACAGAAGTGATGATGAGTGGAAACATGCTTTAGGGGAGAAATAGAGGCCAAGTTCTTGTCTGCACGAAAGCAAAGAAGCTTTGGGAGCTGCCCCAGACTGAGAAAGCAGAGCCCTCCCTGCATCCTGTGTCCCCCTGTGGATGCTGGATGGGCCTGCTTCAACCCTGCTGTGCTATTTAGTGCTGGTCTCATGCTGTCTGCTCCCTCCTGATGCTTTTTTGGGGCAAGGATGCCAGGCTGCCCCAAAGCTGACCTCTCTCTGCAGCCACATCCTCACATAAATCCTACTTTGGCAAGGGCAACCTCCCTTTCTGGGCCCTGGGAGAAATAATCTCCCTAAAACAGGAGCCTGCAGAGAGGCTTGCAGCAGCAGGGGTGATGCAGCAAATTCCCCTGAGCTGTAAATGTATTTATATCCCCTCCCTTCTGCTTGTGGCGAAAAACCCCTTCCCAGTGCTGTGGATGAGAAGGAAACCATGTTTGCATTTATCTGAACTTCTTCCAGCTGGCGGTTTGATGGTTTGTGGGATCTGTCTTTCTCAGTAATCCTCTGTGAGCTGTTCAGTGGGAGGGTGGGAGCAGGAATGAAGTGCTCCTTTGCTGGGTTTCCTCCCCAGGGGACAGAGAGACTGGGTGTCCTCCCCACTGCCCCTCTGCCTGGGCAGCCCTTTAAGGAACACTGAGGGCAGCAGTGGAGGTGGCAGAAGAATGGGATGGATTGGACATTTTGGGGAAATGTTCGTATCTTACATAGACTTAGGAGCTTACAAGCTTTTCATTAAATTTCCCTCATATATCTGCCACTATAATTCTGCCTATAAATGTATTATTTCTTAGCCACAAAAATTAAAAAAATAAAAAAAGGAAAGGGAANTCACTATAATTCTGCCTGGATGAACTATAAACGTAGTATTTCTTAGCCAAAAAAAAAAAAAAATAAAAAAAGGAAAGGGAAAAGAAATTCTCATAGAGTTTCACCTAGTGTAAATATAACCTTCCTCCCATTCTGAAAGATAACAGACTGTACAAAATGAATTTTTACAGGATTATTTGCCACTGTGGCAGCCAGGCTGGGTCCCAGTTTGACCACTCACATTATCTCTGTGCCCACATGGGGCTGGAGGAGCTGTGTGCAGGCAGAGCTCCTGGCTCAGCCGGCTGGAGAGGCTCCTTCACTGCTCTCACTCAGCAGCTCTCAAAGACAGAACAGCACAAATATTTCTGTGTGAAGTAGGAAATAAATCGTGCATTTTGCTGGAGGACTGGTGGCATTTGTTTTATCATGCTATGCCTGCAAATGTTTGTAAATACTGCGTCAAGTTGCCATACTACAGCAAAGATTAGGATTTAGCACTTTAAAGCCTGTGTTGAGGCTTGAGATAAGTCTCTTTTTAATGAGGTACTTGAGGACCACTCATACCCCAAAAGGTATGGTTTGGGGGTGTGAGTCTGCCCATGTTTTCGCTCAGAACATGCCACAGCTGAGGGAGATGCATGGCCTCCTGAACATCTCCTCCCAACCAGGGACACACAAATGCCACCTCACCAGGAAACACAAGTTTCTGCCATTGCTCTTCATGGGGCTCATGCCACAGACGAGTTCATGGCCTCACACTGAAATCAAGGCTTTTAAGCAAGAACTGGGTTAGAAATTCAAGAAGTTGGAGAAAGTCCATCAGGATAAAAAAAAGCACCCCAATTTCCCCCCTGCAACAGATTATAAACCTTGAGGTTTATCACCCAGGCTACAGAAAACAACCCTTGAAATCCCATTTTTTCCAGGCTGCCTGCCCCACTGGTGACGTGGAGTCTCAGCACATGTCCTGCTCCTTCACATGCTGCTGGTCCCCTTCCTGTTCCCCCTGCTCCCATATGTGCCTCACAAGGCTGCATCCCTCAGCTGCTGCTGGGGCTTAGTAAAGATGGAAAACTGCCAGAAAGACAGAGAGTCACCTTCATGGATATATGGAAAAACTAACTACTGCAGGTGTCTTAGCATTTGCACATTGGAGAAGAGGCAATGGTCTCTTCCTCCTTTACTCCTTGGGTAACCCTTCCATAGGGTGTGGTGTACCACAGCTTGGAGCAGGCTTGCCTGAGGGAGGAGGAAATCTCCTTCCCAAACCTCTCCTGAACTGATGTTTGCCCCACATCCTGCTGGAAAAGGTGCTGAGCTCATCCTCTGCTGGGAATACTCCTGGAAACTTGCTGGCTCATGCCATGTCTCCTCTGCCAGAGCCTCACCCTCTCACAGGATCCACAGAGGAACCACAGGGATTACTAGGGCAAAGTCCCCCAGAGCCACTGAGCATCTCCTCTGTGTATGTCCAGCCATCCCATCTGGTGTTCCAAAAATCAGTGCAAAAAATGCCAGTCAGCTGCTGGAGTGTCACTACAACCTGCAGGGTGATGGGCCCTCATAAATATTGTTGGTCTAAGCTATGAGGGCCTTTCTTTTTATTGTGGAATAAAGCTGAACAAGCTGAGAGCCTGAGTCATATGGGTGTGTAACAGTACCAACAGTTTTTATGAGACTGAGCCTTTTAGCAAGAAACTCACTTCAGCTGCTGGCTTGACCCAACTGAACTGTACCTGGCATAGAGATTGTCAGAAAATACTGGTACCCCATGATAAAGTCAATGCTTGAGATACAGCTACCCACCTCTCATCTCCCTGATTTATAACACACATAAACCATGAGATTATTAATTTTGTCTAATTTACTTACATATTTAAAAGGTGCCATGTATTTGAAATCTGATTGTCATACGGGCCCTGGCTTTACTTATAGGCTGAGGATCTCACCCCTCTGCCTCACCTGGGAATTTTTTATAACTGCCAAACATGTCCCAATGTATTTCATCATTCTCTTTGAAGCTGGCAAAGCATAACTCCACTGTTTGTTTGGGTTTTGGGTTTGTATTTTTTTTTTTTTTGTCATGAGTACTGAAAAACAGGCAGGAGGTTTGTTTATAACTTCTTGTTGGTCTTTAATGAAATACTTCACATTTTATGCCCCATTTTTTTCTGCTAACGTTGGCTAGTGAAGCTTGCTTTAGTACTCCCAGCTGTACTGCATGGTTAATCTGTGAATGCTTCTAGAAGGGCAATAGAAGATGAGAGACAAATATATATATTCCCTTACTGGGGCCTGCAGCATTTTGCCTGATTTCTCTGGTAGGAACTTCTCCTTTTTATATAGCTCTCCTGTCTTGCCTGCATCCAGGACAGTACCCAATCCAAGCATACACTATAATTTGTGTCCTGTTAGAGCATGTTCCCAGAAAAAGCCCTACATGAGTCATATCACTCTCCCAAACTCCCTGCCTGCTGCCAAGACGTCCAGCTGCATGAGGAGGAAGCACAAACTGTCACATGGGGATCTTTTTGATGGTGGTGTCCTGTCAGCCTTGTGCCTGTCAGAGCCTCCTCAGGCAGAGCTCTCCAGGCTGAGCTCCCTGATTTGCAGCAAGGCTCGCTGTGCCGTAGGAGATGTGTGGTAACGAATTCCCTCTGGGTCACCTTCATCTGCAGCAGAAAACCAGGCAGATGGGGCCTGAGGGAAGTATTTCCATAACGAAACAGAGGGGCAGAGCACCTCCAAGCATGGCAGGAGTTCCCTTGTATTAATAACATTCTTAAATAACAAGCACTTTCGATAATTTTTTCTCACTAGCTGCTCTCCTCAGAAGTCCCTTCATTCAGTTTTAATGCATCCCCTTTGATGCGCTTGAGTTTTCTCACAGCCTCATTCAGAAATTGTTATTCAGTTATTGTATTTCAGTTCCTTTGTGGACTCATTCATTGTTTGCTGCAGCTCCAGTGGTGCAGGTGTGTTGCCATCACATACAGCAGTGGCTCCTGCTGCAGAGGTTGACTTTAGCCTCACTTACACTCAGACTCTTTTCCCCACCAGATGCACTGAAACAAACAAGAGACATTTGAGGAGCAGGGTGAGTAGCTGGAAAAAGGCAAGAGTGGGAGGAAACAAGCAAGTGGTTTACGTCGAAATATCTTTCAAATGGCTCATTTTCTGTCATTTAAAGTACAAGGACTAACGCTCAACAAGAAATGTCTTTATTCCAGCAATATTTCTTGACCACCCACTGGCAGAAGTCTTCAATGTGTCATGTCCTTCCATGTATGTGCATGTTTTAAATGGAATGGTAAAGTCCTACAGCTTAGTTTTCCAAGGATAAACCATGCCCTAGGGGTAAAACACTTGGCTTCTGGTCCTTTTAAGAGTGAAGAGGGTAATGCCCACCTGTGTAAATCACTTCGTTGCCCATGGCTGGAGTTGGCCTGTGTTAATCCCCACCCCAAAGTAACCCAGACCACTGCAGGACGCTGATGCCATCTCATTAATTTCCCTTGTTTTGTGCTTTTGTGCATTTTCCTGCCACATATTTTTTTTTGAGCGTCATGAAACTTTTACAGAACACAAGAATGACAGTAAAGACTTGTTTGTTCATTATGCTGCCAGCTGCAGAGGGCTAGAGGTGATGAGACTGACTTGAAAATCATAAATTCTGAAAGAATATGGGTTTTTCCATGTTTTTCTCTGCTACTTGGAGCCTCCAACTACAGACAGTGCTACATATTCAACTTTTTTCAGCAAAAAGGTACAATCAAAAAGGAAAAAAGAGGGATGGGATAATTTTCAAGAGATGAAACATGCAGTAAAAAAGCAGCTACTGTGAACACTGAAAACCCAAAGAAGGTGGTAATGCTGCTTTAAAAACGGTTTTGGAATTTAATTTCATTTTAAACTCTGTTCCACTCCTTGTCTTCTGCCTTCACTTAATTTTTAGTCCAAGCTAACTCTGCTGTTGCTAAGACTTCCAGGAGAGAGATTCGTGTTTCTAAGGGCCATTGCAGTTGACACAGCAGGACTCCAGCTGAAAACTAATCTGAAGTGAAGGTTGGGTCTGGAGAACACCCTGGTGCTCATTGCCATGGCCCTGGCTGCCGGGTCACAGGGTATTTATTGGCTGGGGCTGGGCTCGCAGCATAAGGGCTGCAATTGTGCTGCTGCGGTGGGTGGCGAGGGACAGCCCGTTCCTATGGCCGGGGGGAGGGATGGGGGCTGCGGCAGGAGAGCTTCGCTTGCCGCTGCTCCCACGGCTCTTAATTGCAGCTGCACACATGGCGAGGAGCCGCTGAATTGCCTTTCACCGGCCGGGAAACCCGGCATGTGAAAAAATTCTGTCTGTCATTGTGTGCCCGCACAGCCTGTCCCGCCAGCCTGGCCACGAACATGGAGCACAAACACAAATATCACTGGCACTGCGAGAGCCACCGGCCGCTGCCTTGGGCTCAGCGAGGTGAACGATCGAGGGATGGAAATCAGCCCGTGCTGGCCACGTCGCTTCATTTGTCCTCCTTCAGGGCCACAAGCTCCGTGGCAAAGCTGTTTGCCCAGCTGCAGGTGAACATCTGGGAGCGAGGGGTGGCACACTGCGAGCAGGGACAGCTCCCCTGGGATTTGACAGCTCCTGCGCCCAACTCTTGAACACCGACTATTTGCAGGAAACCTGTAGTTTGCTTGTTTATTTATCTGGCTCATCCTGTGACTTCCAAGGAATGGTTTCCTTGTCCTTATGCTAATTCAAGGCCTGCTGAATAAAGAGGCTTTCTTCCCCTCATCCCGTCCTGCGAGAGGTCATCTTTATTCAAGAGCCATGAATGATGTGCGCAGGGTACTAATCGCACACAAAGCGCCCCGTCCCGAGCCAGCCAAGCGTACAGCTGTCCTTTTGTTCACAGGGATGGAGAGGGAACCTAAAAAGTGCTCCTGCCCCAGGGACAATAGCAGCGGCTCGAGAGACGCCTGAGATTTGGCAGGGCCCCTCTTTCCTGGCGCTAAAAGGGCCTTTATTAAACATAAATCATGTCAGCTGCTACCGCAGCCCTTTCTCAGCTTATAAAAGATTCCCCTTTACTGCTTAAATGACACGATGGAAAGGAATTGCTCTGAAATGCCCCAAAGACCAAAGCAATGGAGCAGGTTGGGGATAAATGACATTTCTGGTTGTTTAATAGTAACGCTCATCTGTCGCTGTTACAATGATGCTTGCAGCTGGGTTAGTTTTTTAAGCTGGCTGATGATTCAATGTGCTTTATTGATTTTGTGTCGTCTTGAAATGTCATGAGGTCACAAGGACAAATTCTATACCTGTGAGTTATGAAGAACAACATGGAGCTCTACAAGCCCTCGGATAAATATGGTGCCATATGTTATCCCTGGGAAAGTGTGATGCCTTGGGCATAATAACTAAGTGTAGAGCATCTCTGCAAAAAGCGTCATACCTCTGTCAGGGGAATAATTGTTTGACTTTCTCACGCAGTGATGTATGACCTGACTGCAACATTTCCCTGGGCTGGGAAGCAAACACTCTTTCTTCTTCCTCTTGTAAATAAAAGGGCATTCTGGGTATAAGGAACAAAATAACTCATGGAAGAATGGATAGCTTCAGGTACTGCTGTTGGAAATTCCTGTCCCTCACTGGGCAGCGGGTGCTTCTGGGCAAGGAGATGTCATTGGGAGTGCAAGACATGGCAGCCACTGAAGCTTTGGGCAAGAGGAGGATGTGTCAGGAGGAGTTTGATGTCCCTCTGGGATTTCAGGCAACTGGATGCTGGTTGTGACTGAATTGAGTAGTGTATTACTTAAAGTCTTACCTGGAGGGCTCCCTCCAAGGTAGAATTGTCTGATCTCATCTTCTGCTTCTCATACAGAGATGTACCAGCCAAACCCAGGCAGTTATCAGCTATGCACTCAGTCTATAAATATGTATATCTACCTGTTGTTTAAATTTGCACTTTAATAGCAGCCTTAGCTCATTCAGACCATGCCTCATATCCCTCCTCCCCTCCTGCTTGTTCCTCTTTGTTTCCCTTGAGTTGACACACCTGCCTGGGCAGCTCCCTTTCTTCCTACAGACAGCTGCCTCAAGGATGGCTTTCCTGTCCCACAGAAATGGGTCCCCTGCCCCTGTTGTGCTCTCTTTCATTCAGTGTCTCACTAACTCTTGCAGGCCAGGCATGGCAAGGCTGCACAGCCATGGAATTAGTCCACGAATCTGCACTGCACACTGGAACAGGTAATTCCATAGGTGGCATTAGACCCCTAGTTCAGTATCAGCACCATGCTCCATGATCATCACCTTGTGGAGTCAGGGAAAACATCTTTGAGGTTTTCTCAGGTGAAGTCCTGCTAGCACTGGGTAAAAAGCAGAGCTCCTTATTTGTATAATGAGCTCCTTTCTCATGTTTTCAAAACATTCTTGGGTTTTGACAAGGATCCCCACCAATCTCCCAAGGACTCATAAATAACTGAGCCTATAGCTCTATGCATCATGTCACAGCTCCTCTCTGCAGAACAAGCCATTGCTCCGACCACCCTGGTCACCAGGTTTGCAAAAAACTGCCTGGACTGTTCCATATTTTCCAGGCTGGACTTGGGTCTGATTTGGTCCTGACATGTTTTATTGCAAGGTATTCAAGTCAGTGAAGAGTTGCTCAGTTTGCACTGACAATAACTTCGGCCCTGAACCTGGAACAATTTATTCTGATTTTAAAAAGCAGAGGTATTGTCTGCACACCACTGGGACATTCGCAGAGGATATAAAGTCTCTTATCCAGCAGCTGTTGCTCCTAGAATTTGATACTTGCCTCGTGAAGTTCTGGGTGACATGGCACTCAAATGAAGATTATTCAGAAAGACATATTTTTCCTGACATGAGTAATAGGCTGGAAAAAGAGCTAATGGAGTGTTAGTAACCCAGACACCAGTCATCACATTGCTATCCTCACAAAAGTCATCTGTATGAAATGCTCATCTTTTTTACAGGTGCCATGAAACTTCAGTTTTCTCCTTAATAGATCTCAGAATTTACACCTGTTAATTGTATATTTATTATTATTATTTATATACTTATTTATACATTATTTATCTCAAAATTTTTATGTATACATAAATATATTGGAATTATATATATTTCTATGTCAATGCATATCTCTTATGCATTATATGTAAAGCCAAAGTATCAAAGCTTAATTTACCCAAGTAAAGTTTAATGGAGTTGATGGCAAGAAAAGGCAGAGAGAAAGCAGTGTATCCACACACTTCCACAGTGAAGTGGATCTTCAGATTTATTATTTCTGACTTGCTCCAGACCAGAATAAAATTCATAATAGCATAGGTGAATCATTCTATTTACTCTCTTTACACTGAGAAGCTTTAATCAGTTTTTAAATGCATTTATTTTCTTTATAATACTTTTTCAATTGCTAGGACACCCTGACTTGAGTTTCAAATATCTTTCACTCGCTCGTTAAACAGAAGAAGAAGGACAACAAATGTCAAAGTGAAAATGTGCAGAGGATGGGGAGATGATTCAGCCTCACTGATTGCTATTTACCATGGCAATTTGCTTTATAAGTTGCAGATGTAAGTTTTAGCAAAGCAGGATCATCTCAGACTGTTTTTCCTTTGTGCCTTAGTGTCTCCATCGGTTAAAAAACTTTGCTAGGGCTGGATACATAACTTGTGGTTAGCCACACAAACACAAAGGCAGATTCTCACAGTTGGTGAGCACCAAATTCAGCCTGAGTGTGGCCACTCACTCCCCTCACCCCAGGATCTTCTGCACTCAGCCCTTGTCCTGTCCTGGAAACATCTGAGTTGTTGGAAGCATGGGGGACTTGGCAGATCCTCCTTATCTGGGTGCCCTCTGAGACTGCAGATGTCTGCACGTGTTGAGTTGTGCTCCTTTTCCCCCACTGAGCTCTCTTCACATGAGTCACAGGCCAGCTCCTGAGGCTCTGGCATTGGTGGCTTGGCATTGTGACTTCAACCAAGGTCTTGGGAATTTAGTGCCACATCTCACTTCCAATGGTACCCACATCTTTTAGCATGTGGAAGCACGAGATGTGCTCTCAGAGATTGCTTGAGCCAGTAGAGCACAGGTGCTCCCAGAAAGTTTCTGGGGTGGGGATGGACAGGGCTCTCTGCTTTTTGGGGAATTGTCCTGGGCTGTATGTGCAGCACTGAAATAGCAGAGCATCAGTATCTCTGAGACACAGTCATCCAGTTACTGGTTAATAAAAGCATAATACTGCAAAAAAGTGATCACAGATAATAAATGGTATGTCCTTTGTGAGGTCCTGATGAACAGGTGTGTGTCTAAGGGGGTGCATAAGTTCTGACAGTGACCTAAAAAGTGATAGGAAAGAGTAAAGGATTCACTACCTTTTTTTTTTTTTGGCTCCTATTGTACCAAAGGATGTAGGTTCAGATCCCTGAAATTTATGCCACTAGTACCTTAGCCTAGTGAAAAAGAGACCTAATTTTTGTCTGCTACCAGAGCACATCCCTTTCTCTAGATGAAAGATATAAACTCTACCCAAAGGCGTGCTTTGATCTGCACCTAGGTGCACTGTCTTCTTTTGCTGTCTCCTGAAGTGCTCCAGATAATTGGGGTCTTTCTATACCTTTAGCCCCAGAATAACTGAATTATGGACACAAAATTACTTGGACTTGCAGAGGAATGTGCTGCTATTAATATCCTTTCCACTCAACTGGTACGAAGCTCCATTAATCCTAGCATACTTCTTAAGCCATTTTCCCAGTCAAGTAGCACACGCTTGATTGGCACTTCTGCAAAAAAAATGGATCTGAATGTGAAATCCTCGTTTTTTTAGCAGCATCATTCACACATGGGAGCTGCCAGATGGCTGTGCTCTCCTAGGCCAGCCCATTGAGGGAGCAGGGAAAGCGGCACACGACATTCTGGCGACTGTGGGCTCTCGGGTGCGTGGGCCAGAGGAGGCAAATCCCACCTCCTCCTGGCTTCAGGAGGCAAATCCCACCTCCTCCCTGCTTCAGGACACCACATCAGCAGATGACTCCTGCCCCTGCCTCTCAACCCTGCTCCTGGGCTACAGGCAGTGAGTTTGTCAGTGAGGTTTGGAGAGAGCTGCCACAGTGCATTGATGATGCCAATGGGCACGGTGGAGAAGGGATGTCAGAACCTGCACTAGGAGCAGAGCAGATGGAAGGGGGTTGGCAGGGGCTGCAGGTTCATTAGAGCAGCACAGGAGGGTGCCTCACTTATTTAACAGCTGCAGAAATTCCAGGGAGCTGTTTTCTCCCCTGTCAGAGCCCAGGAGCTCATGGTGCCTCCTGAGAAGCTGGGGTGGGCAAGCTTGGTGCAGTGCTGGCACTGAACAGGGAAGTAGAGCTGTCTTATGGAGCCAGCTGAAGGAACAGGCAGCTGGGAGTTTTCAGAGTATTGCAGGACAATTTTCAGTATCCAGTGTCTTGCTCCCTGCCTAACATATCAAAGTCATCAGCATGAATTCAGACACCAGAGTTTATATTTCAATCTATTACAGAAACAAGGTCCTTTTTTTACCAATCCCTGCTGTCTGCAGGTGAAGGCACCAACTTCAGTCACAGTAGAAGTGCTGTTTCCATTTGCCTCAGCCCTCCCCACTGCCCTTGCCTGCAATGGTTGCTATTTTTATCCTCTATAAAAACAGTACAATCAACTCCCTCTGCTACCAAAGGAGCTCTGATGGATAATTTAATACCAAACACTGAGATGATTAGGGGTGCAGGGCGGCTTTATTACAGCCAGAGAGAAGCTGAACAGGCGAAGGTTGTGCTGCAAGTCTGAAATCTCCCAAAAATAGCAATGTGGAAAGCCCACGGGGGGAAGGCTCTACGGAAGTGTCACATGCTGAAAGAACCTGGTGGCTCAGGGGAAAAGAGAGGCTCCTTAGAATCGGGGCCCATTAAACCCCAGCCTGCAAAACAGGCTGACTTCTGGTGTGGTCAAACAAAACATGAAGTGGCTGTTCAGGCTGCCAATGAGTCAAACAAATCAGGCCATGCCTTTAATTACACCCACTGCTGCTGGACCAAAAGAGGAGCAAATAACTCTACTTTCCCCACAGGAGGAAAGACACAATTTCTTTGAAGCTCTCTTGATGTCAGAGGTCATCTGTTTTACCTTCTTTTCAACACTGGCTCTACTCGTTGTTCACCTCCCTGTACTGTTGGAGGAAAGGGACTCACTGGGTCTTGCAGAGGAGCACGTGTTACAGCAGACTGTATTTTCTGTGGCAGCTTCTGCTAACTGGAAGGTGCCCTCATGCTGAGCTGTGCACACAGTTAACATGGCAAAACTCCTTTTGAGTGGGGTAGATCAGAGCAGATCTTGCAGATGTGCTGGTATAAATGCATCTGAATTGGGATAGCTACTAATGTAGATCAATTAAATGACTCTTCTTGTCTAAAATAGATATACTCGTTATACTAGAACAATTTATGCACTAAGGGAATTAGTCATATACCTATATACAGTAGTTGAAATGGGATTTACCAGCTAGTGGGATGAATATTTATTCTTATCCATACAGAAGTAAGTACGGGTTTATTATTAATCTGTCCTATGTAGCAGACACAGTATGGACACATATGGCTAGCAGTGTGAATCTTGTAACAATGAATTTCCTGTATAGTTTGTTTCCAGGATGTATCAATTAAAAAAAAAATAACCTTGCAAAAATAATTATAGCAGGATAAAGAGTGCCCATGCCCTGTCTGAACAGCTGAAATAATTATGGCCAGAGGTGGGTTACAATCCTTCCTCCTGTCTAAACCCCTTCTGGCTTTGAGATTTCAGTCATACCAGTATGATAAAGGAAAAACTTTTCTCTTCTTTGGTGATATTTCAATAAGATCCTCAGCTCATGTGAAGTCTGCCTACACCAGCTAATGGAGTGGTTTCTTAGTGAGAAATCCTATTTAAACTTGAGACAGATCATCATGGCACTGTGGGGACAGCACCCATGCTGGGTCTCCCTGTCCCTCTTCCTGATGCACTGGGCACAGTTCCTTGCCCCTGGTCCTTTGCCAGGGGCTGGCACAAGGGAGACACCAGGGATTGCCCTCAGCATTGATGGGCGCCTGTCCTGGGGCCAGGGCAAACTCATTTCTTCTCTTTTGGGTGTGCTGAGGAGCAGAGACCAGTGAGCATTAATACTGAGTTGGAACATTCACATTCCACCCACCCCTACCACTTTAATCGTGCATTGAGATACCCCAGCCTTGGGGCTTACAGGATCTGGCCTTTGCTAGCATTTTGCTAGAGCCCAGCAACAAGGCTTCTATTTTGTCTGGCAGGGCTCATTTCAAAGAGGACTGGTCCCCAGAGAGGCAGCTGACATTCTCTTTCTTCATTTCATCCTGCCAGCTGTCTTCTCATTTCTGTCTTTTAGACCTGTTTTTGTTCCTGGGCAGAAATACTTGTGCAGGTCAGCACTGAGCTTTCATTCAGTAGCAAGCTAAGGAATTTTTCAATGGCTTAATGTTAGCCTGTTTTAAATTCCCATAAATTCACTCTCCTCTAGCCTGGATACATTTAATTTAATGACAACATTGAGCCACATCAAGAAAACAGAAGTCCCAGACCTCTTCTTTTGGCTGTCTCAAACTGCAAAGTGGATGGAGAATGCAGAAATGCACCTTACACTGCACCACCTTGGTGACTTTTCCAGGCCAGCAGAGCGGTTACTCAGTACCTGCTATTTCAGTTCCTAGCTCAGCCACAGATGTCACTACAAAGATAAATTTTCTACATTTTGCTGGGAGTTGCTGACGTAAGGAATAAAATGCCTGGTTGCAGAATCCAGTCTTGTGTGTCCCAAACCAACGTGGAATGATGCAATGGTTCTCTGAGTGTTTGGCAGTTTACCACCACCACCAGGTTTTCCAAGTATGAATGTCAACCAAAAAAGCTTTCATGGCTTAAAACAAAAATCTCTCTCAGAGCCATCTCCATCTCTGCTTCCCCAAGGTCCCAATTACAGCCATGTAAGAAACTCTCCTCTCCCTTTCCTTTGCTTGCAGTCATGTATTTGTGGTGTGGGTGGAATTGCTCTTTGTAGGTAGCAGAGCCCCGGGGCTTCGTTCTGTGAATCTCACTACAGCAGCCACCTCTTCTTATCTGCCAATCAAGGTATTCTCCCACTAGTCATTTTATAATCTACCATGTAATACTTTACAATCTACTGTAGGGTAGACTTTCGACAAGATATTTCATGGTTTATTCAGAATAAATGCACACTAAGCTCATTTAATCTAAAATCCATGCAGTTTCCAAATTTTCCTGTGCTCTCTGTATCCTCTTTATAAAAATATTATCTTTTCTTCCTGCAGCTTGGATTCTAACAGAACTTTATTTAATTCTTCTACCTTTTCTCTTCCTTCTTTAACTGAAAGCTGCTACCAGCTTCTCCTGAAGACAAGGACAAAGCGATAATGGACTTCAACAGGTGAAAGGCTGGGTCTTTAGCTACCATGCTCATCTACCAGAAATGAGACCAGCATCACCTCCACAGGACATGAGAGCACCTTTGAAACACATTATCCACCATAAAAAGCAGCCTGTCCAGCAGCACAGCTGCAGGCAGACCACTCACCCAACAGCAGATCGAGTTACCAGAAATCAGACTTGGGGGTTACCACACTTACCCTGAGCTTTACACATTAGTCCTGGCAAATGCTGAGAAAAGAATCACAGAATGAAAATCATGTTATTGTTCCAAATGGACCTGCTCCGTGCCAGCAGCTGAGAGGTCTGGTGGCTGCAAATATAATGTCATTGAGGGACATTCTTATGTCCTGACCAGTTTGGGAGAGTTTTGGTGACAGCAGCATTTTGTTGGACACAGCTCTCACAGCGTGGCTCCCTGTGAGCAGCCTGAACATTCCCGGGGTGCCTCTCCCACAGCTGTGCAGGGCTGTGACTCCCTGAGCACCACAGCTGAGGGTTCAGCTTGGTGCCAGCACCTCGCTGCCACTAGGGCCAGTGTTGCTTTAGATGGGTGTATTTTCTCCATCCCTGCTGAGCAGTAAAACCAAGCCCTTCATATGCATGTGGGCTCGCCCCAGGGTTTCTGCAGCTGGGCTCAACTGGTCCCATCTGTCACCACCGGCTGTGTTAGACAGCAATGTGCCTTGCTGCAGGGTAAGTCCTGGTGTCAAGGGCCTGGGCTGCAGCTGCTGCACACCCAGATGCCCCCGGATCTCAGGTATCAGTTGGGGATTTTGTGGAGGGAAAGGGATACACTGACCAAATTCTTTGCCCCTCATTCCTCCTTTTGTTTTTTCAGAATATGCTGAATTGGAAGGGACTGTTCAGGATCACTGAGTCCAGCTCCTGACCCTGAGCAGGATACCCCAAGAATCTCACTGTGTGCCTGAGAGGATTGTCCAAATGTTTCTTGAACTCTGTCAGGGATGGTGCTGTGGCCACTTCCCTGGAGAGTTTATTCCAGTGCCCAACCCCCCTTTGCATGAACAACCTTTTCCTGATACTCAACAGAAACCCACCCAACTCAGCTTTGTGCTGTTTCTTCAGGTCCTATCACCAAAGAGACTGATACTTGACCCTTTGCTGCCCTTGTGAGGATGTTGAAGGACACAACGAGCTCTCTCCTCTTCTCCAGGCTGAACAGACCAGGTGACCTCAGCTATTCCTCACAAAGATTCGCCTCCAGACCCTTCACCATCTTTGTTGCCCTCCTTTGGACACTCTCTAATAGATTTATGTCTTTCTTATTTTGTGGCACCCAGAACTGCCCCCGGCACTCGAGCTGAGGCTGTCCCAGTGCAGAGCAGAGCAGGACAATCCCTCCCTGCCTGGCTGGTGATGCTGTGCCTGATGCCACCAGGACAGGGTTATCCCTCCTGGCTGCCAGGGCACTGCTGACTCCTGTTCTACTTGCCATTGACCAGGACCCCTTTCCATGGCGCTGCTCTCCACTCCCTTGTGCCCCAGTCCACACACACAGCCGGGGTTGCTCTGTCTCAGGTGCAGAACCTGGCATCCACCCTTGTTAAACTTCACACAGGTCATTGCCCATCTCTGACTTGTTGAGGTCTCTCTGCAGGGCCTCTCTGCCCTCGAGGGTATCAACAGCTCCTTCCAGTTTAGTGTTGGCAATCTTACTTAGCATTCCTTCCAGTTCTGCATCCATGTTGTTAATGAACATTTTGAGTAATTTTGTTGGGATTAATTCTTCCTCACGTTCTGAGGAAGCCTCTGCTCTGTGGGAGACCCTCAGGACATCGAGCAGACACACAGGCAGTGAATGACCAGAATTTTGTGAGGCCACCATGATTTTGCAGATTTTTCTGACCAGGAGGTTTTGTGAGGAGTGAATCATGTGGGAATGGTGAGCCCACAGCAGGGGGCAGTGCTCTATGGAAAATCCATCCAGAGTCCTTCAGCCATTTTGAGCATGGAAACTGTGACATTTCAGGCCCTGGCCCAGCAGCCTGGAGCTTCTTTAACATCCATCTGACTCCCTGTCTGGGAAGAATGATTGTGATTGTGAGGGGCTTGCACACAGCTCTCTCTGCACAGCTTAGGCTTTGTTTCATCCTCAGACATATGCTTGGTTTTGAGGTTGAAGAAAATGATCAGCTGTTTCAGTGTTTAAATCCATGTGTGTATCTGATGTATCTGGTGTCTCTTTGGGCCATTCCTAGAAAGAAAACTTAAAAGGCCAAGGCACTTTCAGAGTATCCCTGAGAAATGAGCCCTCGGCAGCTGGCCTGTCTTTATCAGCCATCATTCAGGAATCACATGCTACCCCAAGAGGGGCCATTTTAATTAAACTTGAGACTACTGCCAGCCTTTCCACTCAACTCCAGCGTCAGCCTTTTTCCTATGTTTACTGCAGACACATCCTGCCTGGAACTCTATCCAAACACAACAGCATCTTGCAAATAAACACTCAGCAGTGGAGTCCAAGCCTTTTCTCCTCCCTGTTTGCACTGGCCTGTCCTTATCCTGGGAAGCAGTGGCTGTGCCGTGGGACCACAGACCACTGCTGGGGAGGGAGCAGGGACAGGTGGCCCTGGCGAGCAGAGCTGCAGCTCACTCCAGCAATTTAAACCAACTCAAAGCTCTGCTGGAGCTCTGCTGCTGTGATTTAGGCTAGGAAGTGTTTTTTTTCTCATTGTTTTGGACCATGTTGCCACTGGAGAGCTCAGCTGGAGGTAGTAAGGAGCTCTCCATTGCCCTCTCCATCTCCTCTTGCCGTTCTCTGGAATACAAAGGTCTCAAGGGGATACTATGTGTGAACCTTCACAGTACTTCCTGCAAGTGTCAGGGCAGTGAGATTTTCCTATCTAATCTGTACTATGTACTTGCTTAGGCTTGTAATAGGTGCAAGAGAGTGAGACTGCTCTTGTTGGTCCTGCCCTTCCCACCCAGGACGCAGGGACCTCTGCTCGCTCTCCTTCTGTTGACATTTCCATGGAAACCACAGACCTGGCATTCAGGGTAGAAGGGGCTTGGAAAGGATTGCAGTCCTTGAAGAATCCTTTCACACCATAGGCTTTGTCTCCCACAGGTCCCTGAAGCCACCAGAAGTGGCATAGTGGAGCTGCCCAAGCCTTCAAGGGCCTCACAATATTGGCCCTGTGCTTTGCTTTTTGTTTTTGTGATCTCTGCTCCCTGGCTTATCCCCTGATCCCTTTCTCCTCCCTCTCTGACGTGCCTCTCTGGCTTTCCCAAGCACTATGCCAAGATGCTAATTACATTCCTCGTGCTCCTGTGTTTCCATTAATGGCTGAGGACCTGGACCCATTCCTCTTTCCTTCTCTCCTCCCAGCATACCTGTCCCTGCCCCAGAGATGGTCCTGCCCCAGGCAAAGAGCCAGTGCTGAGGGTGCCACATGGGATGGGGCAGGACTCCAAAATCCAAGTGTGCAGAGGGGAGACAGCCTGCACATTGCCCAAACACAAATGTGAAGGGTGGGACCCCAAGGTTACACAGGCTCAAGAAGCAATTAGACAAAGTCATTGAAGGCAAATATGCTCAGGGCTACTAAACACACAGACATAGCCCCTGAATGAGAACGTCCTGAGCTGTGGGTTGCAGGGCCAGGTGAGTGTTCTGGGGAAGGAGCCCACATTTTTGCTCTGTTTGTAACTCTTCTTGGTGTTGCACCAGCAAGTGCTTTGCAAAGTCAGAAAAATCATATGAGACCATAAATTCTCTTCTACAGGAATCTCTCTCGAAATATCTCCTGCCATATTTCCACTTGCTTGCTTCCAGGTTTTCAAAATATGGGAGCTAATTGTCCACAACAGGGAGCAGGGAACTGGCTTCACCTTAGGAATAGTTTACCAAGGTGGCAGTGGTTTATCTGGCAAAAGTGAGCTTCTGCAGATGGCTGCCTCCCGGTCTTTTTCCCCAGAGATACAGGGAGAGATGCTTCTCTCCATTTTAGCACCAGGAATCTCCTGATTCACTGACTGTATCCAAAAAGAAGTTTTTGATATCCAAAAAAAGGCTTTTCAGTGATGTCCTGGAAGCTGCACAGGACTTGATGGGAAGCTCCCCCAGTCAATCTCAGACCTCAGCATTGCTGCTCAGCCTGTTGCTGTTCATCCAGGAGCTGCTGCTGCCCATCTTGCCTGCACCCACCATGTCCCCTCTGTGGGCTGGGTTCCTGCCCCATATTCATTATCACTGTCAGGCCCCAGCCTTGGGGTGCTGTGGGGTTCCTGTGCCTCCCCTTGACTGTGCACCCTCAGAGGGGCAGATCTGGGTCCCAAATTGTGTCTATACAGAGGAGGGGGCAGCCCTGGGAGAGCTGCCACTGCATCACACCAGTCCCCCAAGACAAGCTGCACCAGATCTGCTTAAAGCGACAGCCACCCGAAGGCTGTGCAGCGTTGCTCCCAGAAAAGGCTCGGGAAGCTGTTGTGCAAAGCTGACCTAATTTACAGCTTTCGGTGCTATTCTAGTAGTTTGGGATGTAGTGAAAAGGAACCTGGCATCTATCCTCATTTAATACCCATCTCAGCCTGACTTTGAAATGTCCTACTGAAAGTGCAGCCAAGGGAAACTTTTTTTTTAACAGACCAACAGCCAAGGGGGGAGTAAAAAGCAGGGAAGAGGGAGTGAGAAAGAAAGCAACAAACAGCAACCAAGGATTTGGGGACTGCAAATAGCTTCATGAATAATATTATCCCCTGGAAATCAAGTGGCTAGAAACACTTGCCTGACCCAATATGCAAATCTGTCCTGGGAAGGGATGGGGCAGACAGGATTTCTCGTACCCAGCTCTAGGCTATTGCAGGGGGCACTCAGTCCTCAAGGGCTGGGCACAACCAGAGGTCTTCACCATGTGTGCCACCTTTGGAGATGCCTAGGAATGAGGTCAGGTCATATTAGTGCAAAACTGGGGGGATGCTTTGAGGAGGAAGGGGATGCACTTGGTGGGTGAGGGTCAGCACTTGCCCAGGGGAGCTCAGAGCACCTTGCTGTGGGAGCCTCTCTGCGCCCACAGATAAATGTGAATGGGGCTTCAGGGACAGACAGGGATCCCCTGCAACCCCCCTGGAGAATGTGGATCTTTCCTGAGAACAGCAAAGAGCCTCCAACCCCATGGCACGGCTGTCTGTCACTGGCGCCGTGCCACCAGCACCTGTCCTGCAGCACACGGAGGGCGGATGCTCCGCTCTGCCCTGCCAAGGCAGCTCCAACCGGCCCGGCCGGGAACGAGCTGCAGCAAACACACCTCTGTTTACAAAGGATCCGCGGATAAAGGCCGGGGAGTGCGCCGAGGGAGGCAACAGATCCTGGGGAAGGCAAAGGGCATTTGCTCGCCCGTGCCCTTGTCAGCCTGTGGCATGGAGGGGCTTTGCCGCTGTGTCCCTGCTGCAGAGGAAGGGCTGTCCCTCCTGCTGGCCTCATTACTGAGGGATATGGCCGCTGGATCCAGGCCCCTCTGTTCCCAGGAACCCAGGGCAAGACTGGGACAAGGACTGTGTTTTTTACCTGGCAGTTTCTCCTGTCATTCCCATGTAGACTTGGCTCTCCAGGGCAGAGAGGTCCAAAATCAGACTTTTGTGAGTAGAGGTTATTAGTTTCCAGTGACACATATTGTAACACTAGGCATTTCCTCATCCCCAGTGCACACAGCATTCCCAGGACACAGTGTTTCACAGTGGCTGCCTGCTCTCAGTGACACACGGGGACTGGCATGCTGGCCTGGCACAGCAGGTAGAAACTACAATAAATGTGTCCTGGCTGAGGTGTTCACACAAAACTGGCATTTTTGCCCTCAGAGTCCAGACACATGTGGTCACACTGTAATCTATCAACGCTCTCACTGTGCCATTTCAGATCCCTTCCAGGGCTGGTCTGCTCCCAATGGCTCCTCTTGCTCTGAAGGCTTTTCCTTAATTTCTAAAAGGAAGGTTCTTCTCTTTTTCTCATGACTCTGTTTTGACTTCCTACCCTTTCACCTCCTTGGATAACCTTGTAACTGTTTTAATATGGAATTGTTGCCTCTCTTTGTGGCATGGAGCTCTGGGATCATAGCAGTGCCTGCTTTTTGTTTTCATGTGACACATCATTACATGTTCTGCACTTTTTATGTTTATTTGGGGAGTTGTCCCCATGGATGTTACGGTGGCTCAATCCAGCTGCCTCTGGTGCAGATAACTCAAAGCATCCCTTTCACATCAACACCCCTTTGAAGTATTTGGCACTGGAGAGTTAAGAGAGCTCCCAGAACTGTGATACATCTTGTCAGTCTCACATGAGAGGCCAGGACATTGAACTTGAGCACAAGGTGCCGGGACTTGAATTAAAATTAATTTGTGTAGCACACTGGTGCCTGCAGTGCACCTGATAAAGCTGGAGCCAGCAGAAACCATCAGCAATTTGCTGGGGTGCAAATTGACCTCTCTCCAGATGGACCCACAGTGGGCTCATTCCTCCTTTTTGGTACAAGGAAAAATTGCAAAACTTTTAAAACTGAGGTCTGATCACTGCACATTGGTTCACCCTTCCCTATGCCCAGGCAATTTGCATAGATTTTGAAGGCTGAACCTTGCAGTGGCTCCCTTGGATGTCGAGGTACCAATGGGATTAACCTGTTTTAGTTGTGCTGCCTGGCACACAGCTGCAGTGGGTAGGGTCCATGGTCTTAGCAGAGCCTCTGTACTTTGCTCTGCAAATTCACATGTGGCAGAAACCAGCCCTTAAGCTACAGACAGATGTACTTGAGCTCCTTTCTCAGCCAGTTTTGTAGCATTGTTCTTCATTTGTCTAGGATGGACTTTTTAATTTTAATCACTGGTCACACAGCAGAGCCTGAAGGCACTGTTGTGTAGGGTTAAATGGAAAAGGTTCTCCATAATTACAGTGAAATTGCTAATATGAGGGTCAGTTTAACACAAGCTTTAATTTTAACCACAATTGCTTTGAAGACTGACAGACACAAAAGGGATTTGAGTTCAGATGTGAATTCTGCCCTGTGGTAGGACAAACAAATGGCAGAGCTCAACATCTCCAGGTGTAATGCATTTTGATTTTCTTGATAGCACAGCTGATAATCTGACTCTGGGCTTTGCAGCACAGGTTTTGCTGACCCTGGGAATGTTTGCCTGGGTGTAGCTGTGTGGAATGGTCTGGATGAGGCTTTTAGCATAGTCTGAGCGTGGTTTGCAGCATTGCACAAGGTTTGCAGCACAGGCTACAGGGCCAGGAACAACTGAGCTCATGTATGGCTCCCTTCTCAGCAGTTCTATAGTGCTGTTCTCCCTTTGTCCTGGATGGACTTCAATTTAATCACTGGTGTATGGTTCCACATGTCTCCTCTAAGTATGGGGGAGATTTATAACTCCATCAAAATAAATACCTGAGGACAAAGACCTCCAAACCCAAGCACACTCTGAGGGATGTATGGGATAGCTGTTTCCTTCCACCATCTTCTCCCCTTGCTGCTTCCACTTTTCCTCTCATGCCAGTACAATGAGGAGGTTTAAGGAGATGGACAATCTGAAAAACTAATCCCACAAGGCAAAGGAGGATATCTGTTTGTTTCCTCCACATACTTGGAGAAACCCCAGTGCTTCATTATAGGTGAGGGGAGGTGGGACCACCATTTTCAGCTCTGCAATCAGCTTAATTGTATTGTTTGGTGCCTTCCTTTAATTTTCATGGCTTTTCCCCCTCCCAGGGACATTCTTGTTATTTTGTATGTGCCACCAAAATATAGAGAGGCAGTTTCCAGAAGGCAAAAGACAGGTAGCATCAAACGACTTCAGAAAACAGATTAGGATTTTTAGACAGTGTGCTGTGATAGGAATCTTCTTCACCTGCTATTGGGAAGAAGATACTTCAGCAGCTGTAGATATAAATAGCACTTATCAGGCAGTGAAAGAGAAACAAAGGCTTGGGTAATTACAAGAAGAAATGTCTAGGGTAAGGTGATTTTTTTAAAGAGCAATTAAATCAGTTCCCATGCAGCTGGTGAAGGTAGGAGATGTTTGGCAGCATGGTACAGAACAGACCAGCCAAGTCTGAGAAAGGTCTTTCAGTAAAGGTCAGATAAGAACAGGGGCTGACAACTTGTGCATATATTGGAGAAAAAAATTAGAAGTAAAGAAAGATGATTGTGACTTTAATAACCAAGCTGGGATTTCTCTGACTGAGGAAGAAGAGCCTGCAACTCTTTCAGCTAAGGGCTGTTTTTTTCATAAATTTTTCTTGTACAAGCATTTTCTTTTTTACAAGCATTTTTCTTGTACCTTCACCTTCCAAAGATGGGCAGCAGATAAAGCATAATTTCTCTGATGATTGTAATTCCTCTCGATTTCTTAACTTAAAAGAAAGATCTTGGGAGTGACTTGAATGCCGACAGGCCTCTGCAGTGTGCAGAGATCCTTGGCATCAGAAGACTTGTGCTCAGGATGAGGTTGGGAACAGGGCAGGGGTCAGGTGCAGTGGTGATAGAGAGGTGTGCTGCTGCATCCTTTCAACAAAGGGGTCTTGAGAGGGCCAAAAAGAAAGTTCACATGAACAGGCAGAGGGCAGTGAAGCCAGTGGAGCTACAGCCATGAAATCAATAGAGGCCCAGGTTATTAATTCAGCATAAACCACATGACCAATCATTTGTTTGACAATTCAGATTGACTGCTCTTACCTCAGTTCTACCCAACTGACCAATTTTGCCCCTATTGGAAAAGGGGATAGGAAATATTTTATTGGGAAAAGGACAACCTGCAAACACACAGCTCTCACTCAGGCAGCTGAGGCTCAGTTTATCATATGTGGGATTACATTTGGCTCACCCGGTGCTCAGATAAATGGTGTGTGCTGCTTGAAATGTCAGCAAGGTCACCCAAGTGCTGGATGTGACTGGAAGGAGAACTGATAGTGCAAAGCCAGGCTGTTACCTCTGCTGTTCCTGCTGCCTGGAGCAATGGGTTTCTGTATTTTGGCTTTGCCAGTGATTTGTTGCAGTGCACACGCTGCTCTTCAGAGAACAAAATGGTAACATGGCTGCATAGATTACTTATCTGCTAATAAACCTCTCGCGATGAAAATTTGGGGAGTGGAACACTGCTGATCATGTGAGAGTGAGCAAGCAAATGCAAATATCTCAGCCTGTATCAACCTCTGGGGAAAAATATACACTCTGGGCCAACATAGCAGAATTGTTGGTCACTTAGCTCTGCCCTAGAACAGTTTACTCCCAGCTTTTTTTGGTTTTAGTGACAATGAAAAACAAATTGCAGCTGCATCATGTGAGAAAGAATTACTTAACCATACTACAGTGTGTTTTGCATTAACTGTTGGGAGGCTGATGTTTTGTGGCCAAGACTCTGGTGCATTTTGGAGTCCCACAGTATGAGCAACATGAGGTGAATAAAGTTTCCCTGAGATCCAGTGTGAAGGCTTAAGTCCTTAACAAAACTTTGCCCCTCCTCTCTGGCCCTGCCACGCTTAACATAACAGGGCCAAGACAAAAGCAGCAAATAACAGTGAAACTTCTCTCAATTCTTAAAAAGTAGATTTTTCAGAAGTGATGCTGGTACCCGGCTCTGGTCCTTGCTCGCCTTTTTGGAAAGCCAATCCAAACAATCCTGTTCCTCCTAGACAAAGGGCTGTATTCTGTTGCTCATAGAGACAGACTTTTCTTGAGCTGGGGATGATTCCATCTGCAATGCCGAGCCCTCAGCCTCAGCTCTGTGTGGCTGGTCTGATGTGCACTATGGAAAATGATGGGGATCTCAGGGTTAAAACAAGTTAGGATCACTTTTTTTTAGTAAGGCAAACAATCCCCGGGCTGTGGTAAAAGTGTGGCAGGAGAAGCTCTGCCTCTTTCCATTCTGAGTGCTCAGGCAGCACTCAGGCCTGCCAGGCATTTTTTCCCTTTTTGAATAGACACTACTCTGCTGAAGAAAACTTAAAGAGCAGAAGGAAACTCTGCATTTCTTGGTATAAAATTCCATGGTAAAAGTTCTTACTGGTCTCATTGCATCTTGGGGTCTGCCACGAATTCATTTTTTGAAGCCTCAATTCTCATTGCAGGAGGTTGGCCCCTCAGTGGTGTAAAGGGTCCAAGCCAGAGAGCTTGATCACTCACTCTTGCCCTCTGCTAGCAGCCAGAGGCAGCTGATGTTGGAGACATCCTGGTTTCCTTCTTTGGTTCCTGACTCCCAGTCCTGTGGGAAGGGGGTCACATGTTGCTGTATTTAGTGACATTTTTGTATGTCGATTTTTACCAGTATTGGTCCTTTTGGAGTATGTAACAGCTTCCACAAGCCCAATCTGCAGCCATGGTGCTTCTTGGTACCAGGCTGGTCCCAGCAGATATAAATCAGCTGAAAAAGTTAACAGTCCACCTCCATATCAGCTAATTTTTTTTGCAGAGTAGCTGTGAGATACATCCCTCTGTGGGGAGAAAACCTTCTCTCCTCTCCTCTCCTCTCC
>VZTB01009203.1:105631-151142 GCA_013397245.1 Thryothorus ludovicianus
TCTCCTCTCCTCTCCTCTCCTCTCCTCTCCTTTTTGTGTCATTTCCACATCTGAGATTCCAACAGAAGGCTGATCCAAAGCCATCTTAGCAAATAGCAATGGGCAATGTATCTCTGTTCCAGGGGAGAGCATTGGGATCCAATGGGATGTGTTGATGCCTTGAGCCCCCTGAAAGCTGACCTGTTCAGGCCTGTGCAAGGAGTGTGATTACCAAGAGCATCAGTAGGATTTCCTGCTCACAAGATCACATTATGGATCGTGCCCTGGATTCTTTAAAGTCTATGATTGCTCTTCTCACTGCTCATCAATGATGTCAGGGAAGATTTCCTAAAGCTTCCAGCCTCCCCCATGTACATGTGCCCACATACCTGCCCTGAAGATGTGAGCCACAGTCAACACCCACCACTACGGAGAGTGAGGACCCTCAGACAGACCACGTCAGCACTTTGCATCCCGTGGTCCACCCTAACACCTATTCTGAACACAAGTGGAAATCTGGAAGGCAAAAAAGGAAAATATATCAAGGAAAATCAGAAATACCAGGAAAGCCTCAGGGTCTTTATCGAGGAGTTCAGTTCCAATTTAGTATAAAATTCACAGGGCTGGATCACAGTAACACCATAGTGATGGACTGTGATTTTCCTGGTCTGTTCGTCTGCCACCTCCTCTGGGCACAACCGAATGAGAGGAGCTAATGAGGTCCAGACTGATCCAAGTTGGAAGGAACACACAGTCTGCTTCTCAGAAGGATTAAGAATTAAAGAGCCACTGTCAGGTCCCATAAGTGTAAGCACGAGGTACAAAACCCAGCAGCCCTGAGCTGCTGAAGCTGAAAAAGCTCACTGCATTCTTCACGGCAGGACGCAAAGGGCATCAGTCCAACAGTGTCTGCAGAACAAGACCTGGCACTGTGTCAGGAGGAGGGGCTCTACCAGGCAGGTTCTTGCAACAGGTTGGAAATGCAGTGATTGCCAGAGGTGGATTAGCACCTTTTTACCCAGGGGACGACTTCAACCTGAATGTCCTGGTGCCACAGTCTTCTATGAACACACAGCTTCGTTGTACTGACCTGGTCCCAAGAGCATCTTGGGACAGCCCATCCCAAGAGGCCAGGCAGTGGCATGTCCCCCAGCAGGTAGCAGAGGTGTTTTTGGAGAAGTTGTCCCAGTTGTGGTCTGTGTGTGTCCTGAGTCACCCTGCTCTGGACCTGGAAATCTGTGTCACGGTCCCACTTCCCTGCTGGGCCAGGAGGGCTTGAATCAGATCCCACAGTGTGAATCAGGACTGGAATGAGCCCTTCTCCTGAGTGTCAGGAGGCTCTGAATCAGGTCATGAACGAGTCCTTTCCTTCCAGACATGGAGAACCTGAGTCAGGCTCTGGGTTGACGCTCCTGCTCCAGAGCAGAGGGCATTTACAGAGCAAGAGTCCCTGTCTGGCAGAACAAGAAGGGAAACCATTGCATGGTTTGATTAAAAACTGCCTGAGCACTCTCGTTCTCTGCCAATTTGCTGCAATATCACAGGCCCACAGTGGAGACAAGAGGGAGGAATACAAAGAGGAATATTCTGGACCAGAAATGATGATTTTGTTGGTGGAGAAAGGGCTCTAAGTAAGACACTTGCAATATCCTGATTCCAGAGAGGATATCCAGTAGTCTTCAGTCCACTACAGAGCCTCTTGCCTCACTGCCCCTGTGTGTAATGCAGCCATGCACGATTTGTGTGGATTTTTAATTAGGTTTTGAGGATTCTTGCATAAATGTGTGCTGGGCAGAAAATGATCACCTACCAGGGGAACTTGGAAAAAGACCAAATCCAGACGAGTAACAGTGCAGGAGAGGAGGCACCATCCATATTTTTTAGAATGAACATTTGACATTATCCAAAGTTACCCAAGGGCACAGTGTCGCCAGCACAGCTTCAGGCTCAACTTTTCATACTGCTTTTGAAGCTTTGTTTTGCTGACACAGGCACTGTCCCTCCCAGTCAGGGAATAAGGGATGCTTTCTTCAGCTTTACACATTTTTGCACGCGTTCAGTTTCATGGTTTGATTCATTGACTTGTTAGTGATGGGAGTAATTAGAGTGGGCTGCACATGCTCTTCTGCACTCCTTATCTTCTTTATTATTGCCTTGACACTAATAGTGCTCTTGGGCTGGGATGGGGATGATTCATGTGACAATTTTATCATCTGAAAATGGAGTTTACAAGGTGTTTTTTCTTCTAAGCAGTCCTGTGGTAGCATTTCTCAAACTTTGTTTGTACCTAAGAGCTGCTGCAGTGGAGTATTGCTGTCGTGTGACCCATCCAGGGAGGTGGTTTGTTACAAAAGAAGATGGAGGCAGAAGGAAAAATTTGTTAAAGGTGTGGGCCAGGTCCATTTGTGCATACAGCTCTCTGGTTTCAGAGAATGCATGGGACAGGACAACATGGGCAGCCAGTCACTGCTGACAGCTGATCACTGGCAGACATGAGAGGATCAGCCAGGATTGCCTGAATATTTTGTCTCTGTCTTGGCAGCTGCAAATGTGACAGCTGGGTGCCTGCTCCCCACTTTCAGTGTCAAGGCAGAAGACATTGGAGCACATGTGGAGAAGAAGGATAGGGAATGGTGCTTCTTTAGTAGAAGATATGTTATGGTTGGGGACAAGACTGACTAATATCTGACAGGAATGAAAAGGATATTTTTAGCTATCTGTGTAACCTTATGTTTCCTTTACTCCTTTCCTACAATATTCTCCCCTCCTATTACTTGCAGCTGCTGTATGTTATATCTACTTCTGATCTGCTTTAGCAACCCTGGGAATCACTCTGCTGATTTGGAGGGGACTTCTCATCTAAAAGTCCCTAGGATTTGTAGGACAATTGTCATGCTACGTTTGGATCAAGGGTGATGATCAGAGCGTAAGTATTGAATTAAAAATTAAAAAAAATAACTAAGTGGCATCTACCCCTTGAGGGGTTTCTCAGCTTCCATCACAGACCAGAAACAAATTTGGTCTTGCAGTTAAGTCTCTACATCCAGGAACAAAGTGGCTGTGCCACAGCTTTTTTGTGCCACATTGGGCATGTCCCAGAGTATGCAGCTCCTCCAGCCCTGAGGAGTTGGTCTGGCACTTCAAAAGCCACAGAAGAGGTAGCTTATGTCCCTGTTGCTCACCTAAAGCCAGGCTTATGCCCTATGGTGTTCATCACAGTGGCATTCAATGGTATGGAAACAACTGCTCAGGAGCTGAGGCCAGACCTGAGCGTGGTTACTCAGACACTGACTGATGGGAGCTTCAGCAGTGAGTGAAGGCACCCAGGGACTGAGCTATCTAAAAGAGTTCCATCATGGCAGAATAAAATAAAACTGATTTCTACCACTTTTTTCACCCACCAACCCTTTTCCAAGCAGTTACTGGTTGTGCCAGCAGTGGAATTAGCAGCTCTTATTTAGGTTGCCCTTTAAAGACCCACTTAGTACCTCTACTTAATTTCCAAGTTACAACAGGAGGCAATTTCACACTCTGGACCATGACTTTGAATTTAACAACAATCAGGATGGATTTTTGCTTTTGTTTTGTTGTGGTCTTGTGTTACTGTCCAAGCACAAAATGCTGGTAAGAATAATAATAATACCTCTAGTTTCCAAAGGGATGGCTGGCAGGAGAGAAACAACATTTGTTTGCATCCAAAGAACCCTGACACAGGAGGCTGGGAGGGCAGGAGAAAGGGGATGTCGCTTGCATCTGAGCAATGTTTGCAGCTCTGACAATAGCTATGGCTCTGGAGGCTTTGGGGTGCTGCTTAAAGGCAGAAAGAAATTCCTGGCTCCTGCTGATGAGCTGCACAGCAGGCAACAGGCGGGAAGGATGGAGCAACTTAGCACCAGCTGTCAGGATGGAGAGGAGACCAGCTCCTCCCCCCTTCTGAAGGGGCAGCAGCTCCAACCTGCAGCTCCAAGGGCTACCAGCTGTGGCTGTGGTCACCTTGGATTTGGTCACTTTGATGTCTTGCAGAGCACCAGGATGATGTGCTGCTGCCATGCCATGGGCCCTCCCTGGAGTGTGGCCTGCCTGTGGGATGCTGGGGGGCTGTGATGTGCCAGCCAGTGCCAGACCCTCCCAGGTGCTGGGAACGGGGACAGGCTGCAGGCACCCAGCCCTCTCAGGGTGTCCTGGAGGTGTGAGTCCAGCCAGGAGAGGAGACAGCTCAGCCATGGGAGCAGCGGCTGTTCCTGCGAGTGGTTTGCTCTCTCTCCTCTCACAACCCTTGCTTGGGAGGCAGAGTGTGTCTGCTAATGGCAGGCTGACAAGTGAATCAGTGCGTATGTGCAATCAGCAGTGCCGGGGGAAGGAAACAGGGATTTATCCTCCCCCCGTTGCTTTAGACAATGCTTCCGCTTGCAGCCTGAGCTCTGGTTAAGGACATTTATTGATTGCTTCTCTGGTTTACTACTGGCTGCCCAGGGAGCAAATAACAACATTTTAAATGAACAGGCTGAAATACGGCAAGGCGGGAGCTGACAGGCAGTGATTAAGCAGCTCTCTGATCTGGAGGAGGGTGAGAAACAAATGACAGTATATATAGATGTATGACAGCTAATATAGCAGGGGAGAGAATTAACTCATTGTAGGAAGGTGAGGATCTTTCTGCTACGCTTATTCTTGGCTGATGATTAAGCTGCTAAACTAGAGGTTGCCAGAGGGAGAAATTATCCCAAATACATTTTTAAAAGTCTGCTGCCAGAGCACTGCGTATCCGTGTTCCTACAGCACCCACAGAAACGAGGGCTGATTCAAAGGCTGCTGAAGTCAATGGGAGGGTTTCCAGTGACGTCTGCAGGTGTAAGTCTGACCTCCAAATTCTCAGAATGTTTTCATTGAGAAAAACAACACATGGCACCCTTGAAAACTGGTCCCCAAATTATTGTCATGAGAAGAAAGGAAGCATTGCTGGTGACCTGGGTGCCACAGTAGCAAGCACCCTGGATCACAGACATGCAATTTGTATTACACACATTTATATTACTTTGCTAATCTCAAGAGTTTAAGGGAGTAAAGTCATATTTTTTCCCTCACCCCACTTCTGAACTGGTCACTCAATGGTGGTCTGTGAAGCATTTTCCTCAATGGGTCATTTGTGCTTAATGGTTCAATCCTTATAGTTAGAACAAATAACTTTTTAGGTGGAAGGAGTCCAGCTGCTTTTCTGCATGGTACCATGTGCTACCACTGTGCCACCTCAAGCCCAGGTTCCCTAATCACATATGTCTGGTGCTGCAAGTGCATTATCTGCTGATAAGAAATATTTGCATAAGGCAGATTGAATTTTTTTAAAAATATATCTATAACTTATATAAGAGGAAGTAAGTTCCTGGAAAATATTGGCAAAGAACTGAAGAGATAGCACAGTTCCTTTGACATCCGCCATCAGCCTTTAATCTGCCTCTATCACCATTTTTGTATTGCCATTTGCATTGGGGTTGAAAGGCATTTCAAAGGGCTCAGGTGGTAAAAGAGCTGACTACAAGCTCCAAATCCCTGGCTGAAGGTTACAGGCTGAGGTGGGGCCAGCAGTGGCAGGTCTGACAAATGGGTTGAAAGTCAGGTGCTCACTGTGCCATGGCTTTGCTAGACATGAATTCAAAAACCCTTGAAGGTCACCGGGTGAGTTCCATAGAAGCCTGATGGGAAAAGACTGTCTGCAAATCAGGTTTTCATCAAATGCAATGTTACTGTAGAATCAAAGTCCTCTTTGTTTAATGAGGACAACAGTTTATAAAGATCTTATCATTGCCAGATATTACTGTTGCTCTGCAAAAGTACACAGCAGGATGACTGAGAACACAGGAGGGACATTTTATCATCTTAAAACCTGTAATTAAAAAATAGTCTTTATCTAAAAGAAAACCAACATAGATTGCCAATTCTTCAATTTTTTGCAGGCAGGCAGAATTAAGAGATATCATGCAAGATGTCCATGTTACGTTGTGTCAGGCTGGAATCTAAGAGAAAAAGTTTGAGAAAAAGCTCAAGAAAGGTGTATGTATGACTCAGCTTCTCTGAGTGTGTTTTCTGAGTGTCCCACAGAACCAAGTGGTTTCCACTCACACCACAAGCTGGCTTTGACTTTTGTCTCTGGGCATTTTCTTTTCTTCTCATTAAAATTAACTTTCCCCACTGACACTTTCTCCTGGTTGCTATTGTGTGAGTTGCTGGGCTTTCCTCAGGGAGAAGCAGCTGCAAGACCATATAATGTATACTCCATAACATGGACTTTGGAGGAAAGTGGGAGGAAAAAGAGTTGCAGATTTGGAGAGATGCAAAAGACACATTTAAAGCTGTTAAGGAAATGGCAAGCTTTTAAAAACAAAGCGTTTTTATGAATAAGAAAAGCTCATTAAGGCTTTTTAAACATTGCCAGCTCTAAGGAAGGGGCACTTTCATTTACCTTTGTGTGTGAAGGAGAACTTTTTGAGATTCTTGATATTTACATTGAGAACAGGCTATATCTTGTGAAGATCTGGAGAAAAATGACAGAACACTTTCTTTACCAAATGGAAGCATTGCCCCTGTGTAACCCAGACCTGTGGGATGCAGATGAGAGGAGATGCCCAGGGCTGCATCACATTAATCCCTTCATGATATGAGCTACCACAAGCTCATCTGGCCCTCTGATCGTGTGTGTTAAAGCTGAATTTGGCTGCATCAACTCTACTCCAGAGACCTCCAAACACTTTGCTTTCTTATTAGATGAAGAGTACAGAGTCCTTATTTTGTGCAGAGATGGGCCTGAATTATATTGGAAAATTGCCTGGCTTTCAGCAATACAAACTGTAGACCTGAGTGATGTAATTGTGAGAGATCTTTGTTTCTGTGTACATAAGCATTCTAAAAGACATTAATTTACTGAATAAACTCCTAATAAGCTGACTTTATAAAGCACCCTTCACTTTGCTTTTAGCATATAATCGATCACTGTGTCCATACGGCCTTCGTAGAGTAGAAAGTAATATTATAAACAAGCATGTTAGAAGGCTTTATATGAATAATAAAAGAACAGTAGAACCCTAAAGGCAGAAGCAGCAGGAGTGCTGGGCCCTGTGCTGGCTGCCAGCAGAGCTCTTGCCTGTGACAGTGCTGTGCTGGACCCAAGTGACCATCCAAGGTTGGACAGTCTGGTCCAGCAGCAGCAAGCAGGGACACTGGCCCTGCTCCATCAGCTGAAGTTTCCTTTGGGTAATCACTTTTTCCTTGATTTTTTTGTTTTGAATTTGCAAGAAACTGCCCTGCTAATGGAGGGATTCATTCCTCAGAGGGGGGCAGTCTCCCTGCCTGTGCACCAACTCTGCACTGGTGCTCCTGGAGTTTAGCATTTCCTCACTGACAGGCCTGACTGGGAGGAGGAGGACTGGCAGAGAAGTGGAAAGACTAATTTCAGCAAGGAACATGGAAAAAGCCTTCCCAGTTCTGGGGTGTGAGTTTCTGAATTTGCCTCCTCCCTCCTCGTGAGCTCCTGGTGAGAGATGTGGAGGCAGCCTGGTTCCTCCAGAGGGATAACATCCGTTCCTGCAGTGTCCCACGAGGTGACAGGGACATATGGGCACAGTGCACATGTGATCCTCCTGCTCCTGCAGCTCACAGCAGCAATGCCCCTGGGGAACATCCAGCTCAGGGGGGAGCTTTCTGTTGCTTTGCAAGTGTGGACTGATGGCTGAGTGCGATTGTTCGTGGTGGAGGTACAACTGATTTGTCTTCCCAAAATAAAATTTTAATGCAAGAAAATCCCACCTATAACTGATGTCTGAATTCGCAAAACATGACTCAGGCAGGTGAATCTATACAGGTGATTCTGGAGATAAAGCAAAGGCTGCATGGCCTTGACACATGCCAAAGTGCCAATGTGCCTTTTGGGGCACAGCCTTTCCTGTGCCTACCAAGATGTGCACTGCCATGAAATGAGGAAGTGCTGCTGCTGTGAGAGCACTTTGCACAGTTCCTGCTCTCAGGCATCAGCCCCAACGCCACCGCAGAGCCCGAGAGCTGCCTGAGGAAGGGGAAGAGATTTAAACTGACACATTAAAGAGACCAAAATGAAAAGTTGTGGGTGCAATTGGGAATAAATGCTTCAGAGCTGCTAGAGCTTGTGCTCGAAAATAGCTCAGAGGAGGGGGGTTTAAGCCCTGCACAGTATTTCCAAGTAGCCCTTTGGATAAATTGACACAAATTCCAGAGGGATCTTAACTACTAGGACAAGGATCCAGAGCCTCTGTGTGCACAGGCTTTAACCATGTAATGGAAAAAACTTGATTTCAGTTCCATGGGGCAGGGACAAGAATCTGGGAAGGCAGCGTGCTTATAATGTGCATGCTTGCACAAGCTTCATTAGGATTACTTTTAGGAGTATTTATTGTACCTGGCCAAAAGAGATACCTGGCCAAAAGAGTAAGAGAAACACAAGACTATAAAGTTTTTTGAGAAACAACAAAATAAATATATGCCTGGTGAAAGGTTCAGGAATAGGCTTATTTTTTATTTTGTCTTTGAGGTTTTTTTCCTGTTAAATAAATAATACTGTTGTTAAAGCTTCATTTACAGAGAAGTGTGGTCTTCTTCTAAAATCAACTTTAAGTGGCACCATGGGGAAAGCATCTCTTGGACTTCCCAAATGCTTCTCTTTTTGTGAGGTGGTGGTGGGGGATGAGCTAGGAAAGCAAAGCAGATGTTACTAGGATTCAGTTTATTCCTGCTGACTTTCCCCAGCTCCTGTGCTGCAGCACAAAGCTGCTCTGCTCTGAACTGTGGGAAGGCACAAAGCTTCCCTGAGCAGGTTTACTCCAAGGTCCTCAAGAGGTTAAAGAGGAATTTGTCCTTTTGCTTGCAAAACCACTGCTTACTCTGTTGCCCCTACAGTTCCTTATCTGTAGTTAAATTCCTTACGAGCTGTTTCATCACCCACAGTGTGTGCCTCTCATCCCAGTGCTCCCCAGGTGCTGGTACAGTGCCAGAATTCAGACTCCAGCACTGTCACGTTTGTCATATGGTTTTGAGGCTGTCTTGCTTCTTTTATCTGTGTTTCAAAGATAATGAGCCAAACACATTTCTGATGTCATTGGTTTAAATTTCCTCATTAATTCTAATTGCACTCCGTAGGGCAACAGGCTCTAATTGGATTGGGCATGGGAATGGGGGCTCTGGGCAGAGACAAGGCTGCTTCCTGCTCTTGGAAGCCGAGGAAGGAAGGCTTTAGGTGGTGATGACAAGGGGAAATCATTAGAGCCATCTTACGCACAGGTGTCCCCCAAGGAGGCTCAGAAGGTGACACAGTCTGGGGCGTTTACAAGATCACAGCAAAGAGCAGAGTCTGCCCAGCCCATTCAGTCCCCATGGGCATCTTGATAAGCTCAGTGCCAAGAAATGCAGCCAAGAGACCTCCCATAAAACTGGTACCAGTGAGATCAGGAGGACATCCTGACTGCATGTGACTAACCAAGCAGTAAAGTAAAAAACACTCCTTAAGGCACGTAGGAATTAATGACATCAACTTAGGCATGACAGGTTTGATCCCAGAGAGACCTTGCTGAGGTTATCCATGTTATCCCATCAAGCCTGGGAAGGGAGCATCCTTCTTCCAGACCAGCACTGAACCCACCTCTCCAGTGCCTGTTTTTAGGCTCTTCCCTGTCAGTGGCAGTTTTTGGACAGGGCTTGAATTATGGGGCTGTTCCTGTTCCCTCATTGTGTGAATGCTGCTGTCGCAGGCAGACAGCTGATTTTACCTCTTCTGTGAAATTCTGTGAATTTTGGACCCTGTTCAAGACTGAACAAATCAACGGGGACTTTCCATTGTTTGCAGCGAGCTTTGGAGCAGCTGTTATTGTTCTTCATCATCTGCTGGAACATTTCTAATCGAGTTATTGTTGTCTCCTGAGGAAACTTTTACAAGACTTTCAGAAACCTTCACATATTGGCAAAGCAAGTTTTTGGTTTCATTCCCAGGGTGATAGTCAGGCTTTTTCCTTTTTACTGACGTCATGGCTTTTGGATGTGCTCAGACTAACTCGTGGGTGAATTCAATATTCATCCTCGCAGCTTCTGCTACTTTTTCCTTTTTATCCCACGGTGGTTTATGGCCTCCAGTTCTTACAGAACTATGTTTAATTCCCACAAAAGAGTGAACTAAAGACAGGAAAAGCCTTTATTCTTAAAATATTTAGAAAAAAACACCAAAATGCTGTTGCTTATTATCCCAATGTCTTTTTGTTGTTGTTTTTGGTTTTATTTTTTAATCTTTTTCCTTTGCAAAGATTTCTCACACATATGTCCATTTGTAGCAATTTTTCTTGTATGTCTGGGTTTTGTCTCTCTCTTGCTGTGTGAAGACTGATGGGCATTGTCAGCTTTTTCCAAAGCTGTGGATTTAGAGATTCAGAAATCTACTAATTAGTTCATGTTTAATCTGTATGATCTGCAAGAGCCGTTCTGGAGTCTTGCAGATTTGTTCCAGCACAGTCAAATTATGCTGATTAGATTGGTAAAAAGCCAAAAAAATAAAAGCATAAATAGCAATTATTTTAAGTAAATTCCAAGCACATAAAGATTGATTTTAGCCTGAGCTGTTGAAAAATTTAGTGCAAATTGTAGTGTGTTTTTATTGCTTTTTTTTTTTCCCCCAAAGGAAGTGGAAGAGTTAAACCTACAGTTGTCATAAATACACTGAAATATGATGGGCAGCTGTGACCAGGAGCAGTGAAACAGATAAACCCCACAGCTGTGTGGAGCCTTGCAGGGGAGAGCACTGTCACCAGCGTTTGCTGTGTGGCCTGTTCCCAAGGCAGAGCCTCTTCAAAGTCCTTGTAAAATGCTGGTGCCTGCAAACAAGCTGCTGCTGTTGGACTGTGCTGGCTCCCAAGGACGCTGCAGCTGCCACTGCAGCCACGGAGCCCAGCCCCAGGGGCAGGCAATGGGCTGGGAGGGGCACTCAGCACAGGGAGGGGTGCCGAGCTCTCCACCAGCCACTGCAGCCAAAGGTGCTACCTGGCACTGCCCTTCTGGCTCTCCACTGGCTGCTGCCCTCGTTTTTGGGGTGTAATGGTGTTTAAATAAGTAATTTAAAAGTTTTACTCTCTGGTCCATCAGAGATTCAAGCACAGGAGCCAGGAGGTTTAGCTGTCCAGGCTGCCCTGCAGGTAGGAGGTTTCTTGCATCATCAGTCTCTGGGGACTGCTGCACTTGCTAAACAGCAACATGCACACAACAGAGGATAAATACAGGGTAGAAAATAAGTCAAGTATAATTTGAATGTTTATGGACACAGCTGAGCAAGCCCTCTGCTTTTCAAAGGCTTTCAAATGTTTAGGAAACAAAGTCATAACGAAAATCTCCTATCTTACAAGTGGGCAAATGTTAAAAACCACAGAAGTCTTGCAAGATAAATCTTATTATGTGGTTGAAAACATAACTGGAACTTGACTCTGACTTGCAGCAAGCTGCCATTACATGTTTGGGAAGTGTCACAGAGCTTTAGACCATCACTGGCAGGAAAGTACAGAGGGACATTGGAGTAAATGGGAATGATCTCCTAGATTAGCTCCACTTAGTCACACTCTGCAAGGAGGTTTAAAACAGCTCCTGTAAAGAGGAACAAGCTTGTACTTCCCTCAGAGCATGACAGTGCTTCTCTTATGGTGTTTCTCAGCTTGGAGCAGCCAGCTGAGCTCTGAGCTTCTCTGTGCTGGTGCTGCAGCCCCAGCAACCATCAGCTCACAATTCCCAACAGGGTTGTCCCTTGGTAACCCTTGGCATTTATCTGCATGAGTGTCACCTGCACTTTATTGCCCAGTCCATCACTAGGCAGGACTCACCTGTAAAGCCTTTCCATAGTTCCTTACAACCTGTCCCCATCCTCAGTGCCATAAATAACTGTGCACCATCAGCACTCCCCCGAGGAAGTGCTCAGCCCTTTTTCCAGGTCATTTATAACAACACTGAGCTGCACAAGTACCAGCACAGACGCCAGGACGCCACTGGTGACCTCCAGACTCCTGTGAGACCCAGCTAGGACCTCAACCCTCTGTCCCTTATCCCTGAACTCATTACTCAGTTTATTTATCCTACAACTAATGGCTTCAGAAAGTGCCCTAATTCTATTAGATCCTGTAGCTTTTTGCATGGCTGGCTCTGCAGCTTTACTCATGATGTTCTAATATTATTTTGGGGTGTATAATTGAATTCCACCACTCTTAGGTATTCTACAGCAAAGTGGGGCAGGCATGGAAGAAAATACTAACTATGTGTTTTGAGCAATTAGCAGCCTTTGTGGTGTTGCTGCTTTGTTGATTTTTACTTGAGAAAATATTCTGTAAAAGTGCAACAAAACGTGACTGTTTCCTTCTAGTGTGACTGCTTTGGATCCAGACTATCCAGAACCAGTGCCATGTTTCAGCTGGTGGGGGAAGAGCATAGGATCTATCTATAGTCACTGATCCTTCTAATTCACAGGGAATTTGGGAGGTTTTTTTCAGCTCTGATAAAACTAATGCAGCACATAAGCCTCTTTGAGTCACCCTCTCTGCTATAAGAACTACCATAAACAGCTGATTTCTATGAGGCAGATGTATTTATAGGCTTGGGATAGAATGTAGACTTTAAAATGCCACTTTTCTACTTCAAAGAGATTGACTTACATTTTAATCTGTATAAAATTAATGCAGCTAATTAGTGAAAATGGCTACAGAGCAAAATGAATTAAAGTTTCAGAAAATCATTAAGCATTGATATGGCTGCATGCTCTGATTTGGTAATGAGTTGTGACACGAGTCAAGACATTATCTAACTCTATTTGCATCCAGGTACTGTAAGAGCTTGTGGGCACTGGGGTGCTGCCATGTGAGAATTTTGCTCTGGAGGAGATTCTTGCTGAGCTTTAGGGGAGCACTGTCATTTAAGAAGGAGCTGTGAGAAGATCTGGGTCCTGTTTTTCATTCTACCACAGCCTTGCACAATCCCCTCACGCATCAGCCTTTGAAAGGAGCACAGTGCTGTGTGATTCCCAAAGAAGACTACACAACCTGCTGAAATCCCACTGAAATAACTAAGAAAAGTCAGAAGGAGCTGGGACATGAAATCACTTTACCTTCTTGACAAACCTGCTCTTTCTTCAGGCAGCCAGCAGCTCCTTGACGTGGAGGTACCACCACTCTCACAACAGCTGTGGGTATCCAATCTCCTGCCACAGCCATTTTGCAAATCTCTTCCCCTCTTTTAGTAAATGTTTGCAAGATCAAAGTCAAACTGCATGAGAAATGAGGAACTGTTTCCTTACAAAGCAGAATCCTGTCTCATACAGAGATTTACCACGAGGAAGAACTGCATGATCTTTTCCTAGGCAAGTATGCTGCACCTTGACTCTTGTCCTACGGCTCTGTCAGAAGTGGCACAAGTGGCAAGTGCAAAGGCACTCAGTCTGAGGGGAAGTGAGCCCTTGTATTCCCTTGGGAGCAGAAGATGCTCCAAGGGGTAATGCCCAAGAGCCAGCACTGTCCCTGAGGCAGGAGGAAGCCCCGGGCTCGCTGTGGTGTCACATGGCTGTGCAGAGGTCACATTTTGCTGGTGGCTTTTTCATTGTGACAGGTCACAGGTCTATTGCTCAGCCCACCTGGGCCTCTTGGTGCTGAATCTAATGCCAGCAGTGCACAGGGCAGGGTGTAACACCTTCAGAGGGAATACAGTCTCATTGACAGTCTGTGTAAAAACCTAAAGGAGTCCAGTGCTGCCATCCTTGCTCTCACACATGTCTGCAGGCTGGTGATCAGCTGTAACTGTGAGAGTATCTGCACATCCTGCTGCAAAAGGGCACTTTCCTCTCTCTTTAAAGGGCTGTTAAGATCAGTGAGGAAATGTCAGCAATGAAGGATCCTCCAGGGAACACTGGGTGGTAAAAACTGGAAGTCAATCTCCTGTCTGGGAAGATTGATGTGCTTGTGGGTTCTGTATTCCACCCAAGTACTATCCATTTTCTTACATGTTTCCACTTTATCTGACAGAGGACACAAAAATGCATCAAGAGAACATGCAGAAACTGTAGCTAGTTCTTAGTTAAACCTGATTTTGCAACATAGGCAACCAAATCTGTCATTCAATGTTCTTGCCCAGTAATGTCCAGAAATGGGTGATTATTTATTGGATAATATATAACTACATCGTGTATTTTGCTGACATTTGAACCATACTGAACTCCTCTAATAGTGACATGATACACCTGTAATCCAACAGGTTGAGATGACTGCAGACTTCATTCCCCCTCCCTCCTTTCCACTCCAGCCCTGTAGATCCCACCCTACATTCTTTGTTAAAGCAGCCTGATTGAACCAACAGCTCATCAATGAGCATTTCTGATCCACAGCTTTCAAGAGGAGAATGTGCAATTTCCTGGGAAATTGCCTCTTTATTGCAAAAGGCCAGGAAAGGAAGAGCTTTCTCCTAGAAACCATTCTCTATCTTGCTACTGCTCCTTCCCCCAAGTAGATATGGTTCCCATATCCAGCTGATTCCTACAAATAGGTGGCTCTTGATTATTTTAATTATTCTGAAATGGTACTTTATGGTCAATTTCTAAGGAGAGGGGTAAAAGGTATCAGTGTAAAAGGTATCAGAGCCTACAACTTCATCATCTTCCTCATCCCCCAAGTGGAATGAACTTCTGGCTCAGAATACATTGACATCACAAACTTTCAGTCCACATGCCCAGGGACCAGCCATGCTGAATTGCAGACACATGGTAGGCAAAACTACTGCAGATGTATTTTTGACTCAGGTTAGGAGGGGGGACTACAGCTCTCCCAAAGCAACATCAGGGAGAGGAAAATCCCACTGCAGACTTCCCCTTCCTGCACAGTGCCTAATACACAGGGAGGTTGCTAAAGCAACAGTTTCTCTGAGCTGACTAGACCTAGTCATGCACACGGGCTTCATGGTGAATCAGGATCAGCCTTCAGGAAGAGATGGAAAAGGATCCTTCTCCTCCTTACGTAGCTTTGACTACTCAGCTTGCACCTCTGGGAGCAGAAGCTCTGAATTCACTCAGTCCTGGTCTCTGACATATCCTGCAGCTATCTGGACCCCTGGGGAGAGCTCCCCAGCTCCACTGGAACCACTCATGCAAATTGCCCTCTTAACAGCTATAAAGGAATACGATATTTAGCACCAACCCACTCAGCCCCCACTGAAATAACTTCAGGCTGGTCTTCAGCAGCTCAAACGTGCTGCTCTCTGCAGGGTGCCTGGTCAGGAGCACTCAGCTGTACCTGCAGGTCCTGATGGGCTGGCAAAATACAGCCCTTGTGCAAGGGTTCCAATAAAGAGGAAAATGCTCTGCCCAAAGCCTGGCTGTGCAATCTCAGTGGGCTCGGAGCAGCAGGAAGAGCTGGTGCATGCTGCTGGAATGGCTGTTGGCTTTGGGTCTGAGGGCAGGAGCAGGGAGATGATGGGAAGGGACCATGCACAGCAAGGGGAACTCATTGTGGGCAGTCGACCTTAGCAGCCAGGGAAACATGAGGTACAGTGAGATACCCACAGGACAGTGTTCCCAGCTGGCCTTTGTGGTTGTTCCTATCAGACAGTTTACCTCAGAGCTCAAAGCTGCTGCCCTGCAGCAGAGGACAACAGCCTGCAAAAGGACAGAGATCTCCTGGGTGAGATATACAGCTAAAGGGTTAGATATCAATGAAGAAAATTATTTTTATTTCACTATTTAATTCAAGGTTTCTCTGTTCCCTGTGTTGATGCTGATGCAGATTCATTCCAGTTCAGAAGCTGTCATGTAGGGAGAAAGGAAATAACAGAGTCTGGCTCCCCTCCTTTGGCATCTAAACAACATCATTCCTTAGGAGCACTCAAGAGGCCAAGCAGCACGTAAATGCTTTCCCTCATGGCGACACAGACAGAACTTTCTGGTATTACAGCAAACCCCTTCCTCCCTTTGACTGGTCACAGCTGCACGTACCTTTGGTGTAATATCATGGTTATGCAATGCTGACTCTCCCACTCTGCTCTTATTGTGCCTCTCTTCTATTTGCACAAGCAGAAGCTGAGATGGAGCCCAACAAAAGCCTCCAAGAGCTCAGCCATTTCTCAGCCTTCCTTTTCTGAGCCTGTACTGCTCCCACTGGCACAGAGATGAGCTGGGACCACCAAACACCCCTGAACTGCAGCCCAGGAGGGGTCAGTTCTCCAGTCTCTGACCAGAACAAACCTGAGAAGGTGTGAACACACAAGCTGCCCTGCACACTCCTGCACCCAAGTGATGCAGACCCTGCTGGGATGAGCACTCGTTCCCAAACACATCATCACTGCATCTCTGGGCCCCCCTCCTTCCCAGGTCACCATGACTTCCTCAATCATCCCGTGCACCAGGACTAATGGAGCACAGATGTGCTCTCAAGGGAGTGAGTGTGAACCAGAACCCTCATCCCTGGAACACTTCCCAGGAAGAACCATCTCCTCACCATCACGTATCCCAAAGTACCTAAGGAGAAGGCAGAGCAGGAAATTAGGCAGAAGAGTGAAATTTGCCACTTTATCCCTTTAAGGTTCTCAAGCTGGGTTTACAATCATCTTCTTCAGAGAAGAGTGTTGTGCTAACAGGTAGGCAGGAAACAACCACAGTGAGGTACAGATCTGTGATGCTTTAATTAAAGCACAGGTAAACTGTGAACAGCAGCAGAGCTCTGAGTGTTTCTTAGTCACTGCTGTGTGCCTTGCAGGCTGCCAGGTGTCACAGCCTGCTCTGCACACCAGCCTGCAGGGCACGGCGCACAATGGGACCTGGCTGTTGTGCAAAGCTGTGTCCTAGTGCTCATCCATGACTGAAGGATCCTGGTGCATGGCAAGAGTGGAAAGGTGCACCTGAACCTGTGACTGAACTGTAGCAGGGCAGGAAGAAGTGTTTTGTTCCAGACCGGAGACTGAAATGTATTCAAAAGAGAAATGAGTCTCTAAAAGTATGGCCCCGGCAGATTCCCCCAACACGGAGGGAAAGATCCATCTTCCTGATCTACCACTCTTGGCAGGGAGTGCAGCCAGAATGTAGAACACAGGTGACCATAAGCAGCATTAAACAGTGGGGGGGGTCTGGCAGCACAGTACTGTCCATGCTGGACAGTGTGGGATCCTCCCTGTGACCCTGACAACAAAGCAACAGCAGGAAGTGGTGCAGTGCTGCTGGTCAAGGCTGCCATCAGCAACAAAAACACAGAAGCCTTTTTAATATTGCAAAGACAGAAATGAAATCCTTGTCTTTTTATGCAATGCTTGCCCTTCCTCAGTAGAGATCAAATCAATATGGGACCAAGCAAAGTCAATGGTTTATTTCAAGAGGTTTTGAATTGGGCTTTGTAGGCAAAAAGGCATCAGCCTTGTTTCAAACTCCAGGAAGACACATTGGTATTTCCATTCCACATCTATTTGTAGCATGGAAATGTGACTTTGTTCCTTTATTAGTCATGTTTAAATATTACATTACTTTAAAAGAAAGTCTGTCTGGAAAAAACAATCAAGTTTGGAGCTGGAATTATCCCCGGAGAAGCTTGGGGATCCCCCTTGTTCGTGAATGTGGATCACCTTGAAGGAAGTTGAGAAGAGCCTTGTGGTTGTAATTCCCCATCCTTTCTTCTGGAGTCTGTCAGCAGCTGTACTGTGCTGCTTGGTGGTGATCCCAGCACACACAAACGCACACACACACACACAAACACACACACATGTTCTAACACAGCCACCAGACCCCACACACAGCGTCAGCAGCTTACTGGAGAACATGAACAGCAGCAGAAAAGGAACTTTCCCATAATGTCTGGGGAAATGCTGCAGTGGTAGGCCAACTTACATAACTGATTTAGCTGAACAGAATTACTTTCTGCCTTTAATCTGCTCAACAGTTTATCTTTGCAGTCGTGATCGGTTGAGCTCTCTTTAAACCGTTATGGATTAGCGTTCTGCTGTAACACGTTAAAAGCTTAGCTTTGTTTATTTTTATCAAGAATGGGGGAGGGATATCAGGTTAAATGTTCAGGCAGCAGTTTATGAATGGCTGTTTCTCTTGCACAGCAATCGAAATGCTCAGGTACCAAATGGAAGGCACAGCTAAATGCTTTGAGTCGCAGCACTGGTGGCTGGAATAGGAATATTTGTGAACTTACTATTGAAAATAAAATAAGAAAAAAAAAGAAGGAACTTAATAAATTTGCATGATTATTTTAATCTATAAATACAAAATGTAACCCAGCATACAAACAGTTCATCACACCCACCAGCTCTGTATGGAAGACCAAAGAGTAAATGATCTGAAAACTTAATTAATAAGGCTGGTTGAGGATTTTACTAAGTTTGCATTATTGATGTAATTTGGAGACAGAAATCCTGCCAAAAGCAATCTTTCTGTCATTCAGCTACAGGAAAACAATACACCATAATGGAAATAAACCATCAAACAACTGGAACCTCATCTACACCACTTACAAAGAGGTGCTCAGATAATATTAGCCTGCTGTTCAGTTAATTTTCACAGTGGACTCATCAACTATGCAAGTGGTTGTTCCATTAGAACATGGTTGTATGGATCCAGGTTCAAATTTCTACTACAAACTGCTGAGCACAGTATACCAACTTAAATTAAATCCAACAATTACCAAGCTCTTTGACCTCTGTGTAGTCAAAATGATTTGTAGATGCCAGCCTGGAATGGAGTAAGAGGTTGTGTTCCTAAGTGCTGCCAATAATCCTCTGGAACACTACTCCAAGGAAACACTGATTCTGTGAACAGTTGTGCTAGCAACCCTATAATCTTAATCTTTCTTATCTAAAATGGAGGAAGTAGACACTTTCACATTCTTCAGAGCAACACAGACACTAGAGAAGTTAAAAAATAGTGTCCAGTGGTGCTAGGAAAAAATAAAAAACATAAACCTGGGAAAGTAATTCAGAAAAATAGGAGGGAAATAATCCAATTTCTTTGTAATTTGTCTGTTGTTTGTTTTGCTTTCTTATGAGAGATCTTAATTCTGCACATTCCAGTGAATGGCCATTCACTATTCATTTATCTTCTTTCTGACAGCAAGTGGAGCACCATTCCAGAGTTTCAACATTCCCTCGATGCTGCTCTGCTTAATACTTGTGTGCTATTTAAACAAACCATATTCCAACCAAATCTGACTATATATGGAATTCCCTGACAAGTGAAACTTTGGATGCCATACAAAAAAGAGCCACAAATACAGAAGGCACACAAACTCCACTCCAGACTGCACAAACTGGGCATGTGCTACACCAGGCTCTTGGTGGCAAAGGTCAGGTACCCAGTGTGCCCAACCACCTCCCTCAGTGGCACACCACTCTTGAACTGCACAGTCCCTTGCTGCAGATTAGCACATGGACTACCTTGGTGTGATGGGCTGCTGCTGTCAAAACCGGTGCTGGAATTATCCTCAGCTGCTTTTCCAAGGTCAGGGATTTGCAAGCTAATTGTCCTTACATTGTACACTCGGAGCAGAATTTCCAAGGTGTTAATCTCTGTAAAACCATATTCTTCCATTGCTAGGCAGGTTCTTTGAACTTGTTCAATGCAGGGGGAGAAAGAGCAGATGCGGCCACCTGCAAAACAAGACAGGTAGTGGAAGAGAGGGCAAAAGCCAAAATGAAGCACTTTTCATCTTTTTTCAAATTCTCCTAGATGCCCATAGAATTACTATTATACAGACAAAGTGAAAACATTCCTCAAGAAAATCTTCACAAGGCAACTTTGTTGGTTTAAAGTTTCAGCACAGAATCAAACACGGGCAACTCTACAGGATGCTTAACGCCCTTTAAAAACGACAACAGCAACTTCATTCATCTTCCACATCCAACGCTGCCCTCGACATTTGTTCACGGCAAAATTGTTAAAGTTGATCCCTTTAGAGCAGTGGCTCTTTTGGAATCACTCTCCACTGTTCTGGACCGAGGCACCAAAGTGCAGCTGGCACGTACACAAAGCCAGAAGTCATTCTCCGCACGCTGCCCAGCGCCGGAGCCGCGGCGCGCGCACGCCCCGACAACAGCGGCTGTGTTCAGCTGAGGACGATGGTATGCGTGCACAGAATAAAGGCAGCTCTCCAGGCCATAGATGGAGTGCTGTTAAGGCTTTACCCTTTTTGTCAAGCTGACTTGCATGTCTCCTGAGCATTGAAGTTTACAGGATATCACATTGTGCAGGCTTGCAGTAAACGCTGTAAAACTCTAGGACAGGACTTTTAAGTGATAAACTAAGACTTGTCTCCTTGTCTGTGCACAGTTCTGATTTTTGAATCTTAATATGGAGTATTAATAGGCCCTCTACACCTTTCTAAGTGCTACAATGTCACCTTAACAGCTGAGAATAGAATGGTTCAGATTTACTCTGAAAAGCCACAGCCAAATCAGATCAAAGAATTATAAGGACACTGTCTGCCATAAAGCCAGGGCATGTGCTTTCACCCAGGACACAGTGTCCCACAAGGCAACTGCCCTTCCTGAAAAGCTTTTGTGCAGGAGGAAGGAACACTGGGCAATGCAGCTTCAGCTATTGTTTCATTTATTACAATTAGATGAAAATGCCAGCTGACCTGATTTGCATTCCTTCCCAGTCTTCTCCCGGGCTCCAATCAAACCTTCCAACACCAGTCATCTAAGCAGTTAAAGAACCCGTGCAAGCCAGAGCAAAGCATCCTGCTAAAAATAGAGCCAATGCTGGGACTACATGAAGCCTGCTTTATCTCAAACTCCCCTTTTTTTTTTCTTTTTCATTTCTAAAGTCAGATCTCTATAAAAAGAAAGCATCAGTTCTGAAAGCGTCACTGTAGCACTCCCGTTACTGTGCAGAATGATGTGCTGGGTGCTGCCTGGGGAAGAGCACTTTCCACAACCATTAATCCACCATACGCTAAGCAGGATTTAATTTCAGTCCTCAAATAAAGTCTCTGCACCAAGGGGTTCTTATCATGAATCTTCAGAACAAAGTACCCTGGACAAGTAATTCCCTGGAGTGACAATTAAAACCCAAATCTAATAATCACCTGCAAAATTAATGCTGGTATGTGTGTCTTTATGAACCAAGTCTGTTGATGCTGATTTAATTGCACGCCCAGTCCATTAACTCCCATGAAATTAGATTTGTATGTTCATCAGGATGGCCAGCACCACCAAAATGTTCCTGAATCTGACAGCTAATCTTTTCTGGCCAAAGAACTTACACACTTCTACCATGCTTGCAGATGCAAAACAGAAAAGCTCAGGAAAAAAATTCTGTTACATAATTAGAAAGCTACTATGATGCAGGCATGTTACAAAGAAAGAATTTATATTCTTATTGTGTAGGGAACTGAACAAATGTCTGACTTAACTAAATGTCAGTTCACAATAACTCTTTGTTTGCAAAACAAGAATCTGCCGAGAGACCAGAGACTACTACTTCATTCAGGCTTTTTGGTTTTGAGGTTTTATATTGCAATAAAAAAAGCTAAATATATTTACATTTACAGTAAGTCTGTTCTTATTTGTTCTGACTCTAAGGGTTTGAAGATACGTTTAGGCTTTTGAATTCACATGCTCTGGATTTACAGCCAAAACTCAAAGCCTGCACACAGCTGTTGCCATACAATCAGCAAAGCCACCTACGGTTCTTGTCAAGCCTTCAATTAAAGGCAGAGCACCCTTCCCTTCCTCTCGCCTGGGGCTGGTCAGCTGAGCACAGCACATCATCAAACTTGGTGAAGATTTATCAGGCTGCCTCCTCACAACTGCTGGGGGAAGTAGGGTTACAGTAAACAGGCTTTCAAGCTGTTTGGTAAGGAAGAAAGCTCTTGCTTGCAGTAGCAAATATCCAGAGGGCAAGCACAAAAAATAATGTTACTTTGTGCACTGCTGGAATTGTCTCAGGTGTGAAAGACAGTGAAAACAGAAAACAGTGAAGAAGAACTCTTATTCCATCTAACTGGGACCATCCAGGGGGTTTTAATAGTTCTGTCAATTTTGTTTTCCCCTTTCATGCCTATTGTTCTTGTTATTTTTATACATCCCTGCCAAATAAATAGACCTACAAAGGGCTTAGAAGCAAGGCCATCAAGGATCTGTCCTTACAGATCCTAACAAGTGGGAGAAGGGTCCCCTCTGCTTTTTCCTGTACCATCAGGCAGGCCAGATCTGACTTGCAGTTATAGGCTGGAATTATTTGATTAAGCAGATATTAGGAGCAAAGAATGGAAAGCTACAATTAGCAGAAGGCTGGAAGGCAAAAATGAAATTGCAGTTCCAGACTGCGAGAGGCTGTCTAAAATAGAAACACTTGGGAAGTTTCAATTCCTATGGTGTGTTAAGACCAGCAAAAAAAAAAAAGTGGAAAACCAGCAGTCAGGAGAACATGCTCAGCAGTCCCAGAAGAAGAGACACTGTCATCTTTAAGAGAGCATATGCTTCTGAATTCTGCACACTGTGGGCTGCCCTCTGTACCCAGCTGGACTACCAGCTAGGCAACACCCCTTCTGTCACAATCACCAAACAGATATAAATCTAGATTTCAGCATTCACAGTTCTCAGACTCTTTGAGAGCCCTCTTGTCCTTTAGACACCAAGAGGCTTTTAGGGCTCAAAGGACTTGAATATGCATTGCTTTGTCTTGCCATGCCAAGGATTCCTTAGTGAATGAAGAAAAGACATGAACTGCCTCCCTCTCCTCTCCTCTCCTCTCTGGGGCACATTGCTCTGTCTGTGGATCACAAAGGGGTGGACTAGACGAGAGAGCAGTGAAAACATCTGAATGGAAACTTTTTTGTACAAATTGGGTTTGTGTTCTTTCAGAGCTCTCCTTTTAGGAATGCTACCATTCCTAAATTTGGTTAATGAGATCTGTGTGTCATCATAAATTGATATAGTAATTATGGGAGATTAATCCTGTTCACATTGGGAAGCTGTGTGAGCTTTTTGATCTGAAGAGCTGTCTAAAAATGTGTTTATTCATGTATAATGCATCTGACAAGTGCTACAGTTGAGGAGAAGAGAATAATGAGACTGTATGAAAGACTTAAGTTTTTTTCTACCTTCAGTTTCACAGGCAGTGAGTTAGTTTGAAGCATTTAATGAAGAGGTTAAATGTCCTGAATCCATAGCCTGGAAAAAGCCTACACAGTTCTGGCAGTCATTGTAACCAAAAAACAGAGTCGAGAGGACATGAAAATCGAAGTACAATTTAGACTGGAAAGATTAGAAAAGTGAGCTTAAGGGGGAAATAGAAGGTTTTCATCCACATAGTACTGTACATTTCAACAGACTGTATCTAACTGATAATTGAGGGACACACCAATGCATCTTTACAAGAGGCCAGTGTCTCAAAAGTTGCCAGAATGTTCCTGTGCAACTCCAACAATTTTGTTTCTGGCTTGCCTGAGCAAGGACTAACATCTCTACCAGTTCTATTTATTAAGTGCATTAGATTTCAAGTGTGGAAAATCTCAGTGCTACCAATTGACAAGAACTCCGGTGTGTGCTTTTGACATAGAAAACATGTCCAAGAAATGTGTTCTTATTTTTTGTAGGTTATTGTATGTGTCATGAGTGCTCTGACAGGTTCTTTCATCATCCCAGTATTATTCAGATGATGCACAAATAGTGTAGCACCATTAGTTTTAGGGAAAAGGGCCAGTAATTTTAGAATGATTCTGTGACAAAGAATATAGCACAGCACTTTTACCTCTGGCAAAAGAACACAGCTTGGGTTTTGGGACTTCAATGCATTGTCATAATGGGAAGGTTACGTTACAAAGATCTCAAGGAAGCCAAAAAACCACACAGGCCTTATCATTGTGTAGGGGTGATGCAGGAGAGTCACTGAGCAGCATCACTGTGGCATTTACTCTGTGCTAGTAGGACACTAAAAATATTGTATCTGCAAAAGGGGACAGAATGTCCTTTAAGTGCGTGTGCTCGTGGGCGATTTGATGTAGCTTCCCTGACAAGTGAAATTAGAGGATTTGGCTGCTGGAAGAAATTAAAGGATGTTTTTTGATTCAGAAAAGAGAATTTTCTCCAAATCACTTGCCAGCTCATTAACAGGAGCTTGATGTGATTTTCTGCAAATGTGACCTTAACCTCTGCACTTGTAGGTGCATCATTCAAAAGGAATTTATTCTCGCTCATTATTATGTGCTGGTAAAAGCATGTAACAAGGAAATTAAAAAATTAGTTGGCTCCATACTGGGGAAGAAAACCTAACAACTTTCTTTAGGGATCCTTTCATCCCAAAATACTTCCTTCCAACTGTGTAAAAGCCAGTAGCTTTGGCTGGCCTTTGACAGTGATGATTTTGATGCAGGAATCCTTCTGCTGGACTCTCTACATGTGGAAGAATCACTTGTACTTCAATCCAAACCCACTGTGTGCACCTGACCTACCAGGCCCTAAGAGACCCAGGGATGAATTAGTAGTGCAAATATTTCTCATGGTGAGGGACAGAAGCTGCTCCTCAAAGCCACACCTGGGTGGTTTAAAACTGGGACCATGAATAATCTATGGAGCTCAGGAAAAATAGCCAGTGAGGCTTCCTACATGGACATGGAAGTGCAGAGGCCCAAAGGGGGGGATGTTCAAAGAGAACATTACCTGCAGAGTTTGGGGGGAAACTGACAGCACCATGTTACCTTATTCAGGTGTTATTTAAAGGATTACAATTTGACAAACTCATAATTTAGGGGCTTTACAATGCTCCAGAGGGAATGGAAAATCTTAATTTAAGAGCAAAATTTTTAAAGAAAGGAAGGAAATAAAAGAGAGGTGGTTTTAATAATTTTGTGACTCAGACTGTTAAACACCACAAGGAGCAACTTAAAATGCAAGAGGCTAATCAAATCTAATATATGGCTGTAATTTTCCATCCCCCTACCTGAAAATTTAAAATCTTTATGAAAATTATTGTACCAGTGGGTTTCTCCCTCATCTTCCACAGCCTTGGAAGAAATAGACAGTATTTATGAGAGTAGAGTAGGTGGGTGCAGAATTATATTCAAAGCACTACAGTATTCAGCTGTGAAATGACTGTGAGTCAAAAGTTTCAGGGCATTTAAGAACTGTAAAATATTGAGGATATTTTTGTTACCTCACAATTTTCTTATTTTCCTAATTTTTAGAAGTTTAACTGAAGGGGTTATTGTCAACTTTGCAAAAACCACCAAGGTCAGATCTTGGGAACAGCAGCTATAACTACAGAAAAGCATTAATCAGCAGATGCTGCAGAAGAAAAACAGTGCAGGTCTGGAAATGAAAGGAAGTTCTGCAGTGCAGCAGTGCCTCAGAGATGCTACAAGCAGCGTTTCTGCTGGAAGTGTGACTGGTGACATCAGCACAAAAGGATGCAGCTGAGATGCAAACCTGAACGTCCATCACCAGAGAACAAGAACCTTCTAGTCACAAACCTACTGTGCCATTTTATTCTTTCAGCTCCTCAGAGTGCAGTGCTTTAAGTGAGAGGCCAAGCTGCTCTAAGTAGTGTATTTACAGCATACTGCAAGGCATAACCTGAGTGGTAATTGTACTCTGTGAAGAGGGTCATTACCACTCAGCCTACCAGGAGTGGCAACTATCCAGGACCTTGAGCTGAAGAAGGAGAGAAAACACTGATCTGGAAAGGTTTTGTTAAAGTTGAGAACTCTCCCATATTGTCTCAGCTGAACTCTCTATGGAGAATACTGACATTTTAAGGATGAGAGTAGCTAATGCTATACATCGAATGTGCTCAGTTCTCATTTAATTCAAAATACCTGATGACTTCAGGGACTAAATTACCACCATCTGGCAGTACAGCTGTGGTATTTGCATGGCACATCACAGCAAAACTCAGTGTGAATAGTTCAAATGTGACCCTGTCCAGATTTAAGAGAGAGGGCGTGGACAGAAAAGAGTGGAACTCATTTCCTGCAGCGATGTTTTATCACTACCCTAACCCTGGAATGGGGTTGAGTAACAGCAGAATGTGCACAGGCTGTACTGCAGAAGAGCTTTAACTCTTTGAAAACAAAACAAAGGAGCACTATTAAATTATCTGCTTGTGGTAGGGAAAGGGAAACAGTCACAGATAACCTTCTGCCATATTTTAGATTTAACAGCAGTAAAAAAACCACAACAAAACTACCCACATGACTCAGAATAAAACAGAAAAGTGTGTAAGTTCTTACATATTACTACTACAATCAATTATATTTTATATGAAAAGTGGTTTTTGTTTATATCCAAAATAGCAAAATTGAGAAAAATGCCCCCTGTCAGTCATGTATCAAGTGGCCCAAAAGAGGAGCCTTAGACCAGCACCAGATCTCAGACATGGGTGGCTGGCTGCAGCAAAAACTGCAGCAAGGATCAGCAACTTCACCCTTTGAGTGGTTCATAAAGTGAATGATGCAACTTCACAAACACAAAAATGTGGGATTTTGAAGTCTTATTTATATTGCCTAAGCAGATGTAACCTTGTAGCACAGCAGAGAAAAGCATAGCCAGATGGTATGGCTGGTTTGGGACTATAATACATTTTCTAGGATTTCAAATGCTGGAGTGAGACAAGGATTCAAAACTTGGAACTGTTCAAGCAGCCCTGCTTAGTATTCTAAGCATGCACCACTTAAATAATTCAAATTGGACTGCGCAATGCAGCGCCTTCTAAGCTGGGAAGTCAGCTGAGTGTTGTGCTCACTAGATTAGATAATTTGAGCATGGGAAGGGCATTGTACAGTGCAGTGATTTTTTTCCCCCCCCAGGACACACTGGAAACCTGCTACAAATTGAGCTGTAACCATTGCAGGTACAGAGTGCTAACAAGGCTCGCTCTATTTATTCACTTTTTAAAGAAAGTGTGTAATGTGGGAATCACAAAGCTTTCTAGAAAATTTTCAGTAGTAGCTGAGGCAGCCTAACAGTGGGGCTGGTCCTGACTCAGCAAGGCAGTGCACATTCAGTGACCTTTAAGAACAAGCTTAAATCTTGTGATTTCAAGGAGACTTAGCAATTCACTTGAAGTCCAGCCTGTGATTATACATTTTAACAAAGAACTGGGCCATGGCACATAATCAAGTTTTTTTAAACTCATGTCCCAGCATAGACACTGTTCAGCACTCTATGCTCTCTTGACTAGAGAAGTCACTTTTGTAGATGGAAGCAATTTGGCAAAAGTAAATTCAGATCCACACTATTATGACATTAATTAGAGGAAAACTTATTCCAGGATAAAAGAATTATTTATTCACTGAAGCTTATTTTTCAATAGGGAAAAGAAAGTGATGAAATCTGTACAAAACCTCAACATCAGTTCTCACTTGCTATCATAAACCCAGAGTAACTGGCATAAACTAGAATATCCTTTATGTTCCATTCCCACTGCATCCAATGGCAAACTTTTCACTAGCTCCAACCACAAAGATTTAGGACATAAATTGTAAAGCGTATTTAAGTGTAACCACACTCTTTTTAACATTACTGTTGAGGTGTTCTGTTAAATAGGTACAGCCCTGCAATGATTGATGTGAACTGAGGCTGAACACCTTTTATACAAACAGCTTTCCACTGAATTGCCAAAGAAATTTGCTTTCAGCATTTATTGTTACTTCTGCTTCCCACACACCTCAGATCTAGCAAAATGCACTTGAGAATGGTTCAAAGGAGGTTTTATAAACTGCCCATGCTAATTGTAGCAGCTCTCATGGGCCTGCAGGAAAAAAATTTTCTTCTCCTTTCAAATCTACCATTGTAAATTGAAGACGCTTTTTGAAGGTTTTACAGGCTTAGAAATGCCTGGAGACTGACATTTGAGAACAGTGATGACACAAGGTAAGGGAGCACATCAAGTGTATGGCTCAAAGGCAGAGATGCTGCACAGCACTTCCTGAACAGAAAGAGAAAAATGCAGTTACCTTCAGCTTTCAATGCTGACTTTGCATGTCCTATGGCCTCCCATGGAGATGGAATATCTAGGAACACAGCATCTGCAATGTTTGAGACCCCAAAGCCATTTTTGCAGACATCCTGGTTGGTCACAGTGACCAGGTGCTCAACCCCGTGCTCCCGGAACTCCTCCCGCGCCTTCTCGGCCCTTTGCTGGTGGAACTCCACTGTGTACAGGTGCCCAGTGGGAGCCACTGTCCGGATGAGAGCATGGGAGAGGGACCCACTGCCTGTACCTGGAAAAGACAAACAGCTCGTGAAACCGAGTTTGTCAGTGCCAGACATCAGAACTAAAGTCTTCTGCATTAGTCTTCCTGCTTGGAACACTTGTTCAAAACTCAAACGAACACAAACCACTGGTTCAGCTCCTGAAAGAGAACAGCCCTTCCTTCACAAGGAGGGAGGGACCAGGTGACCTAGGAAACAGTCTTCTGGGTCCTCAAAGCATTCACTAAAAAAATCTGACAAACCCAGGACCTGTCCTACCTCCCTGGAGTAGGAAACAAATGCCAAGGATCAGCTAGAGCTCTAACAACTGCCACTAGAGAACACAAGGCAGTAAATGCAACAGGAAAAATTCAGGGAAATTAACTGGAGAGGTTTTTATCAAAGTGTCAGACTCTTCAAGGATGAAAAGAGACTAAGGCAAATTTTAATGGATTTTCAAAACCTTATACTTCACTAAACAAAGATGCTGGCATTAATTCTATTAATATCCATGCAAACAAATGGCCATCAGGATAGAGTTTGCTTTGCACAGATCTCTTAGGAGACATTCTCAACTCCCACTGGAATCACCCAAAACTAAGGCCTCTTGGCTCCTTGCAACCACTTATTAAACAGCTGTTTTCACAGGTGACTTACATACATACACACCTACACAAGCTTAACTTCATCTAACAAAATCTATCACAAAATTGTAGGTAACTACAATTATTACATACAAACAGGGACTGACAAGACAAAGATTTTTTTCCTTGTTTTAGTTTGACAATTTAGGAAACTAAATAATCCACTGGCATATTAAATAGATGAATGAGTAATAACCAAGATTTTCACTTAAGAAAACACCCATATACCAATTCCTGTTGCAAATTAGTTACTCAAGTGGCATTTAACGGAGCAACTCCCCCAAATTCAAAACCCCACAGCAACCCCAAATTATCTGTGTTTATTGATTCATAATTCTGTGCTTAGAACACATTTCTCCTGTAGAAATAAAATCTGTTTCTAGCCATTTTCAATGACTGTTCAGCCTGAGGCAAGTTCTTTCAGCAAACATAAATCTTAAAAAACTTACAAAGGACAGAATCTGAAGTACAGCAGCTCAGAAACAAGTGGAAAGGAAATTAATTAGGGGGCACAGGGGCTGGTACAGCCGCTTAATTGGCGCAGTGCTTTCCATAATCATACAGGAAGCCTGAGCTCACTGGCAGATCCCAGGTTCCTGCCCTCCAGTCACACAAGGGGAGGAACACTGCTGTGGCACCGTGCTTAATCTGACAGCTCTGAAAGGGGAGACATTCAGACTGTAAACAGAGCTCAGGGCCCACATTTCTTAGCGGATCAAGCGGCTGCTCCGTGGAATTGGCGCTGCTCCTCCTCTGCTTCCCCCTGAGAGGGCTCTGACCCCAGCGGGCAGACTGGCAACCCCTGCAGCTTCAGCAGGGCACGTGAGGGACAGAGCACCTACAGAGTTTAGCACTGGCTTCAGGGAGGTCCAAGAGAAGAGAGGAACTTGTACATACATGCATTTAATCAAGTGAAAATACAGACATGCAAGGTATTAGAATAAAACAAAGAAAAAGCAAAACACACCTACATGTGCATACATCAAAAACCACCCTGTCACAGCACCTGAGGGACCTAAATGTCAAAGTGAACTTTTTCCTGGTCAAAGGAGTAATGGTAGCACAGCAGCCATGTGGTTGTGAAAACTCAACGATACATGTGCATAACAAAGAAAGAGTATTCCACTGATATATTTTAATGACAAAAGCAGGCAACTATTGCTCACAAGATGTGAAAGACTGAAACTCTGCCTTGACACATCATGCCAAAAGGGAGGATTACACAACTAAGTACTATTGTAAAATGAGGAAATTTAATTATTTTACCTCTCAAATGTGTAGTGCTGCACATTTCCTGCATCTCTGCTAATCTAAAGGAGTGAACGGGCCTGGGCAGTAAGCAGAAGAGGGAGGCAGCTTGCACATGTATCCAGTTTCCTTGTTCATATTCTTTTACATTTTTAATCACTTTCCTTTTAAATCTGCTCTTAAAAGCACCACAGCAGATACCATTTTTCTCCTCCATAGGAAAACCCATTAAGATTTTTTTGGCTTCTTTTCTAAAACTCTTCTTGTATTCACAAATACTCCAAGCCAAACTCTGAACTAAAACCAAGATGTTGGAAGTCACCACTTGCAGGCGTATTACAGACAGAGCTTTTGTGAAACAAGGCTGCCAGGAATTATTTATTGTTGACTGGCTACCATGAACATGAGAACAATACATATGTATCACATTTTAACATATCAAATTCTATCACATTAATATTATTAATGGGAGTATTTCTGAAGATGCTGCCTGCCTTCTCTGTGGCAACACTCTCAAAACACTCTTTTCTGCAGGAAACAAGGAACAAGATGGTTACGAATCACCCACTATTGTAAAATCTCCCCTTGAAAATATATTCTGAACCCAGACATGTGCCATGATGATGACCCTTAATTCTCATGCACCCCACAGATCAGCACATTTGATGGGATCTATTAATATGAGAGTCAGGCATGAGCCCATACCTGCCACAAGCCCTAAAGCCCAATCAGCACAGTCTATACAAGGCAGGGGTTCCACCTTATGTTTTTGTGATGTTGTAGAAGGGGAAATTAATGTTTATATTCACCTTCCTCCCTGCAAATCTGCAACATTCAACATTTCTGTCCTCCTGCAACCTTCTCAATTTCTCTTTGGTCTTATTTCAAAATCCCTACTGATAAAAAGCAAAATATGACTTAAAAGGGTCTGAGGCACCAGTTTGGAGTAAGTTCTAATCAGGTACAGGTTTCCTTGGGAAATAAAAGGTATCCTTAGCATAATACAGAACCAGTCAGGACAGCAGCAAAACCCAAGGAGTACTACTGCAGACATACTATAATGCTACCAAACTAGGAATAGTATAGCTGAAATTACCTGTATACAAATGAACCAAAAAATTGGACACTTAAAAATTATTATTTTGTATCAGAAGAGGAAAGATCAGAACTAGAAGAACTTCAGTGGATTTTCTTCCTCATGAAGGTGCAGTGAAATGCCTGCATTCCTGATATGACCTAGAAAGCAGAAGGTAATTTATGATTTTTACACCAGGTGCTCCCTTTCTGACAGTCTGCACAACAGCCTTAGAAACTGTTTGCTCCCTACCACAGGACAATGCCCACATAACTACCATGTTTTAATCATGAATGGACTCTACAGAACAGAGGTAAAACAACAACAATTCAAACCCTACCGAAGACAACCCTAACAGCACAGCTGCTGCTTTAGAGCTCACTTAGGTGAGCACTTATGTCACTGCTAATTTTCACTTGGAAAATGTGATGCTCTTTTATATTGACTCTTCTGTGATCTCAAACATCTTAGTCAAAAAGCAGACAGCTGCATTGCAGGCATTTAATGAGACACCACAGGGGCCCCAATATGCCACACTCAAAGCTCAACATCTGAGGAAGCAGCACTGTGCAGGGGATCAGCACAGTGTAAACCAGGAATGGGCTCCATTTCAGTCCAAAGGCAGGAATTAAGCTCCTGTGTTACACCCACGATTCAGGTGGCTAATGGCCCTGCACACTGATGCAGTATCCCTTCCTTCCTGGGCTCAAGCACATAACATTCTCCTTCTGATACATATAAACTCTAGGGGAGTGTTTTTGCCCCTCTCTCAAAACAAGCAGAACAGTGCAGTTTTGGGATTTCAGTCCTAACAAGTGCACACCTATATAAAACACTAGCTCAGCACCTACTGATACTTCCTTCTGATTTGCAGACAAACTTCTCGATTGCCCTGACCTCCAAAGATCTGTTCTTCTCACTCTCTGCTTATTCAAGTGACAGGTTTGCCACAGAGAAGCCTCCACATGCCTCAGCCATCCTGAAACAATGTCCACGTTAAAATAATTTCCCACCTTCTCAAAAGTTGCAGTGGACAATATCTGAGTTCAAAAATGGAGCACGTTATTTCAGCACAGAATACTGCCAAGACTGAGTGTCACCATGGCATCGAGCACAGCACTTAACTGATATAGAATACAAAGTACATTTTACACTGTTTACTGTTTAGTCTGGTTTCCTTATTGCAAAGGATATTTGTATAATCTCCTGGAATCCCACCCATGCCATAAATATAAGTGACCTGATTCTGTGTTTCACTACATTTTCTCTTTGCAGGCTATTGCTTGGCTTGTCTTCCCTAAAAGTTTCTCATCGTGGTGTTTCTTTTTAAAAAAGGAGCTACAAATTGTCATTTAGGATCTATAGATGTTTACAGCTGTGGGTAAGCAAAAGCATTTTGGAATAAAGCTGAATAAGCTCTTAAGTGCATAGAAAGGTCCATATTGCTTGGAAACAGGAAAAGAGAAAAGTATGCAAAGTGTTATTTAATACTGGGTCTCTAAAATATCTAGTAACATTTTAGTAGAACTTAAGCTTCTGATGCAAAATTTGGCTAGCTAAGATATTCTGAAATGAGTAAATACAACAAAACAATGGCAGTGTTGCTCTATTTGTCTCCTAGCTACGCCACTTAGCCCTAGCAAATAGTAAGATAGGTCATGAATCAGCCATGAGAACGGAAGGAGCCTCAAAACCAAGGGAAAATTAAGCTTGAGACAGAGCTAAAAACTCCACAGCTAAAATCTGTCAAGAAATACTGAACAGACAAAGATTGCTCACTGTACAAGACAAGTTTCTGTAACAAGTTATAATGAATACATGGAAGATATTAAGCATCTGATGGAAATTAACCCAAATATCTTACTGGGAAGATAGTCAAGGGTCCAAATCATGGTAGCAGAGATAAGACACAGGAAGAGCAGGAACAGAGAGAATGAAGAGAGGGAGGGAGAGAATTTCAAGGAGTTGAACTGATGGCTGAAAGAGAAAAAACCTAATCAAAAAGTCTACTTTACAGTCAAGAAGCTCCCTTTATAGAAAATTAGCTTATCTGCCTATCTGTCCATGCTGAAGCAGGCATTTTAATTTTAGGCAACAGGCTGGAGCTCAGAGAGGGCCACTGCTCACTGACCAGACTGAGGAGCTGAGGGAAGGATAGTAGGGAGGTTTTCAAGGCTGGCACTGCCTACAAAAAAATAGAAGAATTAATTTTTCTTTAGAGATTCAAGTGAAGGAATAAATTTTCCTTATAGATTCAAAAGTCTGATTTTTTTAGGAAAGAATCTTCTACAGAATGGACATAATATTGTTAACAACAGGGTTAGGTTCAGAGCTGCATGAGAAGCGTGCTTGGTGGTCAGGTGAAATCACAAGATCAAAGTGAGCCCAGAAAGTCTGGAAACAAATGCTTTAGGGTATGAACAGCATTCCTCATCAGCTGCATGAGAGCCACAAGTCTGAAGACATTACAGTGATGCCTCATATGGTCAGAGGTTTGGTCATCACAGACTCACAGAATGGTCTGGGTTGAAAGGCATCTTAAAGAGTCTCTAGTTCCAACCCACCTTTCCACTAGACCAGGCTGCTCAAAGCCCCATCCAGCCTGGGTTCAACACTTCCAGGGATGGGGCACCCCCAGCTCCTCTGGGCAACCTGTGCCAGGGCCTCAGCACCCTCACAGTGATGAGTTTCTTCCTAATATCTAATCTAAATCTACTGTCTTTCAGTTTAAAGCTATTACCCCGTGTCCTATCACTACATGCCCTTGTAAAATTCCCTCTCCCCAGCTCTCCTGCAGCCCCTTTAGTTACTGGAAGGTGCTACAAGGTCTCCCTGGAGCCTTCTCTTATCCAGGCTGCCAACCCCAGCTCTGCCAGCCTGTCTCCATAGGGAAGGTGCTCCAGCCCCCTGCTCATCTTCATGGCCTCCTCTGGACTTGCTCCAATAGATCCATATCTTTCTTACTGCCCCTCTGTTGGGGGCCCCAGCACCAGTTCAGTGCTTTGGTGTGGCAAGAGAATATTGTGGTTTATGACATTAGCACTGATGAGGCCTTTCTAATACTTCAAGAGGTGCTATACAAGGATCAGGTTTTCTAATTCTTCTCTCACTCCAACCTGAACAGCTGCTAAGAGGTAGATAAGGAAGACATATATAGAACACAGACATAATTAGTTTGGGCACATTCCAGAATCAAATTAATACTTCCAAACTTTGGTCTGTACACTAAAAACAGAGCTGCAAACAATTTAGATGTACTTATGACACAAAAAATAGTGAAGAATTGGGCAGTATTTATCAAAAAGTCTATAAGCATTTCAGAAGAGTCATAAGCATACAGCTGACTTGCTGGGACTCCACAATAAACCCTTAATCATTTATTAAGTATCCATTAATCATTGAGTCCTCATTAATTTTTTATGAGTGTACTCTTTAACAAAATCTACACCCAGGCCATGAGTTTGAAAATTTCATAATTGTTTTTGAGAAGCTCTACAGTAAAGCTGGGTGGCAGCTCCTGTTAGTCCTTCTCTGAGAAACCATAAAACCCAGAAGGCTCTCAGCCTTCAGAAATCCAGTCCCTCAGCTCAGAAACCCATTGCTGTGCAGCAATGAATAGGGTTTAGCAATTTTTAATTTAGGATTTAGCTGAAGGGAAACAAAAAAATCCAATTAACATTTTTGCTCATGTGAGTCTGATTTTGTGAATGCTGAAGGATCACTGGGATGGTGGTTAAAGTACTTTTGACTAAATTACATTTTGTCTAAATACTACGCTCCATTGAAGCCAAAATATTTCTGAGATTTATCAGATTAAATGAGGTTTCACATGCTGTACTGTTAGGACACACACTCTTTTACGTCTCACCATGGAGACAGGAGAGTAAAAAAGCCTTGATGTGTGGGGATTGGAAAGAAGGGGATTTTGGTTGGAAAAAATATTTGAAAGGTTTCATATTGATTCTAATTTAGTATTAAAAATAAATGTAAACTCGTCACAGTCAGTTGTCAATTGAATTATTATCCTACAGGGAGCCTAGCCTGGGAAGTTGATATCAACATTAGATTTGAAGAGTGGGGTGAGATAAAAGAGTAAGATTTAGCCTTGTCCTTTATTTAAGCATTGCTGTACATGCAATAAACACAAATGGGATTATTAGAGTTACCTGACAAGAATGAAACTTTCATACTGTTGGGCCACTCATAGCAGCTATTTTAAGTATCATAATTTTGGAAAGGTAGGACTGTTAAAAACTGTATCCAAGTGGGGAATTTCTCAGGGCATGGACTAATATGTTAAAAAGATCTTAGCTCTAGTAACAGTGCTAACAGTTTTAAAACTCAACATAGCTTTATAAATTAGAAATTAGCAGAAGACAGAAAAAGGATCATATTTCTACATCTCTGTCATGAAACATCAGGTAGATGCAGAGTCTCCTTATAGCCTCCTCCACAGAGTATGCCAGGGTCATTTTAATTATGCATGTGCTGCTGACAAGCTTGCTCTTCATGTGTATATTTGAGATGATTAAGCATAGTAAAAAACTGTATTAATATGTTTGTATCTTTTAGGACAAATCATGACTAATCAATTTAAATTATATAATTAAAGTTATATAAAATTAATCCTTCTGGTTATTCTATCCCATTTTTATAATCACATGCAGAAGATCATTTATATTCACAGCATTTCTACATGACACAACAGGTACTTCATCTTACTTTTTCAACCATTTCTTCTCACAGTTGTGGAGACTAATTCAAAATTCTGCCAGCTTATAATAGCTAAATACAAGACACACTTCTACAGTTGAGTTAGTAAGACAAGAGGAAAAGAGCCCAGCTTTTTTTACAGAGCCTGCTTTGCCAGTCCATAAAACAACTGTGTATATAAGTTCAAATAATAAAAAAGACAGACCTCTGTGCTAATTAATGCTTAAAATACACCTAAACTTGTCATCAACAGAAAGCAGACTCAAGTTTTTCTAGACCAGATTTCCTGTGTTGTTTCTACTCACCACCATTGGGCTGGTTCTGTCTAGCCCACACGAGGTTAATCTAGAGCTGATGATTTTGGATCCCCAAATACCATCGAATTTAGGATTGCACCAAAGCAGGCTGCATCACCACACTGGAAGATCCAGTTGTCAATATCTATCAAGTTTTTAATTCCAAGTAAATCTGCAGTAAGGTCTCTTGCTTCAAGGTTAGCCAAATGAATTTGTTGCAGTATTCTTTCTTCTTTCCTTTCTTTGGAAACAGTGAACTTTGCAAGCAATACAAGTGTAACTAAAGCAGTAAAACTGTTCACATTGCCTGGAAAGCTGAAGTTGCAATACACTGGCAGTATAAGCACTAAAATGAACCCGGGGACAGTTTCCTCTTAGAAAAGAGGATTGATTTGTGGCTATGACTTTTGACTTACCACATTTTTTGAAATCATCAAGTGTTTCCATTTCTTAGCTGTTTAGATAAGCAAGAGATTAAACATTTTCATCCTCTCTAGGCACATTTGACATTATTGAACATATTTTATGTACAGCACTGTACATTTGACTGGTTCAAGTGAGACAAGACATTGAGCAGTTCAAATCTGTCTCCCTCCTCGCCCCCCAAATAATTTGTTATTTTTCCCACGCTGTCTAAAAGTAACAGGGAGAGAAAGAGCTGATAGATACAGAAACTCTCCATGACAAAACTAAAAATGTCTGATCATCCTACAAACCAAATTACAAACTCACAGGACCCAATTATTTTCACAGTATCAGAGGCTTCTGCACAGGGCTTTGCCTGCTTCAAGTGCTGCTGTACAGCAATCAGCTGAACACACTGCCTGGTTCCTAAGGGGTGAAACTGGGTGCAGGGATAAGTGGTGTTTCAGTTGTGCTGGAAAGTGGTCATTATGCCTGAAAAGCTGCCCAAAATTATGCATGAGTGGGAACAGGAAATGGGAAATGCAAGAAAGTACAGTGCATCACAGTCGTATCATGCTGATCCTTTGCCATATCTATGCTTGAGAGGGAGGTGTATGAAATTGCTTCATAAAAATGCTCAAACAGCCAGAAAAAACAAGGACAAACTACCTCAGTTGCTATTTCTCCAAACTACAGACTCACTCAAATCAAGCAAGCCTCATACTGCCTGTAGTAATAAAGTTATGAAGACATTATTATAAACTCTGTATAACCAAGAAAAACATTTATGTCAATGTTCACTCCTTACTTCCAAATTAAGCAAAATCATAAAAGCTGTAATAAATTAAACCAAGTTTAGAAATAAAACACAGCCCTGTGATGAACACATCATCCATTGTATTTAATCCGTGATTTTGCATGAGGTTGTGGTGCTACAAGTAGATTACACTTGGGAGAAGAATGAAATTTATGTACTTATATGGTACCATACATGAATACTGCCAATTTATTCTTATTAGTTCAACACTAACACCAGAGTCTCTTTCACTGGGTTATCTTAACTGCATCCTTTGAAACTGCAAATTCAAAGCCTGAATGTTGATTTAAAACATTATTTACAAACATTTTTTTTAAGTACTTAACAACACTTTTAGAAAAGGGAAATGGAAATGTTTACATATTTGTTCTAAGAAGATGAATTAACCACATACATGCTCAGAGGTATACCCACAACCATGAGGCTGCACACCGAGGCAGCATCAATTTTGGAAGAAACAGCAGCTGAAAATGTGTGCACATGATATAGAATTCTTCAACACGTGGGCAGGGAAAATTGTATCACAGTGGGAAAAAAGTGCATCTTTTTGCAAAATATAAAGAAAATCCTTTTTTTTTTTAATGAAAGTGTTGGTGTTAGTTCCTAATTAAGGATTTCAACATAGTGATTATTACCTGATTCACATACTATGGAGCCTGGCTTCAGTTCCAGCATCATGGTGATTATAGAGATGTCAGTGGAATACAGAATCTGCGTCCTGTGCGGGAGATTCATGGTCCACAGTTCTGGAGTTGGATGAAGAATGAACACCCATCCTCCCTTGCTGCAGGTCACTCTGGAGCCATACTTCTTGCCTATGAGGTCTGTGGAATGCCTGATGACCCCGTACTTAGTCTGTGTTACAGTGCCATGCTGGACTTTCACAGGAAACATGGACTCGTGGCCCAGGAACACAATAGCCGTGTCACCATCCTTTATGGTTTCTCCATATTCAACAAAACTCATGGTGACAATCTTGTAGTTGGCTGATGATTGTCACCTAGAGAAGAATAAATATGTCAGGAGAGTTTCACGGGACCACGAGGGAGCTGAACCTACAGACATAAAACCAAGTGATTTTATTTTCTCCAATACAGAACAAAACCACACTGTGCAAATCAGATCCTAGCAGAGCTCCAGGAAGTTCAGGGACCTGCCCTCCACTGCACTCTTGATCTGACTACAATCAATGCAAGTATCCCACAGATTTGAAAATAACAACACTTTTTCTTTAAAAAAAAAAATCAGGAAATACAGTTTCATTTACTCAGCCTGCTCCACAATGTTCCTGCAGGTTAGTGCCAATTTCAGTACCCTGTTCAATTACAGTTCCTGAGCACTCAGAGCATGCTATTGAGTTGTAACTTCTATTCCCATCTTCTTGCTTATTTCTTGGTGATTTACAACATAAAGACATTCTCCTATTTGCCTGGACCTCGATCACCAGCTATTAGGACCACTAACAAAAGCATACTTGGAAGTTTCCCAAATGAACATTTAGAGATAGGCTAAAGGCAGTAATTTATGCATAAACTTGACTAACTACGTGGAAAAAAAAAATAAAAGTGGCCTTTAATTTGCCATTGGGGGTGCAAAGTAATTGTCTGGGAAGTGATCTCTTTTCTAGCTAAATATAAACAACCATGTGCAAGCTAAGGCAAATCACTTCAGCCCCATGGTCTCAAGAGCTGTTTTAGAGAACTACAATTGAATTTTGATGGCTTTGAGAAGACAGTCTAGAAATCAGAAGGCAGCTTACAAGGAAACCTAATATTGCCTTTCAGATAAGGCAGCTAACTCTAAGCTGCAGGTTGATCAGTTCATGCAAGAATTGTTTAATGAAGTAATAGGGATCCCAAAGTTAGAAATTAAAGCCTATGACAGAAGGCTTTGAAATTCAGATTTCTGGTACACCATCGCTGGCAGAATCAAAAGCAGTGTTACTTTTTGTTTCAGAATAATTACTGAATTTCAGCACTTTTGTGTTGAATGTTTAAGAGTCTGGTCCTGCTTCATCATTTTAATTAAAAACCTTCAGTTCTCAAAGTGTAGTCTGGTGTCTGTAGTCTGGTTCCTGCCTGGAACTCCATGTAGGTCAGATTGCTGTTAAGCATCCAGATTTATAATTTTTCCACTGCAGTCACTGAGGTTGATAAACAGATGTGGCTGAAACTTCCAATGCTTATGACATGCTTATTGCATAAGGTGTTCAGATGCCAAGGCAGAAGAGGCTTGTCTGGACATCTGGTGAAATAGTAAGAAGGGAATCCCAGGAATTCAGAAATGTATACATAAAGGACTTTGTGAGACAGAAAAAATGCTGTTTTTATAGCTTGCACCTTATAATTATGTTTGTATCTTAATCTTTCATAAATGACATTTATAGTTCTCATTCCAGATACTTTTAATGCAGCACAGTTTTCAGCTCTCACAAGTGTCATTTGAATGTACCTTGAACAGAATCCAGTCTTTCACAGTATTTACTGCAGTTACACCCATGTGCAAAAGAATCCTGTAGCAAGCCTGCAGGAACACGGAGCGAATTCCTCTCCCTTTGATTACCCCTGGCCTTCCCTTGAGCCTTCCACTTACCACAGCTAAGAGTCACAGCACTGAATCACAGAATCTTCAAGGCTGGAAGGGACCTCTGAGATCATCGAGGCCAGCAACTCCAACCATGTCAGTGCACACTGACATCCCAAGTGACACATCTCTCAGGCTCAGACCTCCCCTGCCACATTATATTCATACATTTGGGGTAAAATTGGCATCTGTGAAAAGTTTTGTACATTTTCCGCCGGGCAGCACGCAGGGGATCGGCGCAGCACCGCTTTTTCCACCCGGTTTGGGGACGGCAGTGCCGGGAACCTGTGGCGGTGCCCCCGGGGTCAGGACTTTTCTCAGGGTTTGCCATGGCTGCAGCGACCTAAACCCAACGCGCCTCACAAATAAAACCACTACCATGAGTCTGTGTTCCCTTCAATCACAACCCAGGCATACATCTCTCTTCCCTGACCAGCTCCCACAGGGACCTGGCGGGCTGCCCCTTCCCTCTCCTGAAGCCTGGCTACTGGCACGGGCACCGGGAGCCTCCCGCAGACGAAGCAGGCACAGCCCCCTCCCCGCCCGGGCACACGCAGGCTGGGGAGCCGCTCCCTGCCCCCGCTCTGGGGTCACCGCGGTGCCAGGGCTCCCCTCAGCCCCCTTCCGTAGCCCGAGGGCGGCAATGCGGCTCCTGCATCCCAGCAGAGCATCAGCCCGTCCCAGCGGACCCGGGAATCTCAGCTGCGGGCAGGTGAGAAGCATGGAGTGTGCAGGGAAGGGGGTGGGAGGCGGCATTCGCCTGCGGGAGAGCAGCGTTAACCCGTAAGAGCCCCGGGCGGCGGCTCCGCCGGGGAGGAACGCCCTCGCCCCAGCGCCCCGTGTCCCCGCGACTGCCTCCGCTTCTCCCCCAGGACGTTTACCTGCCCAGGCCCGGCCCGCGGCCCGGGCCCGGCTCTCCTCACACGCGGAGCCCGCCCAGCGCCTCCTTCCGCCTCGGTCGCAGGCTGCTGACGCTCCCGCCGCCTCCGCCTCCGCCAGCCGTGCCTGCCGCCGGGGAGTCGCCGCGGGCAGACCTAGTTCCTGCAGCCCTCCCGAGGAGCCCGTTTCTCACAGCTCGTCATGCCCACAGTGCCATCGAAGCATCCATCCTCCTCAGCACACCTGTCCCCTCAGACCCATCGAGACCCCTGTGCCCCCCAGTTCCCCGGTGACTGCCCCTGCCCTGTGCTCTCAGTGCTCCTTGCTGGGTCCTGAGGAGTGGTGGCGGTCACTGACCGCCCTCAGCAGCCCCCCAGGCACCGGCGGGGTGCTCCTGCCTCGGGCAGCTGCCCTGTCGGTGAAACTTGAGGGGACCGGTGGGTCACTGTGGAAAGCCTCGATGGGGACTGAGAGCCCCATGGGAACTTGGCGTTCATCACCCATTGAACCTGTGGGGTGTCTTGAGGGCCACTGCCGCAGCAGGGCTGAAGCCCCTTCCCCAGGGAAAACTCTGCCTTTGCCCTTGGCAGAGCTGGTCCTTGCCTCCAGGGCCCAGGCAGGCAGCTTCCAGAAAGTTCCACATGCCCTTCCCCCAAGGCAGCCTCAGGGAAAGGCAGCTCGAGGCCAACCAAGCTCTTCACAGAGGTTTCATAAGGCTGCAGAAGAAACCACACTGTGGGCTCAGAAGCAGCAGAATTGTTATCTAACCCCCTAACAGCATGGTACTAACTCCTACTTCTGTCTCGTGTTTAGGATTGAAGTGATGTGGAGAGCCCTGCCTGCCCCGGTGGTACGGGGGCTGCAGTCAGGAGGCAAGGAGGAGCAAAGGAGGAGAATATTGCCTCATTTTCTCACAACAAGCCCAGGCCACCTGGCATGGGAGCGGTATGGGCATAGCAGGGAGCATGTGAATCACCCTGGACGTGCAGGTAGTGTTCCCAGCTAAATCAGATAACGTTCTGTACTGTGCTGCATTCACCAGTAACCTGTAATACACAATAATGGAGGAAAGTCATCCTTTCACAATCACAAACCCAATAACGGAGAGCTGTTTAGATGGTGATCTGTGATTTTTAAAATTAATGTGGTTTCACCAAGTATAAGGGATTTTTTTCCCATTACCTTCAGTGAGAACATGTTTTTTGTTATGGTGTTGACCTACCCATAGCATAATTGCAGTAGTCTTTGTTAGTTATGAAACTCTTCTCCATCTAATCTAAACATAATGTATGCAGTTTCAGAGGTTTCTTAAACTGCAAACTCCTACTCAGCTGTTTTTCTGACTGGCAATCATGGCTCTACTGTGCCTTTATATTTGCACCCACTTTGTTTAATTTTCTGTCATTTTTAGTGTCATTGGTTATATTTGTCATTGTTTATGTTCTCATGTCCTTTCTTTCCCATGATGGGCTGCTGTTCAGATCACTGTGGGCCTGACTGTGTGCAAGATTGAGACACTCAGCAGCTCCTCATTTCCACAGGCACTCAGCTCACTGGAAACAATCAGTAATTTTCAACAGACTGCCTAAGCAGTGAGAAAAAATACACCAAGGATAACAGCTAAGCAAATACATTTTAAGTGATAAATGGGAAGAGAAGTTTCATTTGACAAGTTAAGCAGATGGAGCTATGGCCAATTTCTTTAATCTACTGCTACATGAGTGTTATGTTTAATTTTCAAGTGGTGTTTAGTTGTAGATTAGGAATTGGAAACAATTCAGTTATTCACAGCAAAACCACTTTCTCTTGCTGTTTCCTAATTTGGAATATTATTCTGTGTTTCCAAGATGATGTTTATCCCCTAATTCTTCAGGTTCATGTTATGTTTACGCAAGTAATTTCAGAAGACACATTCACTAGCTAACACCCATCTCCTCCTGCACTTGTACACCACACAACATTTATAATTAAGCCTCTTAGGAAGTTAGCTGCATGGCCCATGATTAACTTCCTTTAATTCTTCCTTTAATTGTTAAAGCCCAGTGCAAAGACCTCTGGAGTGATCAGCCCACCTTTCCATCGGAAATGCAGCATATAAATCAGTATTCACTAAGATACCATCCCAGCATGGAAAGTGAGTATTGGTGCCTTTATCACAGTCTAACAGGCCATACAGGCTTATCCAAAGTGAGTGTTTCCCAGCAGATGAGGCAGATAAAGCAGATGATCAGAGGCTGTTGACACAGGGCACAGCATCTGTAATTAAGTCACTAGGGAAGCTGGCACGGAATGCTGTGACAAAGACAGGATCCAATTTACACACAGCTTTCAGCAGATCTTAAAATGCTGTCTGAGTAAAACCCAGCCACTTCTGACTTACTGCATGCTAGAAATTTATCAAATAGTGGTGAGAAAAGGGGGGTAGAGGACGCATTGTTTATCAAACATGTAAATTGGATATATTTTAGTGATTTTATGTTCCTGACTCTCTTTCCATGTCACCCGAGTTCTGTGAAGAAGAGGTGTGTGTTTGTGTTGGAAGTGCTGTGTTGTGTGGCACACTGAGACTTCTACCTGCTTACCATGACTGGTATTCCCTGTTCAGCAGGACAGGGAGAAAAAGAGCATAGCCAATGAAACAGATCCTTGGCTTTTGGGTCTTAAGGTGACCTTGACTCCACAAATCTCCTGAACAATTAAATTACAGAACAGTTGACTGCTTCTTTGTTTGTGTGGCAATAGATTATGGAATAAGATAAAAGGAGCCTTCAGAACCTACCCTGATTGTTTGTTGTTTTTTTTTCTTTTTGTGAAGAACATCACCACAAAAATATGCCATAATGTAAGAAAATGGTTTTAGTATATTTCTGTTTCAAATTATGAATAAAATATTTGAGTTTTACATTTAAAAAAATCCACAATCAGAATTATGTTTGCAGCTGAGGCAATCCAATAATATTACATTTATTTTTGTAATTTATTGAGGACTCTAGGTACAATTTTACACTTATAATCATTTAATACTTGTTTAGCCATGCATTATTTGCAATTTGCACTATTCTGAAGCATGAGCATTGTGTGATGCTGTTAGTGTGTAGGAGAAGATTTTGTGAGGTTAAAAGTGCAGAGGAGACCTAGAGAGAGGATTTGTTCTTTGATCCGGAAGCTGAGAGACTGAACTTGCACAGACGCCGAGCCCTTGGCTTCTCCTGGAGATCTGTATACTCAGCATCTCAGTCTACAGACCTGGAATAACTCAGAAATCTGGAAGGCAGCCAAACACAGCACATTTTTATTTGAAGCAGTCTAGGCTTTTTATTTTGCAATGATTTCCTCTATATGTATGTTATTATTTTTTTAAGTCCTAAGCAGTTCTGTAAAGTGCACGTGCTTCTTGTTGTTAGGGTGAGGGTACTGGTCATGGTGCTGAAAGGATTGTGGTAGGGAAAGAGTTTCAGGTGATGTCTCCTGACATTCACAGCTCATGTCAAGGAAAGCAACCCTGGGACTCAGATCTGCGCTCTCATGGATCAGTACACTCTGTTTGGACAGGAGGATGAACATGGGTTCTGCTGAGAGAAACACGTCAGAGAAAGATAAAGATACTATTGTGCAAAGGGGAAAGTCAAATCAAGATACTCATTCACATTGTTAACATATTATTTCTGTTAACATATTAGCTTTGGGACAAATCTCCTCATTCCTACAGAAATACCAGTTGAGGTCACTATTTTTGTGAATTTCAGGTGAGCTTTAGATGGATCAAATCCCAGAGTTCCTGTGTCTTGAGCAGGAAATCACCCTCTCTCCAATAAAAGCTTAAGACTTTTTTTTTTTTTTTTTTTTTGGCACATGACAAGAGCAGAGGATTCACTGCGATTTACACAATCACCCTACTTCCTTTCAAACCAAACTGTAAAAGGAGCCCACGGTTTCGCAGGTGCTGGAGGCGAGGTGCAGGTCCTCCCTTCTGCAGAACCAGGCTGCCGATTCTGGGGGCTGGGCGCCACATCCGCAGCCGCCTCAGGGCTTTCTGCCAGCTCGGGGACACTGTCCCCTCGCAGGGCTCACCGCACGGCCAGCGCACACGCTACAGAACCCTCATTTTGGGATGATGCATTGTCAGACCCGTGTCTGAACCCTCGACCGAGGTGTTGCCAAAGGTGTGAAGCATGCTACGGGCCGCGTTGGTGCGCGATGGCACCCCTTGGCCGGTGGCACACCAGACGGATTCTCGCCCTCACGCTCGCGGTGACGGAGGCCGCCGGGGCCGCCTCAGCGCCGCCAGAGTGCCCCGGGGGGTCCCAACGCTCCCCACCGAAGCCCCCCGAGCAAAATGGCGGCAAGCGCGGGCCCGGCCGGCGGCGCAACGCCGGCCCCGCCCACCGCCGCGCGGCCCAATGGAATGAATGGGCTATAAATAGCGGCCAATGGGACGCCGGCTTGCGCTCTATATAAAAGACGCGCGGCGGGGCGGTTGGCGCTTCACTCGGACTGGGGCAGTGTGGTGCGCGGAGCAGCGCGGAGATTCTTGCTGCAGCTGCGAAGCCCGCGGTAAGTCCCGGGGCAGCTGAGCCGTTCTGCAGCTTAAAACAAAGGATTTTTTTTTTCCCGTTTTTGTGTTTTTTTTTTTTTTTTTTCTTCCCCCCCCGCGGGGGGGGGGGCGGGTCGTGCT